>OY757552.1:17986368-18031646 GCA_963584105.1 Alviniconcha strummeri
CAGATTTTTTTATTGATTTTTTTGACAAACATAATTTATACGTGACATGTACAAAAAAAAAAAAAAAAAAAGAGAGAGAAGTTCCGGTATCCTGCCAATGATGTCATACTTAAAACGCGGAAAAGAGCTTGTGAAAACAGTGTTAGTAACAGTGTCTGGGAAAGTCCTCTTCTAAACTCGTTATAAAATCAACGGCACGTTCAGTCACAATTATTTTAATGCGGATAATGTTCGTTTATCCTCCTGTAAGCACACGAGATGTTTTTGCTATACACTGACATCATTCTACTTTGCTAACTCCTGTTGCTATAGACTGACAGTACTCACCCTTAATTGCTAACTCCTGTTGCTAAAGACTGACAGTATGGCACCCTTAATTGCTATCCCCTGTTGCTATAGACTGACAGCACTCACCCTTAATTACTAACTCCTGTTGCTGTAGACTGACAGCACTCACCCTTAATTGCTAACTCCTGTTGCTAAAGACTGACAGTATGCACCCTTAATTGCTATCCCCTGTTGCTATAGACTGACAGCACTCACCCTTAATTACTAACTCCTGTTGCTATAGACTGACAGTACTCACCCCTTAATTACTAACTCCTGTTGCTATAGACTGACAGCACTCACCCTTAATTGCTACCCCCTGTTGCTATAGACTGGACAGTATGCACCCTTAATTGTTAAGTCCTGTTGCTATAGACTGACAGTACGCACCCTTAATAGCTAACTCCTGTTGCTATAGACTGACAGTACGCACCCTTAATAGCTAACTCCGGTTGCTATAGACTAACAACAGTCACTCTTAATTGCTATCCCTGTTGCAGTAGATTGACAGCACTCATCTTTAATTACTATCCCCTTTTGATATAGACTGACAGCACGCACTCTTGCTATCGCTCACTGTTAATGTTTTGGATACTCACAGTATTCTGCACGCCCTGAACGAGGCGATGACGGCCTGTGGAATTGCTCCGTGCCTCACTGGCCCGACTTCCAGCAGCACCTGCTCTGCAACCTGGTCCGGGAGTGCGCTGGGGGCGAGGACGAGGACGAGGCGGACTGCAACTACACGCTGTGCGGCCACCACAACCACAGCGTCCTGTGGTCGGGCCGCTGCTACTCCCTCCACAGGGCCCTGGCCGGCGTGACGTGGCGGCAGGCGGACATCGACTGCTCCCGACAGGGGGCGCGTCTCGTCAGCTTCAACCTGCCCGACGAGTGGCATCACGTGACCCACACTCTGCGCGTTGATTGGCTGGCCAGGGCCAAGTACATCACACTGGTGGGGCTGCAGCCGACGTTCTCCGGCCAGTTCCTGTGTGTATAATTATAGCCTGTCGTACCGGCCAGTACATGTTTGGTTACTGGCAACTTTGGTTCATTTAATGAAATTCCTGTATGTAAATTCTTGCGTGGTTGGCGGGCGTATAGGCCGAAACCTTTTTTTAAATCTTGTCCATTGTATGTGTTTATACATTTTTCTGCAGCTTTTTGTACGGCGCATTGTGCCCTAGATCTTGCTAAGGATCATGCGCCATAGAAATGTCCATTATTATTATTATTATTACATGTGTATATAGCCTGTCGTACCGGCCTGTACATGTGTGTATAAATTATAGTCAACCGTACCGGCCAGTACATATGTGTGTGTGTGTGTGTGTGTGTGTGTGTGTGTGTGTGTGTGTGTGTGTGTGTGTGTGTGTGTGTGTGTATCCTGTCGTACCGGCCAGTAAATGTGTGTATAGCCTGTCGTACCAGCCAGTGCATGTGTGTACCGGTCAATAATTCTGTGTATATAGCGTGTCGTACTGGCCAGTACATGTGTATACAGCTTACTGTGCTGGCCAGTACATGGTTGTATATAGCATACCGAACCGGCCAATACATGTGGGTTTATAGCCTACCGTGCCACCCAGTCCTTGCGTGTATATATAGCCTACCGTGTCGGCCACTATATAGGTGTCTATAGCTTACTGTGCCACCTAGTACATGTGTGTATATAGCCTCCCGTGCCGGCCAGTACATGTGTGTAAATAGCCTACCATGCCGGCCAGTACGTGTGTGTATATATACATAGCCTACCGTGCGTGCCGACTGTTAAATGTGTGTGGATAGATATTGCCTACGGTGTCTTCAGGTATATATGTCGGTACATAGCTTAACGTGCCGGCAAGTACATGTCTGTGCATAGCCCATAGTACATACACGTCTATAAGACCATTCCCACGAGTGAGCCTGGAGTTTGGTACGAGTATTGCCCCTTGCCGAGATTTAAAAGTATGGTGTGTTTTTTAAAAATTGACAGTGATCAGGAGCACTAAGGCAGAACTTGTCCGTTGTAAGCTATCATACTTTATTTTCCACAAGGAGCAATTTCATCAGACGGGCTTCAAAAGGGACAAGAGAGAGAGAGAGAGAGAGAGAGAGAGAGAGAGAGAGAGAGAGAGAGAGAGAGAGAGAGAGAGAGAGAGAAGAAGAAGAAGAAGAAGAAGAAGAAGAAGAGAAAGAAAGAAAGCAAAATAAAAGAAGAAAGAAAAGTAAATAATGTAAAAAAAAAAATATATAAAAAAACCACAAAGAAAGAAAACGTAGAAGTATACGTAAATAAGAATTTAATACTGATGAAAATGGAGTAAAAAAAAAAAAAAAAAAAAAAAAAAAAGAGAATAAGAACAGACAAAAAGAATAAACACAGAGGTCAACAGGCATATTTACACTAAACGCACATGTAAACAGATGCTGTACGCACACTAAACAGACGCATAAACAGGCGCAGCTCATAATAGTTGTAGCAGCAATCAAGTATTACATATAAATGCAACACTGAAGACCCTGCTGCCCCACCCTGACTAATGATACAATTTGATCAAATCAGTTCACATCCCAAGTATAATTTAATAACTAAGATTACATTTAAAATCATGTTTATTTGTAAAATTAGCCACACACACACACACACACACACACACACACACACACACACACACACACACACACCACACACACACACACACACACACACACACACACACACACACACACACACACACACACACACACACTGTCAGACTCAAGTTATGAGTCATTTAAATGTGATCCTTAGCTGCTTGACTAGTGATTCCTTCAAAGACAGTGAGCACAGCTACTCAAAGAAGAGTGGGAATGTTCAACTTACAATAACTGGACATAAATAATCACACATGACTACCAGCATTGACAAATTAATTCATAAAGTTAATTCATCAACAGCCAGCCTAACATGCATTTTAAGAAATGGCATTGCCTATCAGTCTGTATTATAAATTCTCACGAAGGATGAATATGTACAATATTAAGCATGTCAGAGAACACTGCTACTCTACTAGATGAACCTTTAGTCCCATTAATTTTGAAATTATGTAATATATGACAAAATATTACGACTGATCCAGTTTAGCATCTGAATGGAGTGGAAGATTTTTTCCCCTCAAAATACTGAGCCAGAGAGAGGGAAAGAGAGAGGGCGGGGGGAGGAGGAGAGGGAGATTTGAACAATTTTAAATTTCGACTTCACATTATTATAGACTTGTAAGTAAAGATGTATATATTAACACTTTGAGTATATAAACTACGTGTGATAAAAGTTTAATTCAGTTAATAATATTAATAATAAAGATATAAAATGGGTGTGTAGAGCGATTTACAACACACACACACACACACACACACACACACACACACACACACACACACACACACACACACACACACACACACACACCACTGATAAAGACAAGTATGAACAGATTGAGGCATAGGTCTGAAAGTAGTTTTTGAGCAGATGTTTTATGAAGACAGTTTTAAAAGAGGAAGCAGAATCAGTTGAAGTCAATCTCTTTATTTATTTATTGAACCAACGTTTCAAAAATTGTAATAAAAATCAAGACATTTAATGATTTATTCACCGTTAGTTGTCAGTTCATGTTATTTTCCTCTGAGAACACACAAGAACATAATTATATGACTGCAACTGACAAGTAAATATCATTAACAAAATGTAAAACCGCAAAACTACATCAGTCACTGTATGAGGATTGTATTTTGTGAATTGCAGCACAATGCATACCCTGCAGCTTGTGTGTGGGTGCGGGTATGTGATTGTGTGTGTTAATTGTTGTACTCTTAATCTGTGGCTGTACTTATTTGTAGATTAAACTTTTTTCCTTTTTTTTTTAATAAGCAGGATGCATACATGCCGGTTGTGTGTATGTGTGTGTGTTAGGGGTGGGGGGAGGGGGGTGCTGTTATATGGGTAAGTGAGAGAAAGAGGTAGATGTATGGGTGTGAGTGTGTCTTAATAGCTGTATTTTTAAAGCGTCTAAATTGACTTGCACATTAAATTCTAGGAGAGTGTCTCTATGTGATATATATATATATATATATATATAGATAGATAGATAGATAGATAGATAGATAGATAGATAGATAGAGAGAGAGAGAGAGAGTGTGTGTGTGTGTGTGTGTGTGTGTGTGTGTGTGTGTGTGTGTGTGTGTGTGTGTGTGTGTGTGTGTGTGTGTGTGTGTGTGTGTGTGTGTGTGTGTGTGTGAGCGTGTGTGTGATGCACTAGGCCTACACTATTTTTATTATTTATGTTTTTGTTTATTTTGCTTGTAGCCGTTATTCAAATTTCCTGTGTTTACAATGAATATTCTTGATTCTTCTTGATTCTTAAAAAGCAATACATATATATAAATTGTATATATTATACTGTAATTTACACTGTTATTATCGCCCTGATATAACCGCACTGGTTGACTGGGCGTAAAACACCAAATCACTTATTTAATACTCTGTTATTATTCAGACCTCTTTAAGTTTGAAGACTTTTCGATAATTTGAATGAAAAAATGAAGTGATAAGCCAAAAGGTAAAACTCGGGCCACATTCCCTACACTAATTTAGTAATTAGCACTGGGCGTAATATAAAAAGCTGTATTCTGAACTACTCCAGGCTTTTTAGACAGAATCAAATTAATCAATAATTAAATGCGTGCTTGTCAGCAAACGTCATCAACACCACAGCCTTATATTTACAATCTGCCATATAAAGGCACAAACACACTCAGACACAATTCATAGTTCAGGAGCTGTGTGAGAGTCGAGGTGGACGTCCTGTGCTGTCCGTCCTAACGAGCCTTCTGGTTTCCGTGGACGTAAAGATTTATTGCACCATGCTTCGGCATTGGTCACAACTTGTCCCTAATATGTCTCATGACATCTGAGGACATTAAGCATCAATTCATCATCATCAGACACAATTGGCATACATGTACCAATAGAAGACTTTGGTCAAGATTTAAACATTAAAAATTACAAAATAAATTAAAGGCACACTGCTGATAGGGTTAGGGTTAGGCGGCATGTCTGTAGAAACAGTATTGATAGCACATAGGCTAGGTGATTTTGTTGTGAATCCTCTTTAAATATACACCCCCACTACAGTTTTTAAACGTGTCGGGATACTTAACTGAAAGACTTCTATCCGAAATAAAGTAAATAATATAGTAATAAACAAAGCTGTGTGGATTACTCTGGCAAACATGCCGTCACTTTTTAGACCAGTTTCAGCGGCGACCACCTAAATTTCCGCAGTTTCTTGTCGGCAGTTAATCTGTGCGACTTCAGTTCACGTCCCTCCACCGCCTTTCCTTTGTAGTTCAAACAGTACACAGTGTCCTTCCCCATAGTAGTTACTTTTTTAGTATTGCGTTTGATCGAAACTCTTCGCTCCGGCGACACCCGGTAGGCCTAACATAGCTGCCGGAACGTCCCAGTCAACAAACCTCCGCCTTACGCAGGGGCAGAGCACTCTTAAATATTTGTCTCATGGGAATGGTCTATAGACTCCCATGCCGGCCAGTGCATGCGCGTGTATTGGGCGATTCAGCGAAGCTGGTTTGCTAGAGTGAATGCGCTTTGTAATCTTTTGCGAAAGAAGTCGCGAGAGGCCGCAGCGCACTTCCTGGCCGATTTCTGAGTAGGCGTTGCTTCACGCTGTGTATAACAGTGGAAGCTGAACCTAGAATCGCGAAGCAGTACAAATGCCAATATTGTTGCAGTTGTAAAATTTACCGTGGAAAGGGGATGGAGGGTGGAAAAAAAAGTGTCTTTGCGTCGTTTTTTGGCTGACCAGAAGATCTTTAGTTCGTGGAAAAAATGCGTTTTGGGGCATCCTAAAGCACGAGTAACAAGTTATTGCTTATTGCCAGACATAATATGACTACGGGGCCTCCAAAAATGCCTTTAAAGTTGGCAGTGTAAAATTCGCAAATTCACTGTCACCGCCTTTCATTGTGAAGAAAGTAAGCACCGGAAGCAAAAGCAGCCAAGGGACTTAAGCAATGCCGGGTAAAAGTCAAGGGAGTTAACAACCCCGCCTGAATCACCAACAGCCTGACGTGCTGGCCAGTACATGGGTGTGCATATACCACTACCCCAACCGGTACATTGTATACATAGCCTACCCGGTGAGTACATGGGTGTTTAAAGATTCCCGTGTGCCAGTGTGTGCTGGCCAGTAAATGTGTGGATACGTAACTCACAATGTCGGCCAATATTTATGTGTGCATGAACATAGCTTAACGTGCCGACCAGGTGCACGTGGACTACCATTCCGACCAGTACATAATTATGTATATATAGCATACCGTGCCGGCCAGTACATGTGTGTATAAAGATTACTGAGACGGCCAGTACATATTTGTATATAGATTACCGTGCTGGCCAGTACATATGTGTATATAGATTACCGTGCCGGCCCCTACATGTGTATAATTATAGACTACCGCGCGAGCATGTGTGTGTGTGTGTGTGTGTGTGTGTGTGTGTGTGTGTGTGTGTGTGTGTTTTATTGATCGTTTTTATATACTGCTATTCTCCGCTCTCGAACAGACTCACTGCGCTCGCATGTGATTCTGCATGAGTTACTAGTTGTTGTTTTTATAGCGCATTTTTGACTATCCACCGAAGTGGTGTGGGTACCGAAAAATCGACTTTTATACGATCCATGTGTATTTTTTTTACCATGATGTTTACACAGGCGCACTTGTCGAAGGAAAATCTTCACCCAGTTCGTTCTTCGCGGGATCCCGCATAATCGGCGTGTCACGGCCTCTGATTGGCTGAAGTGGGCTGTCGCTCAAGCTCACCTGCTGTCAGGAATTCCACCTTTCCAATTTCTGCCTTCCTTTTTCATTTAGCTATACCAACCCCCATCCACAACCACCACCATCTCCCCAATCCACTTTGAACACAGTAGCCTAGACTACTAGTTTTGCGGTTGACAAAATAAACCTTGTCCTAACTGAACACATGCGGATTCTGTTGGCAGGTACCGATATTTATTCGACTGGACGGACGGCACGGTGGCAATTTACCTGCCCGACATTGTCATCTCAGGGGCTCACTCTTACGGAACCATACAACATGGTCGCCACCTGATTATCGTGACGGAAAGTTCTCGCTTGATCCACGAAGACTGTCTTTCCTACACATGTTACTACCTCTGCGAAGAGGATGTCCTCAAGTCAGGGAACAGCAACCTTTTGAACAATGCAACAACAAAATACGAAATAAAATTAGCTCCACCCAACTCCTCTCTCCCTTTCTTCGCTGGTTTTCATTTCGTTCAGTGTCCCGCTGGTCACGTGACTCAGGTGTTTCGGGCTGATGACGCCAGCAGCCATTGCCTGGCAACGGGGGACGCTGTGTACACCTTTAGCTGTGGCTTGACGCACGGCGTTTGCTACCGGAAGCTGGTGTCACTTCCTAACCATTTTGAATGCGCCAACGGCGCGCAGCACGTGCCCTACAGTACTGTGTGTGACCACCGCGGGGACTGTTTGGACAACAGTGACGAAACCTTCTGTGTTTTTCCGGGATGCGACGGGCTGGAGTTGAACAAAATGTTTGAGTGTGAGAATCGCGAGGTATATACAACTAATTAGTTTTGTTATACTCTGATTGTACTCGGCAATGCTGTTTTCGGGTTGATTATTCTAACGTAATTTACAGGTTTGTTTCTCTTTGGTCTGCCTGCAATATTCAAAGTATGGTTGTTGAGGGGCTAGGGCGGTGCCGGTCGGGGTCAAGACCCGGGGAGCGCTTCGCTAGATGGACTGGCCAAGTCTGAGACCCGAAAAGAATACTGCAGTGAGTTTTCTCCAGTTTCAGCTTACAGCCAGGAATATGTTCTTAATAATATTATCTTTTTATTCCACTTCAGTTCGTTTATTTATTTAAACTTACTTCATCTCATTGATTCTCCCATTACACCCCCTTGCATCCTCAGTGTGCAGTTATAGTGCTATGAGAAGTTGGTCGCCTACAGAGAGGAAGAGGAAGAAGCAGTAGTGATAAAGAACAAGTGTTATCACCACATGTTAGATACGTGTTTTGGTGACAAATGATTGGCTTAATCGCGGTTAGATACTACTTTATTGATACGTGATTGGCTGAAGCGTGGGTCGAGTTGAGTTCACAAGTATACTCCTACTATTTTACCTAAAAGCATTGCCAGATTAGTCCGCTTTTAACATGGGAGAGACGATGAATCAGTGTGTTTGCAGAAGAACAAGCTGCCTGGAAGGGGTGTACACAGTGGGAAGGTCAGAGAGATAGGCAGGTGATTAGTCAGAGAAGACGCTGTGACAGAGAGTCGACAGTTGGTACTGGTCGGATTAGACAGTAGTGGGCGGATAATACACTAGTGGGCCGATATTAGACTAAAAAGCAGATGTTAGACTAGTGGGCCGATATTAGACCAGTAAGCAGATGTTAGACTAGTGGGCCAGTATTAGACTAGTAAGCAGATGTTAGACTAGTAGGCCGATATTAGACTAGTAAGCAGATGTTAAACTAGTGGGCCGATATTAGACAATAAGCAGATGTTAGACTAGTGGGCCGATATTAGACTAGTAAGCAGATGTTAAACTAGTGGGCCGATATTGGACTAGTAAGCAGATGTTAGTCTAGTGCGCCGATATTGGACTAGTTTGGACTATACCGATGTTGAGTTTTCTGGAACCGTCCGCAGTCTCGGCTTCATCTTTGACAGGGATCTTTCAGTTAAACAACACATCATCAAAACATGTAAAGCTGCATACACTGAAATCAGACGCATAAGATCCATTCACCAAAATCTCACTGAAGACGCAACCAAAACATTAGTTAACCCATGCATCCTGTCCAGACTAGACTACTGCAATTCCTTACAGGCAGGTTATCCGCAGACAGTCATCAAACCACTCCAACAAGTACAGAACTCTGCAGCTAAACCCATTCTTAAATCTCGTAGAACAGAACACGCCAAACCTCTTCTCAAGTAACTGCACTGGCTCCCCATAGAACAGAGAATTAAATACAAAATAGCTTGCCTCTGCTATCATCACTGGCACTGCCCCTCAGTACTTGGCGGAACTTGTCCAGATTTATGTCCTTTCTAGGTCTCTGTGCTCTTTTTCGGACGATAGAACCTTTCGCATCCCCTTCTTCAAAAGAAAAAGCGTGGTGCTCGTGCATTTTACTTTTCTGCTATCCAAATCTGGAATTCTCTTCCTTTCGCTCTCCGTCACAGCCCTTCCCTCCCTGCCTTCAAAACTAGCCTTAAAACTTACCTCTTCAAACAGTATTTTGACCAGTAATGGCTTTTCTGCTGCACAAATCAAGAACTCTCTCTCTCATTTTTGCTCTTTATCACAGCTCTTCTAGCCCCTGCCTTCAAATTAGTCTCCCCCCCCCCCCCCCCCGGGTCCCCGAGGCCCTATGTCCTTCTCATCCGTGTGTGTGTGTGCGTGTGTGCGTGTGTGTGTGTGTGTGTGTGTGTGTGTGTGTGTGTGTGTGTGTGTGTGTGTGTGTGTGTGTGTGAGAGAGAGAGAGAGAGAGAGAGAGAGAGAGAGAGAGAGAGAGAGAGAGAGAGAGAGAGAAAAGGCGCGCGTGTGGTCTTCACTGGCATTGTGTGCGTGCGATCCTGTGGGTGGGTGGGTGTGGGTGTGTGTGTGCGCGCGCGCGCCCGCGCGCAACCTTGTATGCGTGTGTTTTCGACATGCTTTGTATGAAAATCTTTGTTAATTTGTATGTTAGCCTAGTGGGCCGATACTAGTAAGCAGATGTTAGACTAGTGGGCCGATTTTAGTTAAACTGGTGGACGGATATGAAGCTGTAGTGTGCGGATGTTAGCCTAGTGGGAAGTTCTTAGACCACTTAGTAAAGATTAGTTAGGCTAGAGGGCGGATCCATACAGAGAAACGTTCAAAAGAACGCTAAGTTCGATTTTATCCTACTTAAATTCTTCAGTCAAAACCTTTTCCTTTTCATTTCCTAACTGTCGGGTTTTTTTTCAAACTGACCGTTTCCTAAAAGGCTTTCTTTGATCAGCACATTTTCCCGAACCATTGACTGTTTTCGATCTGTGCAGTTTGTGCCGATTCTTCAAAACTGCATTTTCCCTCAATTTCCAAGTTCAATATGCCAAGTTCACAAAAGTTAAGTCTGATGCTCCTCAGTCTGCACACTTCTTAAGTGTGGATGACATCCGATGTACCCATTCCTCAAATGTGCAGTGCATTCCAAGAAAATGGATGTGTGACAATCTGCTGGACTGTCAGGATGAGTCCGATGAAACCTGTCAAGTGTTCAGGCGGAGACAGCGGACCTACACGCCACCCAAACTGTTTGACTTCCGAGGCGCTAACAAAGCATACCCGGAATATACTACCATGAAGGATACAAGGACCTGTCCCGACACACACTTCCAGTGTCCAGTTAACGGCTACTGTCTGCCTGTCTACGTCCGGTGTAACGGCGTCAACGACTGTCCGGGCCGCGAGGACGAAGCGGGCTGCGACAGCTACACGTGTCCGGGGTTTTACCGCTGTCGGGGTTCCAGAGTGTGTCTCCACGCTAAACACGTTTGTGACAATCAGGTACAGTGTCCACAGCATGACGACGAAAAGTTTTGTAAGCTGATCTGCCCCTCGGAGTGCACGTGCTTTGGCTGGTCCTTTGTCTGCAGTCAGCCCTTCTCGCCGCAAAAACACGTGGAGCTGCGCTACCTGGACGCAAGCAACAGCCGGATGTCGCTGCGATCCCTGGCGAAGAACACACTGCTAATCCATCTCAGCCTGACCCGGTGTGACGTCACAGGTCTGGACAACGTCAGCTTGCCCAACCTCCGTAGCATGGATTTGAGCGGCAACCATCTCCGTGCCGTCCGCGTCAGTGATTTCAGATCAATGCTCAGTCTACAAGTCCTGATCTTAAGACAAAATCCCATAATATCTCTGTTTGAACGAGGATGTGCTGTACAGCAGCACCTCAGTTTAGAAACACTTGACATGTCCCATGTACTCATAGAACAGCTCGATCCTGAACGACTGAGCTTTGCACCAAACCTGCGCGTTTTAAATCTGTCAGAATGCGGCATACAGCGTATCCACGAGAGGGGCTTCCAGTCACTGAAGCGCCTGTCTCGTTTAGACATTAGCGGCTGCACCGTGAGTGAGTTCCCCTTAGACCTGTTCGCCGGCCTTGACAGACTCACAACGGTGCATTCAGATAATTACAGAATCTGCTGTGCAAGCGTGTTTCCCCAAAGCGTTAATGCCCATCAATGTAAATCGGAGCCTGACGCCATTTCCACGTGTGAAGATCTAATTGGTCCAAATGCCTATCGCGTGGTGCTGTCTGTCATGGCGGCGGTCTCACTCCTGTCCAATGTCGTCAGCTTTGGCCTTCGTGTCGTTCTTCGTCCCGGACGTCAGCAGTCAGCTTTCACCGTCCTCGTCACACACCTGTCAGTGGCAGACGCCTTGATGGGCCTTCACCTCGCCATAGTTCTTTTGGCAGACATTGTGTACAGGGGGTGCTACGTGGCTCAGGAGCACCAATGGCGTAGCAGCGCAGCGTGTCACGTGGCCGGCTTCGTTGTGATGTTGTCCAGCGTGGTAAGCTCTCTTGTGCTGTGTCTTCTCACTCTCCTCTGCGTGGCGATGATGTATGGGCGGAGCTACGCTCTCCTGGAGGGTCCGCGGTCAGCTCAAGCGCTGTGCGCCGCCGTCTGGATCACCGGGACGGTCCTGGCCCTCATGCCTGTCCTGCCCGGGGCGCCGCGCAGCGGGGAGTACTCCCAGAGTTCGCTCTGCAGACCCCTGCCCATCAGCAACAGCGGCGGCGGAGCCAAAGCCCACGGCTTTCTGGAACTGTTCAGTCTGGTCGTGTCCCTCCTTCTAGTCGCGGGCTACGTCGCCATCCACGTCCACCAGCTCACTAAGCGCGGTGAGGAAGTTGTGGGCAGTCAGGACGACGACGGCCCTGCCCGGTCAGCGGCCATTCAAGGGGCCACAACTGCCCGTGTCGGGCGACAGGTGACCAAGCTGGTCTGCCTCAACTTCCTCTGCCGCTTGCTCGTCGGTCTGGTGGCGATGGAGCCAGTCCTGGAGTGGCCCGTTCCCAGCGGGGTCAGCGTGGCTGTGGCAGTGTCGGTGCTGCCGCTCAGCTCCGCTCTCAACCCCTGCGTCTACTGGCTGGCCACAGCGGCGGAACACGGTCGCCGCGAACGACGCGAACGGTTGCTGAAGAGGCTGCAGGCCGAGACGAAGAACCGACAGACCTAGCTGTTTAGGTCGCACCTTCATAACAATGGCGGTGACGTATGCAACAGGAGTTTCAACAAACAATACACCACTCGGGTCGCACGTGCTGACATTCTCTCGGGTTTGCTTGGGCTGTAGTGTTATTGGTTTTCCTGTTGCTTGACTATGGAGTGTAATCTTTCTGGCTTTTTGCCGGATTTTTCATTCTATTCTTGCGTTTAGGCTGCGTTTGTAGAAGAAACAGTTGTCTTTGATAATGTCTACTAATATCAAACTTAAAATACAACTTTGTGAGTGACGATTGGTATAGACCATTGTCAACTAACCCGAACTGGTTCGTGTACTCAGCCGTTTTGTTTCCTTTTCATGTTGAGAAGCCAGTGCCAAGTTTGTCGTATCCTCTGATGATGCATCAGATGTGTGACGATGTTCCAGGTAGTTTTGATACTTCCGATTGATTTTATTATTTACAGAGCCAAGCCTTTGACAAAGTTGATAATGTGCAATGTCACGAACACACACACACAAAAACTTTTCCCCCCCGCCAGTTGCTAGAGTTACTCACTTTGTTTCTTTGGTGGTCCACCACGGACACAAATAGGCAGGATGCTATTTGTGCGGAGTAAACTGTTTTTCTGTTGTGCTGTTGTTGTTTTTCTTTCTCGCCCCCCCCTCCCCCCACCTTCTTGTGCTTGGTGTGTGTGTGTGTGTGTGTGTGTGTGTGTGTGTGTGTGTGTGTGTGTGTGTGTGTGTGTGTGTGTGTGTGCGTGCGCGTGCGTGTGTGTATCTGTGTGTGTTTGTCGTTGTTGTTGATGTTACTGCGGTTGTTGCTGCTGCTACTGTTGTTGCTGTTTCTTTTTGTGTGTTTGTGTTGTTGTTGCTGGTGGTGGTTGTGGTGCACGCACGCACGCACGCACGCGCGCGCGCGCGCGCGCGCACACACACACACACACACACACACACACACACACACACACACACACACACACACACATAATAATAAAAAAATATGAAGCGAAAATTGAGTGTTGATGCTGGCTGGAATGCAAGTGTTGGGAGAGAACGAAGGTTTTTTGACTTCGTTTAAAAGACGAAGAACTTGTGGGAGTGAATTCCAAGTCTAGTGTCCATAGCAAGAGAAAACAGCATGACAACTGATAATTTGCAGCATTTATCAGGTACTGAAAATGTTCCAGGAAGCTCTTTAGCAGTTCCTGACAATCAACGAAGCTCTTTACAAGTTTCTGGCAATCAATGAAATCAAAAATCACGTGTGGTCCTCGTGCGTTTGCTGCGAGGGGAGCTGCTTCAACAGTCTCTATTCTCTGGCGTTCTGCCTTTTCTCATGTATCATTTTCAGCGTGTACAGGAAGGGTTTGAGCGCCGAGTTGAGCGGCAGCACGAAGATGGCCATGGCCACGTTGACCTCGCCAGGGATGGCAGTTCCGGTGGAGGCCAGCAGGCCCAGAGAGCCGATGGGGAACCAGCAGAAGAAATCGGAAACAACGATCACCGCCAATCGGCGCGCGATCTTTATGTCACGTGATCTGTTTCCAGCGTCGGACACCGCCATTTTGTTCGCGTTCACGGATGCGTAGATGTAGACTTGGCCGGCAGCAATGAAGACGAAGAGCACAAATTTGACGACGATCATGACGGCGAAGGCGTAGTGTCGGCCGGCGAAGTCGTCGTTCTTGATGACGGGCAGCGGCACGCATACGCCCGTCTGGCTGTAAAACTGCCATTGTGACGTCATGGGCAAGAGGGGCAGGGCGGCCAGCAAGCCCCCTGTAAACCACGTGACACCGCAGGCCAGCTGAGCAGACCGGAAGCGGAAGTGCGTTCGCGAGAACCGGACACCCCGCGCATTTTGCAGGCCACGCTGTTTCTCCAAGCAATGTCATCGAACAGGTACCCGCCCAGGTACAGCTGGTCAGCCACGCCGACCACCGCCAGGAAGTCGGAGACGTAGAGATGAATCACGAACACCAAAAACACGGACTTGGCGCGTCTGCCTTCCAGGAACCCGCGGACAACAAAACTGACGACGTTGCCGACCAGAGCCAAGATGGAGAAGGCGGCCAGCGCCACACGGTAGACGTCAGAGCGAAGCAGATCATCGCACGACGAGATCTCGTTAAACGGCGCCTGGCAGCGGCTGACTGTGAAGCCGGCAGGCAGCACGGCGGGGCAGCACAGCTTGTAGTTCTCGGAGAAGACGGTCTGCAGCTCGTCCTGGTCCCGCAGCACGCTGGTGGAGAAGAAGGTCACGGGGCAACCCCGGACATCCAGCACACGCAGCCTCTTCACCAGCTTCCTCCTGTCCTCCAGCACCAGGTCCGTTCCGACACGTGACAGGTTGAGGATCTGCAGCCCCGGGAAAGCTGCCACGTTGGTGAAGTCAAACGTCTTCAGCTTCACCCGTGACAAGTCCAGGTGCGTAAGCGCCGTGACAGATCCTTCAGAGGACTGACCGTCAGCGAACAGACGAGCGATGGGATTGCCCGACAGAAAGAGGACCAGCAGTCTGGACAGTCCCTTCATATCACTCACGCGGACAGCACGGAGATGGTTGTCACTCAGGTCCAGGCTGCGGAGGTTGGGCAGGGCGACGTTGCCCAGATGTATGACGTCACAGCGGGCCAAGCGGAGGTGGATCAGCATTGTGTTCTTCGCCAGGGATAGCAGCGACATCCGGTTGTTGCTGGCGTCCAGGTAGCGCAGATCCAGGTATTCTTGGGACAAGAAGGGCTGACTGCAGACAAAGGACCAGCCAAAGCACGTGCACTCCGGGGGACAGGTCAGCTCACAGAACTGCTCGTCGTCATGCTGTGGACACTGGACCTCAGCGTCACAAACGTGTTTAGCGTGAAGACACACTCTGGAACCCCGACAGCGATAAAACCCCGGACACGTGCATCTTTCGCAGCCCGCTTCGTCCTCGCGGCTCGGACAGTCGTTGACGCCGTCAAACCGGCAAGCAGAAGTCCGCCTCCGTGCACAGGAAGTGGGAGGCTGGACAGGCGGGTGAGGAGTTGTTGGGGAACTCGGTTGCGGAACACGATGGCCCGGTAAACAAGCTCTGCAGCCTGTTGCACTTCATAATCACAGCTCTGCTCGTCACTGGCATCGCTGCAGTCCACGTGCACGTCGCAGACAGCAGTGAAGGGAATGCACTGACAGCGACAAGAATGCAACATCAGATCACACCGGGTGGCAGCAGTAACACGACCAGCGCATGGCTTATTTTTAGAACAACTAGGTCCGCCACGTCACTCCTATGCTTCATTGTCTTCACTAGCTACCTACTGAGCACAGGATCGAATACAAATTGTTTTTGCTTTGCTTTAAGATCATTTCTCATCAGGCTCCCATCTACCTTTCAGAATGTCTTCACCTTTACACTCCTTCCCGGCAGCTCCACTCTTCTACAGACACCCGAGTGTCCAAAATACCATCCTTCCGAACAAAGTTCTGTGGTCAGCGCTCTTTCTCTTACCAGGTTCCGGTTATCTGGGACCAACTCCCTGTTTCTGTCCGCCCCGCTTTTACCTTTGTCAGTTCTTTTAAATCTTCCTTGAGAGCTTTCTCTAGAACCCTTTTCTTTAGTCCCGCCATTGCCCTGATATGCGCGCGCGCGCGCGCGTGTATGTGTGTGTGTGGGGGGGGGGGGGGGGGGTGAACGATCGCGTGTTCAGCGGGGACTTCAGACTGTCACAAAGGTGAAACAAATTGTGCTGACTGAGAGGTTTCCTACCCACTGATGGTTGCGCCCCCAAAGCTGGCTCTGAAAATTCAATACAGCCCAATTAATTCTCTTCTGCGTGCATCAGTTTCGGCCTTGCTATGAGTAGAAAGAAGACTACGTAATGCAACAACCATTTCCAGGCAAGCCTTATGCAGAAGCCTCTATCACAGTAACTTGAATAAGGCAAGGACAGACCACAGACCTGCTGTCACAACAGTGTCCATGGATCGATACTACCGGCGCTGGACCATGAACCAGTATGTATAGGTCCATGCGCTGGACAGGTTCACTTGACTTTCCACCCACGGACATTGTGCTTTCCACCTACTGACACTGAATAAGAGAGACTGTTCTAGTGTTCAAGGGCAAAAAATGTTGAGGGCGCCAAAAGAGAGTCGCGTCCCTTGAACATACTCGTCATCGGAGCGATTTCAAGTGGTGTTTGTGCTGTAACAGACAGCAGAATTAAGCCAGTTCGAGCCAAGATCTTATATCAGTAAATACAATAAAATAATTTGAAAGGTTTCTATGCTTTAAGCAAAAGTCATTTGTCTCTCTTTCTTTTTCTGTCAAAAACTAAACAACATTGTGTGTGTGTGTGTGTGTGTGTGTGTGTGTGTGTGTGTGTGTGTGTGTGTGTGTGTGTGTGTGTGTGTGTGTGTGTGAGTGAGTGAGTGAGTGAGTGAGTGAGTGAGTGAGTGTGTGTGTGTGTGTGTGTGTGTGTGTGTGTGTGTGTGTGTGTGTGTGTGTGTGTGTGTGTGTGTGTGTGTGTGAAGTTCAGCAGCAAATGTGGAGTTCTGAAGCTTCTTTTTTTATTTTTGATCAATGCCGTCGCCGCCGGTCGGCTCGATACGTTGCCGGTTGGATGTATTCGACATGTACAAATGCAAACATATGCATACATAATTTTGCTTTGATCCCTCCCCATAACAAACACAGCTATATATATAAAACAAACAAACTCTGTCTGTCTGTCTGTCTGTCTGTCTGTCTGTCTGTCTGTCTGTCTGTCTGTCTGTCTCTCTCTCTCTCTCTCTCTCTCTCTCTCTCTCTCTCTCTCTCTCTCTCTCGCACGCACGCACGCACGCACGCACGCACGCACGCACGCACGCACACACTCACACACACACACACACACACACACACACACACACCTAAACAACAACAAAAACCTTGTATGGCTATTCACAGCAGTACGAGGGCAAACAAATTTCACTGGTAACTGCCACTGTTGAAAGAATGAAATTTATATATAAGAGACTGCTCAAATGTGACATTTCTTAACCTGGCGTAGAATTTTTATCTGGATTGACCACTGACCAGACTTTTTGATGCTGCACACTGACTTATAAATATTTTTCCAACAAAACCTTTTATCAATAGTTATTGTGGTCATTTCAGACTGGCTCAATGGTACAGATGCTTCAAGATATAACAGATCCATGCTTCACACATCAGTTTTCAAACAGCGACAGTGAGATCACGCAGACACTGCTGCCAATACACACACAAGCGGCGGACACACACATTGTGCATTTGTACTCCGAAGTTGTAAGAATTCGCAAATATAAATCCCATTATAGAGTTGTATCATATATTTCATACTTGATTTCTGCTCGTCCTGATACAAATGTCATAGCTGACTGGGCATAAAAGATATAAAAAAAAGATTATCTAGCTGACTGCGCACAATATATATATTCTCTACCTATTTTGGTTTCTGATCCCCCCCCCCCCCCCCTCCAATGATGCGTCTAGATCAACACCAGTCAACTCAGTTGATAAACAGCATTTTGTTGTTGTTGTTGTTGGATCACATTAGATTAAGACTATCTGTCAATTTTGGCTTCTGATTTCTTCAGCCAGTGTTGCACCCAGATCTACACCAGTGAGTTCAGTTGATAAACATCAGCATTTTTCGTTGGATAACATTAGATTGAGACCATCTATTTTGGTTTCTGATTTATCCGATGTTGCATCTAGATCTTCACACCACTAAGTCGGCACAGTTGATAAACATCAGCATTTTTCAGTCGTTGGATAGTATTAGATTAAGACTTAAATGGAACAGAAATCTAAATTGACATACCGATGAAAGGTGTAGCTTTCCGACGGGCCTCTTTGGTGTCCCTTATGGAGCAATTAATCGCCGTGCAGCACAGCATCGCAGATCTATGAAAATGGTTTGCGGTTAACTTTTGGTTGATATCCAAGGAAGCGGTCGGAAATTCCTGTCATCCGAGTCACAAATATCATTCAAATCAATCAAACAGCTTCGTATCTAATGAATGATGCCAAAATTTGCAACAAACATGAGTTTTGTTATTGTCTGTAAAAGGCGAGTTGTAAATACACGATCGTTTTGCCGACATCGGTACTGAGGAAGGATGCACGGTATTACTCGGAAGATAGATCTAGATCAAACCAGCGTCAATGGCGCATAAGCATACTGAAAGACACAAATTAATGTGATAAAACTCACTTTTCGGTTGCAAATCTTGGCTTTATTTGCTTGATATAACTCGGTGTGGATGATTCTGATATTTATGACCCAAAATGTGGTCTCTATTATTCGACGTCTGCGACACCGGTGGAAAGGGGACGCAACTCTACGGGAGACACGACTTTCCTTCCGAGTTTATTCGCCCCATTACATACCCTTACGTCCTCAGTGTGAGCTTATATATACAAAGAAGTTTGCCGCCTACAGGGAAGACCTTGGCAGCACGTTCTTCAGAGCTGCCACAAATTATCACACTTAATTAACAATTGAGATCAACAGCTGAATCTCAAGGCCAGCTCGAATTGAAACCGTTTCTCACACTCACTGCCTGAGCAAGCATCTCATAATTATGGACAAAACAGGACTAATGAAAAAAAAGGGTTGATTGTAAATTATGACTTTCATTCCTTTGTGCACACCAGCCGTCTTGAGTCAATAAATCTTGCAACTGTACTACACTATATAGTTGTATCACTGTACGCATATGCTGTGCGAATGTGTAAGGTGTTAATTACATGATACAGAGTTGTATTATCCTATGCATGTGTGAATGTGTACAGACAGGTGTTGCATTGTAATACACAATGTAGTGTTGTATCATCCTACTCATATGCGGTGTGAATGTGTAACTGTAAAGATAAAGGCTAACACTGTACAAGTATTTGTTTCTGTTTTGGAAAATAAACTCAAATGAGTAGTAGCAGTAACTGGACTCAACTGAACATACAACCCAAACACACACACACACACACACACACATTTTGTACTTTTCCCACTGTGGGTTTATTCATTTCAGAATGAACTTTCCCCAAGCTGAAATAGTTTTGTGGGCAAGTCCAGCCTGATGGCAGAACCCTGCATCTGAACCCCTGTACAAAACATGGCAACACAAGCTGAATAATATATATATATATATATACATATATATATACAAACACACACACACACACACACACACACACACAATGATAACCACATGGTCCATGCAAACCAGTTATATCTTTCTTTTTCAACACACTATGAAACCACTCTCAAGAAACCTGAAACAAATATGAAACATACAGGAAAAAATAATTGCGTATGTCACTTTTGTCCTTGAAAACAAAATTACAAGAAATTCCACAAAAAAAGTAATTAAACGGGTCACATTCAACTTTCAAAAGTTACCTTACCTCACCACCACCCATTACCTCCCTTAGGCAACTGCCATTACCTCCCTTAGGCAACTGCTAGTAGTGCTAGTCCTAGTTTCAAGTTCATGATTAACAGTCACACATAGATTGACTAAGTGGACGAGAATTCATTAAAAAACATTCTCATTGAGTAAGGAATAGTACCACTGACATCCACTGTATAAATGTCAAAAATCAAAAGTACTTCTAATACCACGTGGTTATCCTCAGTTTAATTCTTTCTTAACAATTGCTTACCTGTCTTCATGGCAGCTGTATACAACTGTAAATTAAATGTCATTAGCTACACTGATTTAATGCCTGGAGGAATACCTCTTTTCACACAGAGAGAAGTGCATCCAAATCCTATGTTAAATCCCATGTTCCTGTAATAAGGACTGACAGTGGAGCAGAGCAAGAGCACTCTTGTGGTAGCCTCGTGGACAAGTGATGGTTACCTGCTACTGTGCTAGCCCATCCTGAGATTTCTCCAGTTAAATTCTGTACAGACTCTACAAATGTCCTTTGGATGGGATCATAAACTAAGCTCCCCATTGTCTATACACACCTACACGTATTATAAGATCCTCCATGTCTGAGTTGAGTGGATTATGGAAACACCAAAAATGTCAAATAACTCAGCAGGCATTAATAACACATGACTCACATTGAGCAAGCCTGCCAGAGAGCAGAGAATAGCCCTATGTAAAAGTGATCAACAATAATAATAATAAAAAGAATGAACAGCTTGTGAACATCAGTCACTGCGTTGATGTTCAGTGACCATCACCAACGGTAATTTATCAGCTGTGACACAGTGATATCATCAATGTGCAAAAACTTTAAGCTATATGAAGTTTTAACATGAAAGAAGTTCCAATCATTCAAACCATTGTGGCTTTGAAATAAAGCCACTCAAGCCAAGTAATCACTTGCACAATAATCATGACAAATGACATTAAAATATTTTTTAACTGCATCAGGCACCTATGACCCAATCCTTATCATGGCATACTGACATATTTTTAGGCAAAACAACTTATTTAGCTCTCTGTGCTAGAGAAGGGACAGTGCAACTATATGCCAAAAGCAAACTATGCAAGAAAGACTTTTGCAATATATATATGCAGTGCATAGATGGATAAATCCCTACACCAGCTGCATTCAGTTATTATTACTTAGCTACACTAATGAGTAAAATAATAACCTGTTTCTTACCCTCTTTGCTTAACTTACCAATGTCTATCACATGGTTACACTTCTACTCAGCATGTGGTTACTTGACACTAGTTGACAGTGGGAGACTGGTAAAAAGAGGTATAAAAAAAATATATATAAAAAAAAAAAGACACGTGAACTGCACTGCTATTTCGGTTTATCCTTTATCAGTTTATGACAGAAAATCTGTATAATAAACAAAAAGCAACAATTACATAAACCAACAAATCAGAATATTTTACATCTCTAGGTCATATACAAAATTAAATTAAAAAAAAAAATGTTTTAAATCACAAAAAACAGATGACTGGATTTCTGCTTCTCTCATTCAGACATACACAGCACATATACACTATGTTACCCAAATTGTCACTTTCAGATCACAGTAAACTAGTTTTGTACTTGCCATTATATGTCAAGCACAGTCCAAAAGACAACATATTATGACAACTTGAGGAACACCGCAAACAGTTTCAGGAACAGGCCAACAACCCTGTATTTACTGCTGGGATTGTTTCATTTATTATGATGATGCCTATCATACAGGATGTCCCAACACTCACAGTACTACTGATGTAGCTTCAGGCATCAGCCGTCTAAATCAATATCATTTTGAGTTGCAAACAAACATTCAGGGTTCACATCATGACCAAGGCAAGACTAGAATGGCACAAGAGTTAGACGACAGGATTCTTTGCCAAGCTAGGAAGGCTCATAGAGTCATACTCCTCAGGCCAGTCCTTCAACTTGGTTTTCTTGTTTTGAACCCCCCACCCCCCATTATAGGTTATCTTCCCAAATCTAGCTGTCTGGATCCAGGGTTCATACAGTCTTTTTATTTCAAAACCCTCAAACTTTAAGACCATACACAGAACTTGAGATTTGAAGTTGAATGATTTTGTACGATATTCCTTTTTCATCATCATTCACTCAGACTCCTTTTGTTCTTCTTCTGATAACCCCTGCTGCATATTATCTGCTTACCATTATAAAATTCCAAACTTTCAAGACCTTGGCCACAAATCATGACAAATAGCAAATCTATACACTTTTGATTTCAAAACAAAATAAACACAAGTATGGAAAAATCTACTTCACAAATAAGTGAATATCAGCCCCCAGCTAGCAACCCTGACATCTGAATACTGACAGTACAAGTAATAACATGAACCATCACTGTACAGAAACAAACATAAAGTGAACATTTCAAAGTGTCATCAATGAACTTAACTGTTTTACTATGACAGATAGCATACTGAGCTACAAATCTGTATCTTTTCACGTTTGATATACTATCACAACACAGGTATTCCCATTAGCCTCTTTTCCTTGCATGCATGCATGCGCGCGCACACACACACTCTGGCCCTGAATCTGACACAGCTTTATTCCTTGCACTTACAAACAATTTCCTGAACAGCCACTTCAAACACTGCAAGAAGCCATGTCCATGACAACCCCATTGGGGGAAGTCTGGGGGGGGGACAGAACTTTTGTGCATGGCCCGACCCAGAAGTTTGTACTCTGGCTGCAGCATCACCAACTGTTGGTCTGTATGTGGGGGGGGGGGGGGGGGGGGGAGACGGCACTGTGGAGTCCAACAACAGAGTTTAGCAGTGGAGGTTGAGAACTGCATCACAGTTCTAATGTGGAGGCATGACCACAGGGCAGGAGTTCTTCGCACTGTTTCTGCAACTGGCTACTCAGGAATGTCCTTGAAAAAGGTGGAGCGTTTCCCACCACACCAGGTTTAAGGCACTAACACAAATTCTCTACAGATATTAACTTTCTCTGGGCATGCTCAAAATTCAGAACTCTGAATGATGGAACCAATGGTGCCCTTCAATCAAAGTGATTCTGTGATGACAAAGAGATCCTTGATGGTCTACTAAGTTGGACAGACAAGCACAGTGGAAACAGTCAGTTAAGTGGCTTCAATTATGTTCTTCTTGGTTTGTCTTTTACAGCAAAATCACACCTACACCAAGGGCTTGGGTAGAACTTGCTGCCATAATCAACAGTACACCAAAGCCTCTTCAGCAACAGCCACGCAACATACATAAACTGCATCCCACATGTTCACAATGCACACTTCCAACAATTCCAAGCTGACCAGTCAGATCAACAAACCCTCCCTGACGCCTCAGCTGGACAGCAGCAGGCACAAGGTAGGCCAGTATGGCACAGACCAGATGGGTGCCTGGTACAGCCACTGATCAGTTGTGTGCCTGGTACAGCCACCAATTGCTTATGTGCCTGGTACAGCCACCAATCAGTTATGTGCCTGGTAGAGAGTGCTGCTGTACCCCAAACCAGTGCCCCGGTTGATGTGAGTAGCATTGCGAGCATGTTCATATTGCTCCATCAGTCGTGCATTTAACTCCATTTGCCTCTTGGCCTCCTCCTCTGCCTCTTTGCTCTCAATGCTGCTGGCTTGGTTCTTATTGTTTCCCATCAGTCGCTGAAATTTCTCCACTTCAGATGGGTTGGCACCAGGCAACACAGTCTTGGCACTCCAGGGGTTGTTCTTTGGTCGGCGCTCAGCCTGGTAACCCAACCAAAATTATCAAATCAATATGCACTAGATTAAACAATGGGGGGGTGGGGGTGGGGGGGGTCAAATTTCAAACAATAAAAATTTCAAAGTATCTGAGGTAGACTGTTCCTAAAAAATAATGCAAAAAGTATTTTCAAAAACCATGGCACAAGACAAGCAGACACAGAAAATGAATGAAACCTGTTGATACAGTCTAGATTACAAATAGAGGGTTCTGGGTTGATAATCACCCAAGCAACTTCAACCATTCAAAACATCACAAACAATATTCAATGCAAACAGCCTAACAAGTGGCTGCCATGTGTGGCCAACAGGTGAAAGCATACTTGCACAGCAAAAGACTTGTTGGTTCAGAACAAAACCTTAAAAATACTTAATGGGGAGCACTGTCACTCCTAATGAGCAACAGCTGCAATTGATAAATTTCGTTCATCTGAATGCCTGATTCAGACTGAAATCATCAATTCCACCAGTCAACACAATACCATGCACACACAAAAAGTAGCAAAGTAAAAATAATAAAAAAAGAGAGAGAAAAAACATCACATCCAACAACCGACTAGTAAAGGAAGTATGAGCAAGTGCACTTACAGGAGCATCCTTCCACAGCTGAGTTTTCTTCTTCTCTCTGATGGCCACATCCAGCAGGTTGACATTGGACTCATTGTACATCTGAGGGAGCTTCACTCCTGTTTTTGCCTCCACCTAGTAGACAAAAACACCACACGCTCACCACTAGCAGACTTACACATTTTGCAAACTCAGCAAACCAATCAGAACAAATGCTTAGGCATTAGAAATAAATTTACAACTTTTTCACTTGCCCTGGCTCAATGCATGGGTGCTGCTGCGTTTCAGCCTTGGCTGATCAAGTTTCGCAGTGTTGGGACAAACTATTCTACACTTTTTGGTTTGACTACTTTCATGGTAGACTCACCCATACCATCACTGTTCAAGAAAAAAAATCAAAAAAATCAGGAACTGGGTATGGACTTGGTAAGTCCTGGGTAAGGAATATTATTAATAACTTCCAACAATTTCTGACAATCCCATGATACAGAGAAGAACCTGGGTTGACTCATTACATATGACTGGTACAGAAAGCAACACAGATGGCAACACTAAACAGGTCTGCATCAGACTTGTTGGTAAAAAAAATGCTATAATTATTCAATAATTTGCCATAATTATTCAGTGATTAGATGAAATTTCAAATGGCACAGCATCAAAATTTAACTGGACTGGCAAACAGTGTAAACCTTGCTCATTGGTGTAAACGACTGGCCAGTTCTGAATTACTTGCAGCAATATCCAAATCAAGTAATGACAAAGTTGCATTTACATGCCCGAGAGTCCCTAACTTCTATCCCCAGACAGCAAGGTTTCACACATGCTTACGGTGCTCACCTGTTCACGTGTTCGGCCTGTGGCAATAAGCAGCATCCTCTGATTCAGCTGCACCTTTTCCGCAGCAGACATCATGCCTGGCATCAGTCCGCACTGGTTCTGCATCTGCTGCTGAAGGAGGGCTGCTGCCATGCCGATCATGACACCGGTGCCTGCAGACTGGGTGGCCACATTGCTCTGCATCACAGGTGGCATCTGTATGGGCTGGTTGGGGTTGGCTGAAACAACAGTTGGAGCTGTGCAAGGCAGGTTAATAGAAATCCTACGCAACACAGTGTTAATCACACTTTAAGGTTAAAATGGGTCACTCAGCGTCTATGCTTGGTTGCTGAACTCTTAGAGCGTCACAGTGTAACTTCAACGGATTGCAACCACTGTCAACTGTACCCAACTCAAATAATGGCACACAAATGTGGAGAACAAAACTGAGAAGCAAAAACATATTCTATCCATTCATAAAAAGACTGTGGCAAGGCCAACCTCAGAGAAGTCTATATGCATCTCCCTAATATCAAACTTTAAGAAAAACTTGTGCAAGTTGCTTTAAAACACCACAAAATAAATTAATGACAGTACAGAAAGAAACACCAGTAGCAAGCAATGTCACATGTCACCCATCCTCACCAGACACAGCCTCTTGCAGATTGGTGTAATTCTGGATGTACTCCTGTTTCAACTGCTCTTTGTAGCTGCTAACAGTGCCTCGCCCCCTGCCAAACTTCAGGCCTGCAGACTTCAAACCCTGGAACCTGCTGGCATTGTTATCATCCCCCTTTGTACTTCTGCCAGCATGTGGT
This sequence comes from Alviniconcha strummeri, assembly GCA_963584105.1. NCBI lineage: Eukaryota > Metazoa > Mollusca > Gastropoda > Provannidae > Alviniconcha > Alviniconcha strummeri. Next base: position 18,012,404 of record OY757552.1, read on the forward strand.
GAACGGCTTCTCCGCTTCTTTTCGGAGTGAGATTTTTTATGATCAGGCGATCGGGAATGACGACGCCTTCTGTGATTTGAGGAATGTCTACGGCGGTGACGGTGTTCATCATGGGATCCACTGCGCCGATGGCGATGGCTGTCTCTACGGCGACGCTCTCTTGATGAATGTCTTCTACTGGAGTGACGATCTTTTGAGCGAGAGCCAGATCGGCTGCGATGTCCTGGCCTCCGCTGCAAAATGATGCATGAAGCAAGTCAGGTCCAACCTTTATAAAACAACATGCTAGATGAAGCTTGTGCTGTGATGCCAAGTGACTGAGCTGACAAAAATGCTATTATTATTGATCGCTTTTATATAGCGCTATACTCCACTTTCGAGCAGACTCACTGCGCTCAGTAGTATGTTTGCATTAAATCTTTCAGTCCCTCCAGTGTATTTGTAACTTTAAACCCACCATTTAGCACTGTGGGGCAAACTAAACTTATGCAAGTAAAAAAAAAAATGCATCACTGTGCCAAAGTATATGTTTTCATATTACATACCCAAATTCACATTAGTCTGTACAAAAAAAATCATTTCATATTACATACCCAAAATTCACATGAGTCTGTACAAAATGTAAAACAAATACTCTTCATTCCGATGTAAATGAGAAACAGGCAACTATCATAACTGGATACCTAGGATGCATACAAACAACAGAAGTACAAAATACTTAATGTTCAAGAAACTCACATTCAAAGTATACTGAATAGAAGCGTAGACTTCAGCAGAGGTTACTCAAGATTTCAAATTCATCAGAGTTTGAGATAATCTCGATAATAAGCTAGCTCCTTGTTTCATCTGTCATTGTGACAGAAAAAGATTAACAATTTCAGTTACACTGCGTTTTTGTCTGTCTCAAGCTACCCTGTTGGAAAATATAGCCCATCATCTGATGTTTTCTCTGGGAATAAAACTAATCTGTGACAACCTGCTGGCATTAATCTTGAAGCCATTTGCATGCAGTCCATCATGAAGCACAGGTAAGGGTCAGGACTAAGAGTGCCTTCCTCACCACTCTGCAGCGCATAAGGCATGAAGCCGTTACTTCTCTCTCCAGATCCAGACAACTTCCAAATATTTCCATCAGCCCCCCCCTCCCCCCCCTTTTTAAATTTTATTCTGCAGCAGGTGAGAGAGAAAGCAGGCACACACACATGAACATGGAAAAATCATGTTCCATAAAGTACAAGACTGCCTGTGCCACTTCTCTTCCAGCCAAATGAAAACTGACCATTATGTGCAAAAGAAGTTTTTATAACTGCACTTCTTTTCGCTGACAAAAAGACAGTGACTTGCAATTTTTTTTTTTTTTTTTTTAAACTGCACCTGTTGTACAGTCTAGCTTTTCTGACCAACCTCTGATCTAGAGCTCTTGTGACGATGATCTCTGGAGCGGGAGTGGGATCGACGGCGCCTGTCTGAGGACCGCTTTCTATGGCGTCCCTTGGAACCAGAGCGAGAACGACTTCTTTTGGTGCTACTGCAAGCCTGAAAACAGACAAAGCAAGACATCTTTCTTCCATGCCAGTGTAGGCATGAAAGTTCAATACCTCATGACAAGCACAAGATATTGTTTGTACTGTAATCCTTGAACTCGCATTTCAAAATGGATAGAGTAACATCTCCATCTCTTTCTGTGGTATTCGCAACAGGAAAGAAAGGAGGATCACTAACAAAGAAGCAGAGAAAACTTGGAAATGCATGCCAACAATGACGGATCAGTGTCTTGTTTGAAATTTGAATGATGAGCTTACAAGTCATTCATATCACAATCATTACTTGCAACAAGTCAGATCATCCAATTTTGTACATACCTTGAAGGATTACAGCACAGACAACAAATCACACATACATCTTCAGTTCATGATGTTAAGCATCCTCAAAAGAAAAGAAAAAAGTCAATCCTGAAAGGGTGCAGGTACAGGGTGGGGGATGGGAGGGGTATACGGGGGATGGGAGGGGTATACACCCATAAGATCACCACCTCATGATGACACTGCGGAAGACTTACTTCCAGGTGCCTGTTCTCATGGATCACCACCTTTTGCAAAAAGCTTCTATTGCTCAAAAAAACAAAAAATCCTTTTCCAAATAGTGACATTATAAATATCTGGTTTTTAAAAGTGATCACTCCTGTCAACTGAGCAACTGCTATCAATCTAGCACAAAGAACAAAAACAAACCTTTACCATTGTCTCTGATCTCCTTCCATCATCCTGTCACTCTGTAACCAGCCATCCCCTTACCTATCTACACCTGCTTTTCCCTGGCTGACAGGTCAGCTAGCCAGCTATCAGTTGACTAGCACAGGTGCACAGGAAGAAACGCAATGGAACATACCATCAGTATTCCCTCAACCCCACCCCCTGCTTCTAGTTCAGTTCAGTCACTTTATCATCCCACATGAAGCTGCACTGTACTACAGAGCAACCAAAGAACTGTTTGATCAACAAAATACCCATGTAATAAGGCCATGTACAGACAAAATACAAAGAACCTCAGCAAAACTGTCAACCAATAAATATTCCATATCAAATACATGTTGCAGGATGGATTGCATTTGCAGCTTGCTTCAAAACTGTCATTCAACAGCTTCCATGTACATCAACTCAGTGATTACTACTGCCAAAATACTCGTCACTTCACACTGTGCATCCATGCTGGCACACTGGAAGCCATGTGTAAGCATTTCTACCAAAATGTTTGCATTCTAAAACTTATCACAACATACAATGCAAATGGAAAAAAAATAATCCCGTTTTGTACCAGTCTACAGTTGGCAGACCTAATCCCAGTAGAGCGTCTTACGAACTAAAGTCGACCCAAGCTAAAGAAAAGCAGTGCCCAGGATCCCTGGGCGCCCAGTGAAGCCGACGACTGACATCATTGTGCAGATCATGTGGCCAGCCACGGAGGTACATCCACTCGGCTTCAGGTGATCGAGACTGAAGACAGCGCGTGTGTTTCTGAAGTCGCCGCCAGTGTGTGAATCGAGCAAAACAACAAGAAAAAAGTTGAGGCAAGAAGTAGGATAAAACGAAGCCCAGTTGGGGACTACTACATGAAGGGAACATGAAAAGGTACCTGATCTGCTTACCAAACTTCATATCGGAAATAGCAGACTCAGCTATATACCCTTGAGTGAACAAATAAACTTGTACAACAACTGCACATGAACACGGTTATGATATACAGATGCTGAATTTTACTATTTGAGGTCAGTGACCTGCCTGATGCAATGTACTCTAAAATTCAGTGTTTTTGTGATTTAAATATGCACACGCGCGCACACGCACACACAAAAGTGCAGGTCACTCACATTGAAACTGAGAAACACTAAGATTTTAGACACATTTGTTAGAACACCCTCAATCAACACTGACACCGAGTCATTAAGAAGAAGAAAAATGCTTTCCTTCATTCATAAAATAAGAAACTTTAAACAAACCGGGGCAGAAGACAGAGAAAAAAAAGTGGGAGGGGGACCACACCATTTTCAAACATTTTAATTTGTAAACTGTCCTTTCACTCTAACCCAACTTGCTTACAAAAGCTTGGGTTGTCATTTCTGTCATTTAACTGGACACTTCTGTTTTCACTTATATATTAAAGCTTTGTGTTTGTCATGCACTCCTCTGCTCTCACTCACCTCACCATACGCGAATGGCAATGAAAGGAATTTGCCACCAGCAAGCCCTGTTTAGCTTGGTCCTGATAGCCTGTTTGACCTAGTTTAAACAGCAAGACATGTGTCAGAAAGGATCCGGCACTCTCCTTTTACCCAGCTACTCCCATCAGACTTCACGAGCCATGTTTCTTTTCCATACTGCAATGGTAATAGTGCAATTCTTCATTTATTTATTTTTTTAATTGGGGGGGTGGGACTCTCTTACAATCTTTAAGCTCAAGCCTTCTCTATCTTTCAAGATGCATAATTTGTGTGATGGTAGCCTGGTTATGAGAGCAAGCTCAAGATATGGGAGGTTATGGGTTCAGGCCCAGACTCCAGTGTTAATTTTCTTCCCATTTCCTACCACTCTCAGGATGGAAGACAAACTTTTGGACGGGTCATAAAACTGCAGTATCACGTGCTTAAGGCATACATATATATCAAAAGATCCCATGCAGCAAAAAAATCTGCCAAAGTTCAATTCACACTATATCATACGTAAATCAACACACAGGCTCAGCTAACTGTTGCAGCTGGCTATCCCCAGAAGAAGCAATCCAATCTGGCCAAGTATGCCACCAAAAACAGATGAAGAAGATGCTTTGTGTTGTCACCACCGGGACACAATTATCGTGCGATGCGACTCGGCCACAAGGTGTCGTTGCCTGCTTGCCTAGCCCAGCGAAGGCAGCATGCATACGATTAATAATGCCCTATTCTGTTTGCTAGTCTGCCAGGGAAACTGCTCTGTAAGTTCAGACCCTCAAAATCAGATGAGGCTGAATAACATGCATTTCCACAGTTCTTCCTCTGCTGCCTGGACAAACATGACTATTGTATTACAACAGGTAACAACTGAAACGCTCCAAACTCTGTCATGACTGGAGGTTACTGCCTTCGAGGCTGCATAAGTGCTAAGTTAGGCAATCTGATTTTGCCCAAAAGGATTCAGATTGCTTTGACCAGAAGTTTTTTTAATGCTATATAACAACATAGATCATCCTGAAAACAAAGAAGAAGAAACAAGGTGGTGGGCTAAACAATCACTGCCCACCAAAAGATAAAAAGCTCAGTCTTGCCTCCAGGGATTCTGGCACTGTATCTGCCACAAAGGAGCATAGCAGACTCCACAGCTCACCCTGCATCACCACTTTCTCTGACCAGAAAGTCAACTTTTTCAGTAAACCTCTGAGGAAAATGAAAAGGTTTCTAGCATGATTAGGTGGACGACAGTTACACTGGATTAGCAGTGGAAGACATTTTTCAACCTCACTTGTTGCACAGTTCACCAAGACAAAAAGATGTGGCAAAGCCTTCTGCTGGTACCAGAAAAAAATCTGGGCAGTCAATCCATGAACCACCGTGACACAGAAAGTTGTTCAATTTCCACCACCAGCAAGAGAAAAATCCAAGCAAGTACAGACCAAGTCGGGATTCAAAACTGAAAAAATTATTCTAGCAAAATCTCGACACATGCATCATCTCTGCAATTCTGGTTCAAATGCTGAAATTCTATTAGTGCTTTTTTTTTCTCCTAGATCAGAAAACTTCTTTTTCTCTACTATTTAATTTATGAAACAGCTTGTATTATCATCCAACTGCCTTAACGAATATATAAAATGCGTGTTAATCTGATAATAATCATAAAGAAATAACACACATAAAACAAACCGTATCAATCAACAAAACATAACCACCTTATCAATCAACAAAATGTGAAAAATCTGTTTTCTTGCAGATGGCTGTGCTTGAGCAAGCTGAAAGCAGAACATATAGGATGCAGCAATTCACACAATCAGATCAACAACCAACTTCAACGGCATGATCAATGTTCAGTGACAAACCACAATGAAAGTACAAGATTACCTTGTGACTGGAATTAGATGCCCTTCTGTCTTTATCCTCTGATCGATGTTGTGGTTGTTTGGCAGGTTCTTTGGCATGTTCACTTTTACCTGGAATACCATTTGTCGTTCAAAAATAGGGTTCTTGCTATGTTCTTAACACTGTACTGATACAAAATTGAGAACACATTAATACATATACAGTACACTCTTCTGGGGGTGGGGGTGGGGGGGGGGGTGGAGGTTTAGAGCATGGGCTTTGCAGCATCTACTTGACAAGATCTACTTGACAGTCACATATTTATAAGCATGCATTTCTGTTCTTTGAAAACAATTCTGCTGTAAATTATCATTGATAAACAACAATCTGCTCTAACAATAAACCAGATGTATTTTGCTGGGGGTTTTTTTGTCTTTAAATCATATATTATTTCAAATAGATGAAAACTGTGTTCCAGGTTTGTGGATATTAATTTCTTTCTCTCACTCTCTGTCTCTGTAGGAAGGGAGGGGTGGGGGTGGGCCAGGGAGAGGCATACAGGGGAAATGGGGGTTGGGGGGGGGGAGGTGGAGAAGAAAAAAACAACCAACCAACCAGAGCCAGTTGCAGTAGAAGAGTCTGATGAATAATCTGTTGATTCAGACCCTCTCCGTTTTGCCTTCCCACTGTGTTTAGGCTTCGACTCATCTTCACTTCCACTCTCTTCATCCGACGAGGAGTCTGAGCCAGAGCTACTTTCATCTGAACAGTTCTCTCCCTTTATCCATGGACAGTTTGGTGGGGCTACTTCAGAGGCTTTGGCAGCTGCCTCTATGGAAGGTGTGCTGTCAACCTTCGTCACATCAGATTCAAAGGAGCTCATCATCCTGTTATACTCTGCTGTAATATCTGCAGAATCCTGCACAAACAAACCCATTTTACTATTAAATTTTTTTTTTTTTAAACTTGCATGCCTAAAACCATCAAAAGAATCTTCCTGTTATTTAATACTGATGAGCTTGCACAGCTGTCACAAAAATTTATTGGAATTTCCAGGACTATTTTACATGGCCAAATTCAACATATCTCAAAATCAAAAGAACAGTATATGTACTTTGTAACTGCACTTTGTAACTCAAATGGAAGCTCAGCTCTCTTTCTCTTTAGCCTTAGCATGGCTCCCATTAGTATTTTACGGAGATCCCTAGGACTCCCTGCTACAACTTTCAGAGGGTCCCCAGGCAGTTTTAAAGGGTCAAGTCTAATACCAAACGGCAGCTGTGCAGAAGTATTCTGCTTTGCATATGATGCCCTCTGTTCCTTCTACAACTCAGTTCTGTCAGACAATGTCACTTTTAGTGGTACACTTTCAGGTATGTTGGCTTATCATAGCAGTAACAGGTTTATTTGAAGGCCTATCCTCATAGTTTTTCATGTCAGTAGTACTGTCTGGTGGTTGGCAGCACTGCCAACTCTGTAGATGTGTTTTAGTAGCACCCATCAGTCAGTATGAAAATGATTTTTAAGTAGCAGGGTAAGAAAGGAAAATGTGTGGCATTTTCAAACACAAGACCATTATAAATATTTGTCTGAAATTGAAACGTTAGAGTAACGCTCTGAATCTGTGAAACCAATTAAAACCAAACAGAGAATACAGGGAGAAAGCCCTCATCTTTGCAAACTGCAAATGGAGAGCAGGGTACTACAAACAGCTAAGGCTGATTCCATTATTAACTGTGTGTATTGTCTTACCATCACCCAAAATGTAAGTTGCCTCCCTTGTTTACTATGGTGCCACTTTGAACAAATTTAGTCTAGAAACTCCACTGACCTTTTTTGACAGCTGAAAATTCACAACAAATTATTGTCATGTTGGAAGCCTTCATGCTGACAGCATGTACACATATCTCTATATCATCCTCAGCTTCTCTGCACGATTGTTTTATCTTGAACCTTTCAGAAGCAGAAGACCAAAAGGTCTCATAATGTACGGCATATAAAGCACTCACATGTTTGTTTGACATCTTGGTGTTAGGTGTGCTGGTGTATATGTGTCTGAGCACTGATGCTGAAATAACCTGGGAGAATGACTGTGTTCTTGTCAGTAACAAAGGCAGTGTAAGGTAGTTGGTTTTGAGACAGATGTGGTAGGATAGTTCGTGTGACCCATTTCTGTCAGTTGGGAACAGGTGGTCTGGACTTTAAAGAAAACCCCATAACCTGGCACTTTTTTTAGTTTGCCCCATGAGACCCTCTAGGCCTAGGTTTAGTGCGTCCTTTTCAGCTCCTTTCAGCTCTAGTGGATAAGGGGTGAGTTAATGGAAGCCCTGCTTAGAGTGAAACTATTTATAGTTTTAACTAAAGGAGGGTAGATGGTGACTGGAGCTGTGCCAGTCAGGGTGTTACCCTGGCGACTGTTACGGTAACAGGATTGGTCTAGACAGATCTTAAAAATTAATTAACCCACTAGGCCCCAGACCAGCAAAATAGCATGCAAAGGGAAGTAACTGTGCCATATACAACTTTAAAAATCAATAAACACTAAACAAAAGTTTCAGCTCATTTCATATTTTTCCCATTTGCAAATACAGTGTTCTTGTATATCCAACAGATTTAGAAAAAAAATTCACTCAAAAAAGTCAGAAATGTCCGCATCTGAATGTCAGGTTTCAGGGTGCCTATGGACTGCAAAATGTCCAGCTTGAATCCCTAAAGATGAAGCTCCAACACCATTCCAGTTCTAAATATAACATCTTCCAGATCTAAATATAACGCCTCAACAATAAACTACTACTTGCTTGTTTTCTTTCTTTCTACCCTTTGACCTGAAATTAAAGATGAAGCTCTGTGTGTTTGTTATGGTGCCCACAGTAAGTGACTGAGCCAAATTTGGAGTTCATATCTCAAAGGATGATCATGAAGCTCCAACGCCATTGCTAACAAGTAACAGTAGGGCTTTTGTTTATTTTCAATTTCATGCATCTATCGTGTGTCCATCTCACAACTCTGAAAATTCACAGTCTCTCCAACTCTATTGAACTTTGAACAAAGGACATCACTGGAAGTAGTAAACAAAAGCGGAAACAAGGCTATAAGTCTCACAAGAATCCCGTTCCTATTTGCATAAACTGGGATGCTAGATGGAGCATCTGCTAAAGTTTTTTGTGTTTTGTGTGTGTGTATGTTTATGATTAATCAGGAAATTTAATTAATTAAAATTTAACCGTAGTAGTTTTGGTTGCATTCGTTGATCCGGTGATGTACTGACTGAATTTGATGTGACAATCATTTACTGATTTTTGTCCCAAGTTGGCCACAGCAGGAAAACTGAAAATACCATCTTTTTTTCTTTATTTTTTTACCATAGCAAGAAAACTGAAAATACCAGCACTTTTTTTAATATTTCACTACCTCTTCATGTTGCAGTAACTGTACTGGAAACATTCAGTCATTAATTCATACTTTTTCCACAGATGACCACAGCTGGAAACTAAAACTGCCAGGACCTGTTATGATTATGCTGCCTCTGCATGTACTACTTGAACTTGTTGAAGCTGCAGTGACATTCAGACTTTTCCCCCAGATGACCACATTCACAGAGGAGACTTAGCGCCAGTTTTGATGGTACCTGTGCTTAGTGAATGAAGTACAAATTAAAATATGTGTTTTACAAATTAAAATATGTGTTTTTTTCTCTTTTTTCAGATGATGAGCATTACCAGTGAATGAAGTCAGCAGCAACTGTGACTGGAAGAGGGTGACCTCCAAACCTCCTATAGAAGCTACTAACTAACAGACTGCTGTTGCAACTGGAACTGCTTTGATTAGAATGCAAGAAATCCTGGGATGAAATTTCATCTTTCCTGCCAAGGGTTGTTGACCAAGAATCACTACAGAAATTCCAAGGATTTAATGTCAAGCTGGAAATTGAAGCTGCCAGGAAACTAGCTGCAGTTCAGAGAAAAGCAGGGGGCACAGACTTGGACACATTTCTTTCTGTGAACATTGCAGATCAGCTTGCTGCCAGGAATGTGGGGCCATTTCTTTTGAAGCTTGGTGTTTGCAGAAAACAGCTTCTAAACCTAAAGCACCCTTGAAGGACATTGTTCCACCAGATGAAAAATGCAGTGGTGCAATTGTTGACCTGATGTTTTTCCTCAAGAATGAGGGTTTGTCCATTTCACAAAGCAGACCAAATTTTGATTTCTTTTGGTCTAAGCATAGCAGATCTTTCCGACCAGCAGCTACGCTTGAGCCTCAACAAGGCAGTGACTGCCTATCAGTCGTTGAATAAAAGCATCAAGCAGGAAAATGGCCAGCAGAAGATGAACCTTTTCCTATGTAAACCTGTAGCTCTAGAAACTGCACACACCCTTTCAACTTCTTCATTTGTTCAGCCTCTAGCCACAACTTCAGCATCAAACACAAGCGGTGAAGCCTTTACTTCACTGGAATGTACTGCACTTACATCTGCAAAAAGATGTACAGCTGCACTGAGGTGCCAGTTAGAAGAGGTGAAAGAGCAGCTTGCAGACACAAAAGAACAAGATGTTGCGAGATATTTCTGTGAAATGCCATGAAAATATCAGAAACGTGCAGGGGATGTTAAAAAATATCAAGACAGAGAACACATCTAGGCAACAGAAGATTTTTGAACTCAAACAGCAACTCCAAAACCCCAAAGACATTCTGAAGAGTAATCAGCAGTGCAACTTCTACAAAAGGCTGAAACGGAAGGAAAAGCAGCTGCAAAAGAAGCAGGCTATCTTGCATGCACATGAGACTGGTGTTTGTGAGAAAACAGCTCACTCCTTGCGCCATCAAATAAAGTTACTCCAAACTCAGGTACCCAACAGAAAGGCCCACCTTGCATTGCTACAAGAAAGGAAAGACAGAGAAATCATACAGTCCCAACAAGTTCTTGCTGATATCTTGCAGCGCTAACAACCCCCACCCCAGGTGAAGACTCACAATGAGAATTCTTTGAGCTTCACAGACGAAGTGAAGACGACCATCATTTCACTTGTGGGTGCACAAGTATCAGCTGAAAACTGTTTAAGGTGATCCAGGCAGTGGTCAGGTACATGCTTAATGTAGAGATCCCTCTTGACAGCCTACCATCTGAGCGTACTGTCAGAAGATATGCTGATCAAGCCCACATTCTTGCAAAAATGCGGGTTGCGGACAGTTCTTGTTGCGAACTCTGATTTGCATGTGGATGGAACAAGTCGTGACCACAAGAAATATGTAGAACAGGTCACAACTTCTGCTAGCCTCTAGCATGTGGATTTACACCAGTTGCAGTAGAAAATGCTGCTAGTAGTACTAGTAGTACTACACTAGTGGAAACAACTGAACCTCCTGCAGGAGCTGTCTGAAGTCTATTCAGATGAAGAAAGGGAACAGAACTTTTTGAGGATCCTTGGAAATCTGTCTGGTGTAATGTCAGACTGAGCAAGTGTCACAAAAAAAGTACAAAGTGGAGTTAAATGATGCCATCAAAACTACCTTAGGTCAAGAGAACATTCAGTTTTTGTACTGTAATGTCCACTTTTTGTTGGGACTCAGCTCCACCAGTGACAAAACACTGAAAGGAGTACAGGCTGAGCTGAAGGAGGATCAGATTGGCAGAGACCTGAACCCACTTTTTCAGACCAAGGCAGCAGCTGTTTGCTATATTCTTATGGCATGTGAGGTGCTGGGTCCCAAGGGAGATGAAAAGAATGGATGCCAGGATGCCTGGTTGGCCTACTGCTCCATAAGCAGTCAGACATCACTTGTGACAAGCTTCAAGGGCAATCGATTCAACAATCTTTTTGAAGCAGCTTCCACAGACAGCATATAGTTGAGTTCTTTGCCATCTACATGGCTGACAGGAACCAGAAGTTGGAAAGTGTTCTCAATGATCCTGAGAGTGATTCTGTTGCAGTGTATGTCCTTGCCTTGGCACTGATGTACCACAGGGTGACAGGGTCATACTGGAAACTCCTTGGGTCCAAGACCCACTACTTGGACTTTTACCAGCATGTTGTTGAGCTGCGAGCCCTGCTTCAGGAATGGACAACAGATGCCAGTAGTAGTACCATTTTCATGGAACATCTGCCACCTTTGTTTGGACAGCACATGCCTGAAGATGACTGTTACCAAACTGCAGTTTCTGTTTCTGAGAGAAACAGAGTCATCACTGTTATTAGCTATGCAACAGCCTCTGTGCTTAGCCTGGGACACTACGGATTCCGGGGGGGTGCATTACTTCAAATCAAAAATGCACAGTTAAAACTGCATTTTTCATCCTGTGTTATCGTTTGAGTGAATGAATATTCTACAGCCTACACTGTGTTATTTTATTTCATGCCTTTGGAAGTAGTATAATCTTTGAAAAACAGTCATTTTACGGGTTGAGCGGCCGGCCTCGCACCGTGGACCAATTTCCAAGAGGACACAGTTTCGGGTGGCTCTCTTTAAACTCCTCATACCGTCGCAAATGACAACAGCCAATCAGAAGAAAGAACGCTCTTTCGTGCAGTATGTGAACTTTATTGATGCGGTCTATGAAAACAGCGTAATGGCGGTAAGTACGGTTGTTGTAATTTCTTTCTCAAATATTTTGTTAAAATTGGTCGTTTAGGAAAAGTTCACCCACAGGCTTATTCTGTGTTCTTTTATCTACAAGAGCATGTATTTCACTAGTGGTTTTGTTGAAAAATACGACGGTAATGGGCATAAAACGATGACGATATGGCAAAAAAATCTCTCAAACTCGGCCTGCGCATCACATGGGTTCATCGGACTCCAGATCAAGCGAGATGGAGGAGACTTAAAAAATACAAAGCAGCTCTCATCTAAATGCAGTAAAAGCACTAAAACTAAACACAATGACCTGAGGAATATTCGGTTGATTTGTTTATTCCGTCAGGTATTTGGTTAAAGTTTATAAAAGTTTGGGGATCGTTCTTGGAACATTCCATCTCCAGCTACTGGTCACTCCTGCCTCAGTAATGGCCGCACCCTGAGTGCTTTTTATCGGACCTGGATTTTGACTACGGGCAGGTCTATTTCTTCAGCCGAGGGGTGTCAGATATTTAATCAATGCTATTTTCTTGATTTACACTGATCTGGACTTTTTAAAGATTCTTCTTTTTTTCGCCCACTGAAATTTATATCAGTGATTTTTCGTTTGTCCAGATTTAATATTTATGGCACTTTCAGTTTCAGGTAGTGAGTTGCTTTGCACACTTAATTGTCTCTTCAGTCTTCTTTATTTTAAACTGAAATTTTTGAAAACCTCTTGTTGTTGTTTTTGGGGGGGTGGGCGGGGGTGCCAGCATTTCTCATGATGTATAATAATAATAATAAATTAATAAAACAAGAGTAAAAAGTGTAAACAAGTGGAGTAAAATATCAGTTTAATTTTTAATTTATTTCTGTTATTTATATTAACTTTAATAACTGGTTTCAAATAATGATCCAAAGATTTAGCATTTTTTAATGTTCCTTTTATTGTGTGGTTGCAGGTTCTAGAGCCTTTTGTGAGTGATGCAGCTTTGCCCAAACCCAGGCAGACCAGATGGATTTATATAGAACTTAGAAGACCACAGTGTCATCATGAATTTTGTTAACTGTTTTTTATGGCAGTTGGTGAATCATTAAAATAAAAAACAACTGGAAAAAAAAAAATTGTCATCATTGTGTGAATGTGTGATTGACTGTGCTTTTTGGTGAGGGTGAAGTGGACAAAAAGCTGATATTGTGTGGATAGCTAAATATTTTTGCAAATAAATTAGCCTAACGAGCTTGTTATATTATGGTAATGATATGAACACAAATTGACATTGATTGATCCTGTTTACCTGTGGTAATTGCAACACAAAAAACAACACTGAAACTAAAAATCTGAAAGTTGTAGTTAAAAAAATAATAATAATAAAATGAATTAAATTACCATGTTTTATTAATATGCTAATTTATGCACATGGGACTGAATTACTTCACAGGGTTGACACCATTTCAGTCAGTTTACTATAATGGCAAAGCTCCAGGAGCTGAATTTCAGTATTCTAACAGATGTGGCAGGTATTGAGGTAACTTCATATAAACAATTTATGAAAAATGTATAGATGCTCGTTATGCTAATTTATGCAGATTAGATTGCCCATCAATGATCTGCTAATGCTACAAATTTCAACAAGGTTACCACAAATAAGAAACCTCATGTGCAGATTTTGAAGATTGTTTCAAGGATAATTGTGGTATCTAAACAACCAGGAACAGTAACAAGTTTGTTATGTAATTTATGCAAATGAGGGATCAAATTGGGTTAGATTCTATGCTGAGAAGTGGTGTACACTATTGGTATATCTAAATTTCCTTGTTTAAAATCTGTAAGTCCTGTGAACATGCACAAATCAGTTAATTATTATACTTAGTTATTACATAACAGTATGCTAATTATCTCTTGAAATTGGATTGTGAGGCACTTTTTTTCACCATTTTTGGATTCGTCATGTCCCAAAATATAAATTCACCAACTTTAATACCAATGACTTGAGTCATTCAGATTTTATGTACATAAACCCGTATTATTGCTGCTTTCCACAGGTCCACCCTTTTGCCTTCATATCCTTCATTGTCATAATAAAGGACTGTCCTGAAATTGAGTGGATTTTTGGAACTTAAAATTTTAATGTCTCCCAAGCTATTGATCCGATTTGAGTGAAATAAACTGCGATGGATTCATCTTCAAGGGCCCTTTAATTTGATACACTTCATTCAGTCAGAGACATAGAGCAATTTTTGGCTGTTGCATTGCTACTATTATTCAGAAATTATCATCTGACTTCACTGTGGTCCTGAATCAACAGTTTGCTTTGTGCCTGGCGGACACTACCATGCTGTGACAGATCCAGAACTTCGGCAGAAATTGGAACACTCTCAGTCTCACAAATTTGCTTGGCAAGGCCTGCTTTGGAGATCTCTGACCTGTCCATCTATAAACTCAGGAATGCATCATCACCATGGATCTCTGACAATGATGATTCGAAACAAGATGATGGAGAAATGGTTTTCTAAGAAACAACCTGCATCACAGAAGCAGATCCTCAAATGTGCTGCCAAGAAAGGGCCAGAATTCAGGAAGTGGCACAGACAGGAAGAGAGAGATGTGATTGTCCAGCAAAAGCTCATCTTGCATGAGTGTCATCAAAAACACAAAGAACTGAAACGAGCCCAAGCAAGGAAGAAAGATGAAATTGTCAGGAAAGTGCAGCAGCACTCTGGTCCATGCAAGACTCCTGCAGATGTCGACAGGATGCTACAACGTTTTCATCTCCAGAGAGAACGCACTGAAGCTCTAAAACTTGAGATGAAGTATTCCAAAGTTATTCTGGGCTTCAAATCTCCACTGCTGAAGACAACACAGACATACCAGAGGCTGGCTGACAACCTGAAGCACTTCCTCAAGGAACAGATGGCAGGCAAAGATCCCCAACAGCAAGACAGGCAGTGTAAGAGAGGAAACAGCTTTTGCCTTATTGTTTATTATATTGCACAGAAGGTACAGTCATACATGTGTTATTAGTTTTTATCTCATGATAATAATAATACTGAGAGAAAATAGAAGATCCAAATATATAATTATTATTATAAAAGGTTTAAAAGAATGCTATTTATTAGCATTAGGAGAAGATAAAACCTGCAACATTTCAGGGTAATCCCCTTGGCTTTGTCCAGCTACAAAAAAATTGCACTTTAACAACAGTTAAACATGAAAAAGGAAATGGAAAGCTAAACCACTTATCTGTTTAATACTTTTGATAAAACATTTTTTTTAAACTCCCGTTATTGGTTGTAAATTATAAGATATCAAATAGAAATTTGGCAGATGTTTTAGTTTCATGGCTGTGATTATTTTGACACCTTATATGTTCAGATCCATAGAAATTAAAAATATCAGTGGGGCTACCTACTCGTGTCTCAGTCATAGTCATACTGCGCAGTCTCAATGACCCTTATAAGTCGTCGTTTAAGACTGTAACGTCAGTTTCTCGACGATCGTGGTAATCTTTATGTTGCTAATTTGCCCAGATATAACCGTCGTAGCTGTCTGGGCGCTAAAATCCAATTCCGCCAACTTGCTGAACGTAAAGTAGACCGTATGACGGATTATGATTTTTTATGAAGCTAAAAAGACTCACTTGCCGACTTGGTTCAGTACAAAGATGACCTTATAGATTCTGTCTAGCAACATTGCAGTGCTATTAAAACGTTTTTCAAACATACCACAATCATGACCATACAAATATATATGTTCTACCTCTCCGTTTCGATCTGTTTTCGGTGTGTTTGAATCGTCATCATAACTGGCCGCAAGGAGTTCCATATTTGTTGAGCAATGGCGACAACGGGAAAAAAAAAGTGATCGTAAAGAACCCGTATGTAAAACGTCATGTGATCACTTACCCAGAGGTTTCACGAAGGATCCAAGACGAATCATGATTCCACTTAAACAGGCATCTTGATTTTGATACACAGGTCTTGATTTTCTCAGGGGGGGTTTCCTTCTCATGAATCCGTATTCCAAAGCCGGCTCTAGCCTCAGCACGCTCTCTCTCCTCTCTCTCTCTCTCTCTCTCTCTCTCTCTCTCTCTCTCTCTCTCTCTCTCTCTCTCTCTCTCTCTCTCTCTCTCTCTCTCTCTCTCTCTCTCTCTCTCTCTCTCTCTCTCTCTCTCTCTCTCTCTCTCTCTCTCTCTTATGCCGTACTAATTTAGTATCCGTTTCCTTTTTGCTTGTTATTATAGTTTTTTTAAGCTTAATTTTGTCCCTCCCCTTCCGTCCTTCTCGGTAAATTACCCAGTCAGTGTGTGTGTGTGTGTGTGTGTGTGTGTGTGTCAGTGTGTGTGTGTGTGTGTGTGTGTGTGTGTGTGTGTGTGTGTGTGTGTGTGTGTGTGTGTGTGTGTGTGTGTCTGTGTCTGTGTCTGTGTGTGTCTGTGTCTGTGTGTGTCTGTGTCTGTGTGTGTGTTTAATTGAGTCACGACTTTTTCGCTCCAGATGTTTTTCACCGTGCTATTTTTTTTTTATTTTTTTTTTTCCATTTCTGTTGCAATCGCTGTCAGTGGTTTTATGTGTGTTGTTGCCACGGTTGTTATTATTATTATTATACTAATGCTGTATTTGTCTGTAGCCTTCTGTAAATGATAATATTTCACTGTGAATGTCTTGGTTATTAGTAGTACAGTGTAGCAACGGCGGCAGATATGCAGATATGTGAGTCGGCCTTTAGTGCTCGGTAGTCTTCAGGCCGTTGAGAAATAAAGTTCAATCTCTCTCTCTCTCTCTCTCCTCTCTCTCTCTCTCTCTCTCTCTCTCTCTCTCTCTCTCTCTCTCTCTCTCTCTCTCTCTCCTCTCATGTCTCAACATTCCAAATCAGTATTGTATTTCGAGAAAAAACTTATCACTTGTTATTGTACACACTGGTATTGCAGTATACATACACAACTCTATTGCTGACATTACACACTGGCGTCAAGACCTTGGTGAAGTGACCTTGCTGAACTGATGCATTTGGCTTGAACTAAAACCAAGTACGAGCGCTCCTAATATTTTTTGTGTGTATTTTATACAGAAACCCTTCTGCTGCTTATGAATGGTTTCAGACAACTTTGTACAAATGACAGATAACATCCATACTCAGTGTTAAACCCCATGCTGATATTCTGGTACTAGGTGATTTTAATATTGATTTACTAAAGCCACACTCTTCCTGGGACTCTACTATAACACTGCTAGGCTTAATCCAACTTGTGAAATCACCTACTAGAATTACAGACGTCTGCCGTTCTCATTGACCATATATATACAAACAACCCAGACGTAATCACTAACCGAAGTCAGTGTACCTGACCTGAGCATAAGTGACCATTGTCCTATCTCCTGTTCAAGATCGATTAAGCTTCCAAAATGCGAGCCCAAAACCCATTCATATATATCATTTCGAGCTTTCAAACATTTTAACAAGGCTGCCTTTTTTCATTGACCTGCACTGGGCCCCGTTCACTGAAGTCCTGAATTGTACTGATCCCGATAATGCCTTGGCGACATGTTACAATGTCTATCTCACTGTTGTCAATAGACATGCACCTTTAAAACGCAAGCGGGTGAAATATCCAAAGTTACCACAATGGCTTAACAGCAAAGACATCAAGGAAACAATGGCAGAGAGAGAGAAATTAAAGAGAGAAAATGTTTCCCTGAATACAAGAAATTAAGAAATAAAAAATCTTGTGAGAAAAGCCAAAGAAGAATACTCCCAAAAGCTCATAGAGCGTGATAACAATATAGCATCTGTGTGGCGTGCTCTAAATGTGTTTACGAAAGGACATCGTTTTACTTCTGCCGACATCCCGAACTGAAAATCCCGGTCACTGCAAATGTTTTCAATAATCATTTACTGTCTGTGTCAGAGTCATTAATAGAACCAAGAACAAATGTATATGAGTGCTCAAATCCTCTACATGATTTCTGCAAACAAAAAACTAGCGGGCAAGACCCGTTTGTTATCCCATATCTCTCCGTTTTGGAACAAGGCAAATACATATCGAGGCTGGAAAAAAAAAACATCGTCTGGTCTGGATGGTATAAGCAACCAGCCACTAAAATTGTCATTGCCATACATAACAGATTCGCTTACATATGTTTTTAACTTATGCATTGAGAAAAACGTTTTTCCGTCTCAGCTTAAAAAAGCCAAAGTGGTTCCGCTTCCAAAATCTACGGATAAAACAAATCCAACCAATTACAGGCCAATATCACTTCTGTTTGTTTTGTCAAAGCTTCTCGAAAAGCATGTGCACATTTACTTAAATGATTACTATGAAAAGCGGCAACTCCTTCACCCCTTTCAGTCTGGATTTAGACGTAAATACTCCTGCAACACTGCATTGGCACGTCTCACAAATTCTTGGCTAACAGCCATGAATAAATCTGAGGTGTCTGGAGTAGTATTCCTAGACCTAAAGAAGGCTTTCGACCTGGTTGATCACGATATTCTATTGAAGAAGCTCGCCATTTATCTTAAAAACTCAAGTTCTCTACCATTTTTTAAATCATATCTTCATAACAGAACGCAATGCGTCTTACTCCATGGCTCTTACTCCTCCAAAGAATCAGTAAAGTATGATGTGCCACAAGGTTCTGTTTTGGGACCTTTTTTCTTTTTTCTTTTTTCTTTTTTTAATCAGTGACCTTCCATTACACGTGAAAGATATCTCTTTTGATTGTGACATGCTGGCAGATGACACAACACTGCACACATCTGGAAAAGCATTATGCAAATCAGAAGCAATACGCAAGACAGCTTATATCAGGTATCCAATTGGTGTGATAATAATCATATGGTCACCAATCTGATCAAGATCAAGTTTATGACAATCGCTACCAGACAGAAACACCAGTTGTCACCCTTACCACTCGATCTCGTTATAAACGGGGCGAAAATTGATCAAGTGTCAGAACACCGTCTTCTAGGTATAACCATAGACAATAAATTTCGCTGGGACTCACATATTAATAATGTGTGTAAAAAAAAAATCAAGACGAGTCTTCCTTCTATCGAAATTAAGGTACATCGTAGACATTGACACAAGAAAACTGTTTTTCAATGCCCACATTAAACCTTACATTGATTATGCGTCAGTCGTGTGGGAC
>OY757552.1:18031846-18064346 GCA_963584105.1 Alviniconcha strummeri
GCATGTGTTCTGGCGCTGTGAGCACGCTATGTTTTGTGTGGAAATTCTCATGTATAACGTTTCACTCACTCATTCATGCCTATATGCCGTATATAAATAATGCCTGTAATTTGATATCTGTTCATCAGTAGCTTAGCAAGGACTAGTTGTTAGGTTTTTGAATGAACCCAAACTACAATCCTTGTAAAATGAAGTTTTCGAGTTCGAGTTCGAGTTCTCTCTCTCAGTCTCTCTCTCTCTCTCTCTCTCTCTCTCTCTCTCTCTCTCTCTCTCTCTCTCTCTCTCTCTCTCTCTCCTTTATTTAATGTTTGCATATATGATTGTGGGTGTATGTGATGTGCTTTGATTTTGGTTAGGTGTGTATAATGCATCATCGCTTAGCTTCCAATCCTGTTAGATGTGATCTTGTCTTGTACGAAGATAATGAGATAGTCATTATTCTGTCGCTTTCTTTTATTCGTTAATATGTTTCTGTAATTCTTTCTCTCTCTCTCTCTCTCTCTCTCTCTCTCTCTCTCTCTCTCTCTCTCTCTCTCTCTCTCTCTCTCTCTCTCTCCTAAAAAAATAGTTTGTATTGGTCTTTGCTTTATTATTGCTCTGTTCGTATGATGTGATGTTTTAGACAGAAATTAGTTTGTTTTGTTTTTAAGTCGTTTTTTCTCTAGCGCATTCAAGTGAATTTTTGTTTGATGTATTGAGTGTTGCTGTGTTTGTCATCAGGGACAGATTTGCAAAAAAGCCGACACGTGCTTAAATCTTTATCCCTGTGTAATAAAGTATTATCTTATATTTCTGTCTCTCGTCAGTCAGTAGCACAGTAGTAATTGCCCTGGTTCAGTGTGGGTTCTCTGTCAGTGCTGGTATGCACATGGTGGTGTGGACAGCAGCCGACTGCGTGCGAAGTTACCGATTCTCCTATTTCACAACCCGGCACGGGTAATGGTTTCGTGATGTTCTAGCACTCCTCAACAATGCCCGATCTACACTGATCAAGTCCTTGGCCGTACCGCAACCGCGGATGAACTGGTGGAGAACCTGTCCAACATTTCCATGTCAGTTCTGGCAACCCGGCATAGTACAGGCGATGCGGAGTCATCAATTTCAGATTATACACGGTCCACTTTGTGTCAGACTTAAAAAAATTCTGCATTAATATGCGGTTTGACGAACTATTACTGATACGTCGCAGTATACACTGTGCAGTTTAGGCCGAATCTCATGAGTTGTGGAGAGACTTGTTCCTCTTGCTGATCAATATCCAACTCGTTGTTTCTGTGTCATGTGCTCAGCACTGATACCAGTGATGATCAACGGCGAGTCAGTTGCTCGTTTTGCCATGTTCACTTTAATCTGAACACCGTACCTGTCAGTCTATAGCAAAGGTAGCTATGTTAACCTGCTCATTAGGGGCATGGCACCAGGCGGCGACACTGAGCAGCATCTTGCCGGAAACACTGTGCCTAAACTGAACTTAAGCTAAAAAGCCACCACTAACTCTGTGACGCAATTCTTTAGGCACATTTTAGAACTGAAGAGAAATGTCCCATGCCAACAATAGTTTCCGCGGCCGAGACTACTAAGCCGCAGCCACTGACGCAGAACGCCGCTTCAGCTAATACTGATTCCACGCGAACGAAAGCGCTTGAAAACTGAGAGACTCGATCTCAGTCTAGTTTGCTCCACCGTGGCAAACTCGGCTGAGCAACGCCGGCCCAGAACGAACGGAGACAGCTGCCTTGGCGAACAAAATCGTTAAACGAACTTATGATTCATGACTGACTCACGGCCGCCCCTCAGCCGTATTGATGACGAAAGACATCTGCAGCTGCAACTCAAACTGAAGCCAATAGCATTTGCTTGAACGCTAACATCAGACTTATAATGCGACTGATAAAATGAAAGAAATTCACTGAGTGGGCCAAGTTCATCAGACTAGTCGAATGATCGTGCCTATTCATCCGTGTCAGCGTCGCCGGTACGGCTCATGGTGGTCAGACGGAACTGAGTTTGCGCCGACTGATGAGAGAGTAAGGGGCTTTAGAGCTTACTGTGGAACCCTTCACTTTCCCCCAGCAGATCAGTCATGCCAACTTTGTAAGAACTGTGACTAGAACGTGTTGCCATACTTTCTACAAAGAGCCGGGATTAAAAGATAAACATTGTGCCGTGCCGCTCAGTCGTGCAACACTGACTGATCGGATAGTCAGCTGCAACAGCCAGTCGGTAAATCAACAAGGACGGTCAATCACTTGAGACGACCCACTCGTCCTATGCGATCTCAGCAGTCTATTATAACTTTATTCCATCTCAATGCATAAACAGAGCTGAGCTGAACTCCACAGACCGTCTTTCCCGATACAGCAGAATCGACACTGTCCGTGACTGACCGTGGGTTCAGGAGTCAAGCATTGAGAAAATCTTGTTTTGTTCTGGATAATTAAATCTAGGTCAACATGCTTTCAAAATGTTACGTAAATTACCAGAAGCTTAAGCATAACTTATGACGTGTTGTGGCTATTTTTATTTTTGTGATGTCCAGAAAAAGATATAGGTCCAGGCACAGAAACAACAACTTGGTGCTTTCCGCAGGCCAAACTGAATGGTCTGAACGTTATGATAATTTTTCACAGCTTCAAATCGAAAACTATTGATGTTCTACTAGGCTTTGGTCGTCCTATTTTATATGTGACAGTAAGCATACTTCTAGGAAGCAAATGCTTTAATCAAAACAAATGCAGTTCAATCTGAACGACAATAATTATGCCAGAAGTGGTCCTCTGACACAGAGTCGCAACGATCCAATCAAAATCGAGTCGAACGAGGCTGTGCGGTGTTGGTCGAAATGCGCAGGCGCAATAGTGTATCCGGAAGTTTACTACTTCAACAAGCGCGTGTGATGAATTGTTGCGTTATTCTGCAACGAAAATGTCGAGTTACACGTCTTCACCGCGGCATTTAAATGAATACGATTTTGACAACGATGATATTGGACCCGAAAGTGGCTCTGAGCTTGATGATGACCGAGAATTTGATGGAAATGCATCCGATGAGGGTGAGATGTGTGTGTAAATGTCCGCTTTTCAGCGTCATGGTGGCGCCATTGCGTTTAGTTCCTGAAATTTTGTTATCCTACCCGATCGCGCAGCGCCCACCGTGCTCCTGTGTTGTAGTCTCGCAGATGTCTTGTAAAAGCAAGAGTACCGAAGAAAGATTTTTTGCACGTTTTGTGTGTGCGTAAATTCTATACCACTCCGGCATTGACCTGCTCAAGCTGAGCGACGATTAGCCTATCGAAGCCGTTCCCTGATGTTTTCCATCAGAACAGCCGCGTAAGGCGGGGGTGGGGAGAGGGAAGGGCGTGATCGCCACCTTTGGGTTTAAAAATCCTAGGACAGAGGCATAAAATCAAAGGTTAGATTTTCATGCTGATTTTTGTCGTTTCGTAGTTTACCGGATACCAGTCTCGTTTCCCCCACAAACACATAATCAAACCCACACTCCAAGCATCACTTTCTGGCACCTTCCTTCAAGCTCTGCCAGATTTAGTTACACCACTGAAGGGGCACTCATTATCTCTGTGCAGCTGCCGACCGACATGGTCAGCGCCCTCCGAAAGGTTCAGGTACTGATAAGACTGGAAGCAACCTAGTGCCCAAGCACGCATGTAAACATGAGGTGCATCCACCCCGGGTAAAAAAGAGTTCCGTTTTGATTCAAACGATTGTGGTTTTATTTGAGCTGGTGTAAGCAACATGGTCAGTTATAAAACAAATGTCTGATATAATTTGAGTTGTTTGTAATAAACTTACTGTTTGAGCACCAACAAAAAAACTGCTTGTTAGCTGACAGTTTCCTGGACCCTATGGCATAACTAAATATGGCAGTGGTTGAAGGAAGGATGTCGTAAACCAATGCTTGGAGTTTGAATCAAACCCACTCTCCAAACATTGCTTTCCGGCACCTTCCTCCAAACTCTGCCAGATTTAGTTACGCCGCCAAGGGCACACTCTTTATCTCCCTGCAGCTGTCCACCGATATGAAATGTTTGGGTACTAATAATTAATATGACTGTAGAAGCAACCTAGCACCCAGGCATGCACATAAACATGAGGTGCATCAACCCCAGGTAAAAGTTCCATCTCGATTCAGATGATTTTGGTTTTATTTGAGCTGGCGTAAGCTCAGTACATAGTTATGAAACAAACATCTGATATAATCTGAGTTGTTTTTAACAAACCTACTACACCACCAACAACAACAAAAACTGCTCATTAGCTGACAGTTTTCTGGACCCTATGGCGTAACTAAATATGGCAGTGGTTGAAGGAAGGATGTCGTAAACCAGTGCTTGGAGTTTGAATCAAACCATGTGTTGCTTGCTTCAACTTAGTTCAAGTTCATTGCTTGTCAGGGATCGCCCTGATGGTTGACTGGGTGTAACTTGAAAGACCAAGTTGCTTACTTACTTGCCAGGGGGTCATATTTCTGAGAACTACCCCCGGGAACATATTATTAGTAACTTAATTGATGCTGAGACTGATTTATATTGTTACAGATACAGAAGATGCTTCAGAGACAGAAGAAAAGACGCAATCTGGAAATCGAACTGAAATCAAAGAACAGTAAGATTAAGAACAGTTTTTTCCCTTCTATTCTTCTTTTAATATATATTTTATAAGTGTTCTTCAGTGCTGGTGACAGAATGAAGGAAATCCAGTCCAAAATCAGCATATGGTGTTCCACAGGGGAGTGTCCTTGGACCAGTGCTTTTTGTCATTTTCATCAGTGACTTACCTGACATTGAGAACAGTTTGTGCCAGATGTATGCAGATGACATGAAAGTTTTTTGCTGAAGTTGAGAAGGAAAGTGTAGCCAAATTACAGCAAGATTTGGACATGTTGGTAGAGTGGGCAGACTGTTGGCAACTGTGATTTAATGCAGACAAGTGTATAGTGCTTCACCTGGGGCAAAAGAACCCCAAACAGACCTATAGCATGAAACAGGGGAAAGAGTGACATTGGGCACTTCAGAAGGGGAGAAAGACCTTGGCATCCTCATGGACAGCAAGTTGAAATTCTCAAAGCATGTAGAAGAGCAGGTCAGCAAATGAACAAGGCAAACAGAATCTTTGGTCTCATTAGGAGATCTTACCAGTATCTTGATCGGGAAAGCATGAAAATGCTTTTTACTGCTCTTGTGCGCCCACACCTGGAGTTTGGGAATGTTGTTGGGGCACCACACTTCCAAAAAGACTGACTGTTGATTGAGGGTGTCCAAAGATGTGCAACAAAATTAGTTCCCGGTCTCACAGAACTTGACTACAGCGAAAGGCTGAAGAGTATTTATTTACCAAGTATGAAGTATCGCAGAGAGAGGGGAAACATGACTGAGACATATATGTATGCTAACATTCCGATACTTTTAGTGCCAAAAGCCGAAAAGGTGTGCAAGAAAAGAGGACAGAGGTACTAGAAAATAAAGTTGACAGGATGTGAGTGAGTAATGCATTTTTTGAATGAACACATGTGAAGTCATCCACCAGTGAAGGGAGAAGGCAGTGCTGCTCTTCGTTCCTGAGAAATATGACTTTCAGTGTGATTTGTGACAAGATGTTGAACATTATACATTACAACAAGCCCACATCACTGTTCTGCTAATCATGCAGTTAACTGCGAAAACCCAACTGATCTTACAAGATGTGATCAACATGAGTATTACCAAGTGAACTGTTATTGTTCTGTGTCCCACAGAACAGCATGCTATGCATAGTTTGTTGTAATACTAATAGATAATGTTCAACATACAGCCAATCTTGAACATTTTTAAATGAATAAAAAGCAACACATTTTGAAACATAAACAGTTATTCTTTAATAGAACAATATGTGACAAGGACGATTTGATGATTTTTTCCCTCAAATTTAAGCTTGAAGCAAATGATGTAAGAAATATGTTGTACATTACTATTTCAACAAGATGTACAATGCTGTTTGTTTCTTGATGAAAATGATAAATCAGTAACTTTTTATTACTATAAAGTATAAAGACACGTAACTATTTCCATGTGAACAGTTTTTGCTGCATTAATTTTGTTGTAGTGGATAACATAACATAAAGAGACAACATGGTACTTTGTTTTTCATAAGAAAATAAGTAATACTTACTATTTAACAAACAAGTAAGTGTTTTGTGAGAGAAAGTGGAGCAAGTAAGAGTGAGTGCAACTTTTGCTGCTTTTGGGTGTCACAGGAAAACACACACGCAACGTGTCATCCATGCGTTTCTTGGTGATGTTGACTCAGGTGCCTGGGACAAAAATAGTTGAACAGTTAACTTAAAAGTGAAAGAATTAATAATAATAATAAAATAGAAAAAAATGTAATAAATATTACTAAAAATATCACAGCCAAAGAATAATGCTATTAAGATTGGCACCTTACATTTTTAGAACTCTGGAAGGCAGACAGGCATGGTCACTATAATTATGTCAAACGTTATTATTTCCACAGCTCGTGTTGTAATCGTAATGTTCAACACCAAACTTGATGTCTTTACCGTGTGTAAATTCAAATTGTCTACCATATATGATGATTTGTTTGAAGACGTAGTTTGTAAACAAAACGAACTGCGTTAAGTGCAAGCAATTTTTTTTAAAGAGTACGATCAGAATATACTGTTTATAACGCACATTACAATTTATATTGCACATTATGATTTCTACACGCACCCATGTTGTAAGAAACTTGTTGAAAACAAATTTATGAAAGCATCTGAACAAATTTTAGATCAACAGCAACAAAAACTCAATCTGTATGCTAACATTCCGATACTTTTAAAAGATTTGGCATATACCAATATAAATATTGTATAACCGAAAGATTTGACTAAATCTCCGCCAAATCTGCGATGAACATTTAAATTAAGTTGAACGTTACGGTCTTCAAAAATATGACCACACACCTTTCGCATATCAGAATGCCTCTTCCGTGTGGCCATGTGCTAAAAGCAAATGACCCGGATGTGTAACATGGCTAACCAGAAGTAGTGCAAAAGCGCGAAAACTTTTTATTTTTTCCTTTTGCGTGTTTAATCTAATACTTTGTTGAACATTATTTATTGCAACAATTTTATGAAGAATGGCAAAATATATTTTAAAGACTACCTGCCAACCTGGACATTTAGCAGTAAAATAAAACATTGGCGCCTGATGCAGTGACGTACCACAGTGACTGGAGTAAAGTTTCGACGAAAGAGAAAGTCAGTTCTTCACTACATTGTCTGCGGATGCTGGTCATGAAACATTTCAACACACATAATGTTCGACCAAGGAATATTTCGGAGCATCTAACTCCAAAAACAAAAAAACTTAGTGATAATCAATTTTATATGCACTGTGTAAAGTGATATCTGTGCAAATCGGTGACTGAGGTAATGTTTTGATTCGTCATGTACGTGAATGAAAGCATCGAAAGTACTCACCTTGAGCATGTCCGTTTTCAGGGGTCGAATTTCATGGTGCTTTTCACTTTCAAAAAATAATATTTCTCCAGCTGCTCCAGATTTGGAGCTCGTATTGTTGCCACTGTGATACTGACCAATTATGAACGCACACACAAAGCAACCACAAGACAAAGTGTTTGAAACGGATTTTACTGACAGTCAAAAATCTGACCCCCCATTTGTGCACCTTTTGGCTCTAAGTCATATATATATATATACACACATGGCCTTTACAGTATCAACAATAGTCTGTTGAAAATAGATGTTGAAACAGTCACAAGAGGACACAAATATAACTTCTAAGCTAAAAAAAAAAAAGCTTAGAAGTTAGATGTCACACTGGCCTGCTTCAAAAAATGTTTGCCTTCAGAGTCATGGAACTTGTTACCATGTGATGTTGTCAGTGCCCCACCCCTGCAGGCTTTTCAGAGCAGGCTGAATGAGATTTGGCAAAACAAGAAGTTTCTTCACTGAGTTTGCCTACCCACGCAGTGATCTCATTGTTTGAAAGTTAAGACAGAATAGCTTTGGCTGGCAAAGACCAGATAAAGGCTTTTAGCTTAAGTAAATCTGATAACCATACGATTACCATATCATTAAATAACATGTCATAAAATGATGTGGAAACATCTTGTTTTTGACGCTGTCAAAAGTTAGACGTGGAAACATCTTGTTTTTGACACTGTCTAACAAAAGCTAAACAACTTGGGATACAGTTTCCAGTATATTCATTATATTGTATAGTGTGTGGATTGTGACTGAAAAGTAATTGAATTGCGATGTGGGTAACTCTTGGGACAAATGCAACGTCTCATATTTGTGAGTACAGTGCTGATTTTTTTTGTAAAGCTGGCCAGCAAGTTCTTAGTCTTACCAACAAGCTGAGGTGAAGGCAACTAATCAAGTTATTATAGCACATGTTTCCCAAGTGCTTACCAACAAGCTAAAGGCAACTAGTCAAGTTATTTGTAGCATGTTTCCCAAGTTTTTCCCAAGCTGAAGGCAACTAGTCAAGTTATTTATAGCACATTTCCCAAGTTCTTCCTAAGCTGAAGCATTACCAGAAGGCAACTAGTCAAGTTATTTATAGCCCGTTTCCCAAGTTCTTAGCAACAAGCTGAAGGCAACTAGTTAAGTTATTTATAGCACGTTTCCCAAGTTCTTACCAACAAGCTGAAAGCAACTAGTCAAATAATTTATAGCATGTTTCGCAAGTTCTTACCAACAAGCTGAAGGTAAAAATAGGTTATTTATAGCACATGTTTTCCAAGTTGTTAACAAGTTGAAGGCAACTAGTCAAGTTACATATATATATATATATATAGAGCATGTTTCCCAAGTTTGAAGAGCATGTGTTGGTTGCAGACAAAAACTGAAAAAAGGGACTGCAGGATGTGACCCACATTGTCCCAAGCATTACCAGAATTTCACCTGACTCAAACCCATTATCCAAATGAGTCCTTGTGTGTCTTCTAGTTCTATGAAAGCCTTCATACCACTTACAAGTTGTAGTTTTATCCTTCATCAGTTCATTTACAAATTTCCATTCAGAAATAATGCTGTTTTCTGCTGAGTGCTGTATTGGGGACCCATCAAGTATATGAAATTATTGAAAGCTCTAATTTTTGGCAGCCATTTTTGTGTGACATGTGGTTATTTATATAAAATAACATAGTTAACCACATTCTTCTTGCATTTAGTTGCTCATGCTTCTTAAACTAAAGCAGGGCAGAACAATTGAAGCCATTTGAAAACAAATTGTGTTAGCAGTTTTTGTTCATTTCCATAGAACAGTCTCAGGTTCATGAGCACTGAAGAACAGCCAGTAGCAAATTATAACTATGATATAAGAAACTTCCTGTCACAGTTTAAAATATACTAAGAATCCCTTGAGAAACTGTGAGACAGAGCATTACTACTGTGCACTGCTACTAGTGCAACTGGCCATGTTCATGGCAATGCACTCCATTTTCACTGTATCTCATTCTGGATGTTCAGCCTGATGAACAAGCTCACTGCAGCTGATTATTTTTCATTTGTTGCAATACAAATAATGATGATGTTGATAATCATATATGTATAAACTATAATATCTGTTGACAAATAAGTGTAATTTTGTCAATGTGTGTGTGTGTGAAGCCAAGGGATATGGGAGTAACTGAACAGATAATCTTAATGTTGATTGATCATTGGTGATTTTATCTCTTGCAGTGGTTCTGTTAACTGCAAATGAAAATTTGTATCTGGACTGAGTTTGTACATCATCTGATCAGGGTATAGTTTTAGAATATCTTTTACTGTAAAACTGAGAGAGTTAACTGTGTATATTAATAATTGATTTATGATCAGATGATGCTGTTCGTTCATCCTGATGTAACCCTGAGTGATTCATGGGACATCAAAATCCAATTGCTAACTAATTAACTCACTGTTACTCAGTAAATAAATGTTACTCTACTCTAGTCTAACAGTAACACTAACAGTAAGACAGGTGCTGTTGTTTTTGGTAGCCCTGTTTTATTTTGAAGGAAAATATTTTGATTGGTTCAGTATTAAACTTACATGTCTACAATGACTGCAGTTTGTTGTTGTCAGTGTAAGGTTATCTAATGGCAGTGCTGTAGGTTGTAAACATGTCAGCATGTAAAGTTGTAATGTCACAGTCTTTGAGGTTCCTAAACTTTGACTTTGATGTGTAGGTGACTGTACATTTGATATATCATGATTTTGTAGAATGTATCAGGACAAGCTGTCCCAGTTGAAAAAGCAGCTGCAGATGCTGAATGAGGGTACGTTGCCAGACTTCGTTAAAAAGAGCAAGAAGATTCACCAGCAGTACCTGGAGCGCCTGCGACAAAATGAAGCCTGGAGAGACATTGAGGTCAGCCAAATAACAGTGCAACTTTCATTTTGTGTTGAGATTCCATCACCCTGATATAACTAATGGTTGACTGGGCTTTGTAAAACACCAAGTTACTTACTTACATGTTGAGATTTCAGTGAAAATTATGTAATGAGTCATGGGTGTGGGTTTTTTTTGGGGGGGAGGGGGGGGGATTCTTTAAAAAACACACAAAAAGGTTTGGAATCAAGCAGATCTGTGTAAGTTGTAATTCTTGCTGCATTATGCATAGTCTTGTGAGCTGATGTTTCATTTGGTGAAACTTTATAACATTTGTGTTTTCTCTGAGTTTGACACTGTAACTAGTGTAAGTGTAATACGGAGAGTAAAAACTAAAATGTTTCCAGTTTCAGCGACTTTGATTGAATTTCAAGGTCACAACGGCTTTGGAAAGACTTCTAAAAATATGTTTTCTGTGATCAAGTTTAGTTTTGTTTCAACAGGACTCAACCCATCACAGCACATGTGGTGGTTTGACTTGCAATTGTGTATTTCTGTTAATTGTCCCATTTGTGTATTATAAAAATAGATATCTGTTTCAAAATATATTCAGCTGAAACAACTTTGTTAGTACTGTGTACAGAATTGAGTCAGTTTGATGATGGGTTTCATTTTGATGTTTTTGTACAGCTTGAAAGAGCTAAACTGGAATTTGAAAAGGAGAAAAGGGATGCAGACAGAGATTTTCATGTAAGTGTTTAACTGTGTAAGTGTGTGTGTACTACTGTATTTGACAAGAGCATACACATCACATGTATGAGTGCTATGCCTAGTGTGCTTTTATGGACAGTAGCTTGTGTGTGACGTACTCATAGATATTTTGTGTAAAAATATAAGATGTGAAATTATGAAGCAGTAGATGGGAAAGTGACATGCACGGTTTTAAAGACTTGTTACTGGCAAGATCCAAAGACATAAAGGGTGCTAAACTTTTCACTGTCTCTGTGGAAAAGACATAGAGGTAACAGCAGGCAAAGGGTCTATTTAATGTGTGGTGTAACACAAACATTTTGCACACTTCTGACAGAAAGGGGCAGTGCACAGTCAGAGACCATAGTCGTGAGATGTCAGTTACATACCTCTTCAGTTTGAGAGAAAGAAAGAAGAAAGAAAAAAGTGTGTGGGGGGGGGGGGGGGGGGGGGGGGGAGACAAGTGGAAAAAGAGGAGAAAAAAATAAACAAAATATGTGGGACTGTTTGACAGGTTGACTTTTGTTGGTGCAAGAATCAGACCTTAATTTTTATAAACTGGTTATTTAATTTTATGTGAAAATGCTGTTTTACTGACAATAAAGATGGGTATGCTTTCAGGACAAAAAAATTGAACTGAAGGAGCTGCTGAAAAATGAGTGGAATGAGAAGCGGTTAAACATCGAAACAGAACGACAAACCATGGACCTTACCAATGGCGGTAATCTTTCCTTCTGAAAATAGTTTGTTTTTGGTACTTTTTTGGTGAACCAGTGGCAGCATTCCACCTCCAGTCAGATGCATTTGGCAGTGTTGAGGAATCCTGTTGACGAGAGACTTGTAGAAGTTGGACACAGCTTTATAATGATGAATACATTAATTATGATACAGTCTTTGATCAGATTAATGGAGGATTTGGTAATGTTGCTTTTGAAGTGCTGGTGTTGTTGGCTTCTGTTTTGGTTGTTTATTAATGTATTTTTATCAACTTGAAAAATCAGTTAATATCAGTTTGTTATTCAGTCATTTAGTTAATGAGTCAGCCTCAGTGGATCAGTGATGTCAGTCAACCATCAGTCAGTTCATCATTCCACCAATCAGTTAACTGTCAAAGAGAAAAAATCTGTCAGAGTGGTTAATAGTTTACCTGCCGTATGCTTGTCTTTTGCTCAGACATGTTTGACATGAAGCTCATCAGTTAACCAGTCTGCCAATCAGTTAACAGTTAGTCAAAGAGGAAAATCTGTCAGAGTGGTTGATAGTTTACCTGCCATATGCTTGTCTTTTGCTCAGACATGTTTGATGTGAAGCCCATAATGACGAGGAAGCTTCGCCGCAGACCCAATGACCCCATGCCCCTGCCGGCAGAGAAAAGACGCAAAACATCACCTGATATCCTTGACCAGAGGTTGTATGATCTTCTAAACTCTGTGCGTGTGTGCGCCTGCGTGTACATGCACACATATATTCATATACTTTTTTGTTTTGTTGTTTCCTTGTTTTGTAGCATGACAAATGATTTGAAGAGACAACAGTGTCCCAAAATGTTCATATACAGACTTTGTTGCATTGTACTCATATTGTTACATTGTACTGATATTGTTACATTATGCTGCTATTGTCCATTTTATTTATCAATAGTGGGGATAGTCTGGATGCAAGTGAGGATAAACTTTTCAGGATAAACCAGTTTGACTTTGGCTGTGTTGTAGTGAGAAAATATATGAATAGTTCAGTAACCCATTTGTCTGCCCAATTTAATCCACAAGGTTTTGAGTTGAGAGTATGTAACAAGTTTGAAACAGAACAAGGCCCCGAGTGCTTATGCAGCATCAACACACAAGGGAGTTAATTGGCACTCGCGATACCTAACACAAATACAACAACAAAGATCTGAGTTGCCTACAGTAACTTTCACCTGGTATGCGTGTAAATAACAGGTACGTAAACTCCACCAGAGGTACATCCTCAAATTGGGAGAATCTTTAAAGCCTTATGTTGTCTGTATGGTAACCCCCCAAATTAAGAAATAACAGAAATTAAATGTATCATTTTCACAGAGGTTAGTGACAGTCGGTGTACAAACTGGGCATGCAGTTTTGCCCAAAGTGATAAGTGGAAGGTACTTTGATGGGGAACATTTGTTTAATGATGGTAAGTGCACTGCTCCCATAGATAAACAGACCCCCCCCCCCCCATCTCCTTTGAAAAACAAAAACACAGTTGGGTATGTCCCTCATGCACAACACACAGCTCATAATTGGAAAAGTCTAATGCACATTATTGTGGCAAGCATGGAAACCAGCATTTAGTACATAGCTAATAGCATGCGCTGAGACAATGACTGTAATGCAGTGTTCATTTGTGGTATTAGCAACAGGTGGATAGCTTTGGACACACAGTTTATTGAAAGATTTAGTTATTCATGTATTTTGTGGTTGTCTTACTATGGTTGCATTAACTGGTAGAAGTACTGGTATCCTGAACAGTTACTCTGTGACTTATTTTAGTAGTATGTATGTTTTAGTCTGTTTATGATAATTGTATAGAAATTTAAATTTATGCAAAAATAGTTGGAACATATATAACAAAACTGAAATTCAGGCAGACATGACTAATAGAAGTACTCTAAAAATTATAGCTAGATAGATAATTAACTGATTTTCAAAATGCCCAGCAACCATGATGGTTATATCAGGGTGATACTGAAAACTGTACATAGGTAGGTTTTGGAGTTCCACCTTACGTTCAAGTGGCATTACTGCAGTTGATTCTGCGCATGCATCTGTGGTTTTCTGCCTGGGAAGTTTATGCCGTTGTTTATCTCTTCAAATTTTGTCACCTTAACTCAGTGAACCGTCCATCAACCAACTACTTAGTGAGAAGGAAATCCTAGAAGATCTGGAAGTACTGCAGAAGGTCAGTGGGAGGCCTTTGTCAAAGAAGCCGCAGCCTTCGCTCATGCCACTGGTTGACACCACCATTGATGTCAGAATTGATGACAACAGACTCTTTTATGAAAAAAGATGGTGAGCATGGTTTTTAATTTGTACAAAAATGACCCCACTCCCCGATGCACCCCGCCTTCAATGTTTACAACTTCTAATACCAATTACCATTGTTTCTAGATGGCTGATTGTGCATGCAAATGTGACTTTTAAGTGTATCCTGTTCTCACTCAAGACCTTTTTGTTTGGTAAATTTGGCATTTTATGTCTGGTGAGTTGGCGCAGTGTAAAAGTTCATTTGTATGAGGCTGGGTTACCAACTTCTGGGTTGCGTCTGTCGGGTGTCTTGGTAAAAAATAGCAACACCTTCTACATGTGAATACAATGTTATGTTTGTACCTTATTTTTCAGGTTTTATGTATGCATTTTTATTGTGTAAAGTGCAGTGTTCCTTACCCGTGTCAGTGAGATACCACTCTATACAAGTGACAGCTGTCATTGTTGATGTTTAAAGTCACAGAAACAGGACTGTGAATGCCCCTGTTTTGTGCCTTATAAAGTTACAGACATGCTAACTAACAGTGTATCTGTGATGTCATGAACAAGGCTGGCATGTGTGGTGGAAGTGTACATTACAGCACAGGCTGCTGTTTGTTGGTAAGGAGCAAACCAAAATGAATTGTGCCCTGAAGAGCTCAAATTAGCGAAAGAAGTCCTTCTGTTGCACTGATATTGAGAGACCTACCACACAAAGCCTGCAGACCAAATTAATTGTGCATTTTCTACATTTTCAGGTCAGCTTGCCTGTTCATTTTTGTCTTAAAGGAGCTAGCCATCTCAATGTGTCTTTACAGCTGCTTTTTGACATGCACCAGTGGGCATACAAAATAAACCATTCCACTGAAACTGATTTGGTCCTTGTAACTAATAGGTTGTTCACCTTTGCTAATAAAATGAATGTCTCTGTACTGTATAGACTACTTGATCTGTCAGCAGCATTTGACATGTTAGACAGTCAGATCCATGTTCTCCAACCACCTGTGGGATAACTGGTCAGCTCTGAAATGATTTTCCTTTTTTTTTCCCCTTCTGGTTGCTCTCAGAGCGTGGTAACCACATTGTTTCAAAACCAGGTTGCTCTCTGAGTGGTAACCACATTGTTTCAAAACCTGGTTGCTCTCTGAGTGTGGTAACCACATTGTTTCAAAACCTGGTTGCTCTCTGAGTGTGGTAACCACATTGTTTCAAAACCTGGTTGCTCTCAGAGCGTGGTAACCACATTGTTTCAAAACCTGGTTGCTCTCTGAGTGTGGTAACCACATTGTTTCAAA
Organism: Alviniconcha strummeri; assembly: GCA_963584105.1. Classification (NCBI taxonomy): domain Eukaryota; kingdom Metazoa; phylum Mollusca; class Gastropoda; family Provannidae; genus Alviniconcha; species Alviniconcha strummeri. Next base: position 18,047,218 of record OY757552.1, read on the forward strand.
ACCTGGTTGCTCTCAGAGCGTGGTAACCACACTGTTTCAAAGCCTGGTTGCTCTCAGAGCATGGTAACCACATTGTTTCAAAGCCTGGTTGCTCTCAGAGCATGGTAACCACATTGTTTCAAAGCCTGGTTGCTCTCAGAGCATGGTAACCACATTGTTTCAAAGCCTGGTTGCTCTCAGAGCGTGGCAACCACATTGTTTCAAAGCCTGGTTGCTCTCAGAGTGTGATAACCACATTGTTTCAAAGCCATTACCCCACAGGCTCACCCTTTGCACTCTGCCTCTCTTTGACTTTTAAGGATATTTGTATTTTAGCTCTTCCGCCAGTTTGTTGAAATTTGGTTTTGGGGGGCTGGTGCCTTTTATGGCACTAGGGGTCCGACCATACTTGGAATTGACATTTGTGTGTGCTACCTGCTTTGTGCAGGTATCAGCGGGGTCAAGCTGTCATTGTGGAGTCCAAGGAGCAAGGCAAAGTGTTTGGACAAATCAGTGGTATCGGCACTCAAGAGGTGGGTTTCTTGGGTTGGGACAAATCAGTGGTATTGGCACTCAAGAGGTGGGTTTCTTTTGTTGGGACAAATCAGTGGTATTAGCACTCGAGAGGTGGGTTTCTTGGGTTGGGACAAATCAGTGGTATCAGCATTCAAGAGGTGGGTTTCTTGGGTTGGGACAAATCAGTGGTATCGGTACTCAAAAGGTGGGTTTATTGGATGGGGACAAATCAGTGGTATCAGTACTCAAGAGGTGGGTTTATTGGGTTGGGACAAATCAGTGGTATCGGCACTCAAGACGTGGGTTTCTTTTGTAGGGACAAATCAGTGGTATCAGCACTCAAGAGGTGGGTTTCTTTTGTTGGGACAAATCAGTGGTATCAGCACTCGAGAGGTGGGTTTCTTTTGTTGGGACAAATCAGTGGTATCAGCACTCAAGAGGTGGGTTTCTTTTGTTGGGACAAATCAGTGGTATCAGCACTCGAGAGGCGGGTTTCTTGGGTTGGGGACAAAACAGTGGTGTTGGCACTGAAGAGATGGGTTTCTTGGGTTGCGACAAACCGGTGAGATCGACACTCAAGAGATCTGTTTTTTGGGTGTCATTTTGTGGACCCCTGACAAATATAGTATCTGATGATATTGACAATAACATATGGACACTTTGTTGTCAACAATGAGAACTGTTCACTCCTCCAACATTCCACAGACCTAACTGACCCATTTTATGGTGGGTCCATCCCATCAGGATGGGCTTTTTCTGTTGGAAAGGAAAAGCATCAGTATGAACAAAGCAGACAGTGAAAAGAGGTTTGTGAAATTTGTGTCATAAATGACTACATTCAGCTTCAGAAGTCAAGTAGGTGTAAGGTTTAAATGCTTTTGGAAATCACTTCAGCAAGCTGTTCACATTTAAAGATTTTTTTTTTCTTTCTGCCACAGGTTTATGTCCTTAAAGGACAAGTCCAAGGTTAGGGGTGATTTTTGACATGATTTCCGTTAAAGCTGGCTGAGAATGATGATGTTGGTGAAACTGTGATTTGAGGGTTATAAATACACGAAAAAAGGCATTTTCTGTTGTACCTAAAGCGTCGCCATGACGTCCAAATCACGTGACCATATGCCTACTACGTCACTCTGGGGAGTCGCTGCAAAATGGCCAACTCCAGCTCCGAAGACAAAACTGACACTTTGCCCGAGAGACCTGCAAGGATACAGCCGTATCAGTTTGAGCCTGTCAGGCAGGATTTTGAAAGAGTACCGGAACATCGTGTCGGCTTCGGAGCAAAACCCCATGCAGTATTCCATGGGGTTTGCGAAATCAATCTCACTGAAGTGTTCGCTACACAAATGGGTGTGATGCAGTGCTGCAAGAAAGTCAGCTCGTTTGAATTGTATAAACGTAATCTGCTTTCGCCTCACTGCGGGTCGATTGCATGGGAGCTCATGCATTGTTATACCTGGGGTTGTCTGCAAATTGTTACAGTCCACGGCAACACAGTAGGCCGGCATAGTTAACTTTTTTGTTGACCACACGCATACACAGTTCACTGAACAATCTAAGATGGCAACCGCACTGACTCCCCAGACTGACGTCACTTCCAGGGAAGCCTACAGAAAATTAAAACCTATTAAACAATTTATATTAATTTTTATTTCATTAAATCAGAAACTAGTGACTCATTTGTCAATCATTTCAATGGTCATTTTGCATACTTAAAAACCTTGGACTTTCAAGTAAAATAGGTAGCCTTTGCTAATGGATTTGTTTGCATGGAATATGAAATAAATAATGCCCAGTCAACCATGACTATTATATCAGGGTGAGGAATATGAAGAGAACTAGAAGCAGAAGACTTAACAAAAAATATCATCTTAAGATGAGCGTAGTCACTGAGGATTTTTTTTTTTTTAACATAGAGTTCTTCTGATTTGCTTTAACTCTGTAAGCTAGGTTGCCATCCTGACAATTTTATGGCAGTTTCACTATCATGGAACATTTGAATGCAAAGGCCTATTTTATTCATGAATAAGATGTTATATAGAGGGACTGCAACAGAAAATGTACGCGTGGGTGAATAAATCTTTTTCAGTCTTGCCGGACACCGAAATGATACAGGAAAATGCAACTGTTCGTGCTAAAAATGAAGGAAGTGTCTTGACAGCCGTTTGTGCTTTTTTTCATTCTTGACAGATCTGGATTCGTCGTAGCAGTGACAATGGAAAACTCAGAATCTACGTGTCTCAGTTGCAGAAAGGAAAATATACCTTACAGCGGCGCAATACGTGATTCAATGAATGTGTGTGTGTGATTACGATTTACTGGAGTGCATTAGTGTGTGTGTGTTTGCACAAGTTGACAAGATGAATTTGTTGGAGGGATGCGTTTGGTGAGCATGGCCTTTGCTTGTATGTGCTGAATGGTCATGACGGAACAAAGCTGTTATACATGTGCAAGTGAGATGGGCGATTTGTACATGTGTAGATTTACTTTTTTAATTCCGATTATTACACGTCTTTGTGAGATGTGTGTAATCTCTTTTGTTTGACAGTGCCGTGGATGATTTTGATGTGTGTTTGGGTATATGTGTGTGTGTGTGTGTGACAAATTTGGGGGTGTCAAGAGGTTGAGTGTTTGATGCATTTTATTTATTTTAATGCATTTTCACATGTCTATAAATTGCTTTACAGTGTCGGTACCATAGACTCGTACGAGGAGAGGCATGGAGACCTTTTTTTCAGCATCATTTTGAGATGGATCCAGAGGTGTTTGATGTCATGCAGGGAGAACAGGGCAAAACAAAGTGGGCCCCATGTTATTTCGTGAAAACATTTTTGTCTGAGTGTTTGCACTTCTTGATAAATTTGTCATGTCTATGCGCATGTGAACTGATTCATCTGTACTTGGTGCAAACTGCAATGGAGCTCAGCATATATATATATCTAAAACAGAAATTTGGGCCCCAGCTGTGATCATGTTGCGTTATTGTTTGGCTTCATGGGTTATGAGAGTGTGCAGTGGCATGTGGCCTGGAAACACAGACATCAGCACTCAGATGGGGTGGGGGTGGAGGGGGGGGGGGGTTCTGGGTTTCCACCCTATGGTCTGGTCATTGGACACACAGGGTACTTTGGAGGTGTAGCACTTCCATGTTACCCCGCCGCATCCTGATGAAGAGCACTGCCAGTTTGATCTGTGGTTGCTTATTCGTTTAGAGGACTGGCCTGTTTCCACAGCTAGCCTCCACACCTGAAGGTCACTCCACCATTGACTACCCATGGATGCCCAGTTGGGGATGGTCGCCCCAGTGTAAAACTCCTGTATTATGCATCAGCTAGCCTCCACACCTGAAGGTCACTCCACCATTGACTACCCATGGATGCCCAGTTGGGGATGGTCGCCCCAGTGTAAAACTCCTGTATTATGCATCAGCTAGCCTCCACACCTGAAGGTCACTCCACCATTGACTACCCATGGATGCCCAGTTGGGGATGGTCGCCCCAGTGTAAAACTCCTGTATTATGCATCAGCTAAGTCATGGTGGGTCATGAGATCAAAAGTGAGGCCAGGGGGTAAAAATTGGCAAAGCATGTACAGATTGTGTTGCCTACTCTCTGAGCCTCGCTTTCAAGCTTGGTTTCCATGGTGACCTCACCTCATGAATATTCCTGAGGAATGGTCCATGAGATGGGATGTGGCATATGTCAGTGTGTTCATTTGCTGCAATATTGCTTGCAAAAGCAAAATAGTTATGTTGTCAATGACAGCTACTTGGTTCCAGGTCACTTCAAAGATTTTGCAGGCTAATTAATTCTCTGGGTTAGGGAAGACACTCCTATTTATTTCAATAAGGGCAGCATTTTAAAGCAATATCTGTTTGTCAGTTACCAGTTGCCCTGGCAATATGTAAATAACAGTCTGAAGACATAGGACTACCTGGAATGTTCTGATATTAGTTCAGAAGGATGAGATCAAAGACTGTCTCATTGTCTGAGAATGTCTTTGATGTCATTGTTCAAAACTGCATGATGGCTGTTGACATATTCTTGTCGCAGTCATGTAGTGAGAGGTTTTGTATTGCACTATTTTGTATTGGTGTTATGTTTGGAGACTTGGAGTTAGTTAGGTGTTTGTTGAATCACTGTGGAATAAATAATGGCAACTGTGTACTGGATCTCTTTCTTTGTTGTGTGTATGACCATGTGTGCGAGTACGTTTGTGAGTACATTGTCATTGTGGGTGTATGCAGATGAATGCCTAATTTTGCTTTGAATTGTGTTTTTTCAAATGTGTACGAATAGAAAAGCATAACACCCCTTTTAAAATTACATGATTTCCAAAAACACAGACACAAAAGGCATTATGAAGAACACAGAACAATAGTCAGCAAAACTGAAGTGAATGAGTAAAGCTCAATGCTGCACCATACTGTACTTCTGAACTACTGACAAAACAATAATTGTAGTAACACCAACAGAGAAATAACAACCATGTGGTGCTCCATCACCAAAACCGTAACAGTTCAGTTTGTACTATTTGTGCAGTGATTTTCTTGAAATTGTTATTATGTGAAACAAAAGGTGAATGTGGTTACAAAATGGTTGCTGGCAGGACTTGAGCACTGTCTTTGGCAGCTAGACTATGATGAACACAGTAGCAGGAGGTGTGTACAACAGGAAATCACTAACCAATAGAATAAACTGGCAAACATATGTGTGAATCCTTGAGCATCTTACCAGTCAAATGCTACCGGGCTTGTAAATAAACTTTTGCACTATTATTTCTGAACCACAACTCTTTTTATGGTTCATACAGCCCTCCAACAAACACAGTTAAAAAGAAGGCTGATTTTAAACTGCACATATTTTCAGGTAGTTTCAGTTATTCTTGCTGGAGGTGTTGAAGAATGCTAGTGCAAGGATTATACAGCCCATTTTATACAGATAAACACATTGATGATGTGCTGAATCCCTCTGTGACACATGTATGTGGACAACTGTGAACACAAACAAGTGAGGGTAAAAAGAAAAGAAAAGTGGGTGGTGGTGATGGTAACCCAAACACTTGTGAAACATGAAAGTTCACAACCCAGTTCATATTCCATAGCCCTTTCCTACTTCCCCTCACACACAGTCTCTTCACCCCTCACCTCTGTCTCCCCCTTATCAATCACCAGTGTAACAGACCTACACTCTCTTGTGATTTCATTAACTGCAGTAGACAAGGTCAAGGAAATGTTAACCTGGCCCACTGCTGTGCAAATTAATGCAGAATTAGTCTGGTGATGACAGTAAAGCATTAGTAGTTTTCCTGTCCCCCAGCCTTACACGCCTTTGGTACCCCTACCACCTTGTGGCTGAAAAGTGCTGGGTGATACACAACTTACTACTAAATAAATGATAACTTTTGCATAACATATTCACTGGTGTACAGAAGCTCACTGCACTTTAGGTTTCCAACATTTTTCAAGTGAGAAAAAAACTGAAGGTAACCTGTTAAAGAAAGTAATATATATATGGCAACTAACAATGTGTATAAACAAGAAAAATAATGTATGTGCCATATGAGAAGCAGCAACATACAAAAAGAATAAAATAATTTCATATTACTACCTACCCATAATTACATCCCTCCCAGTCCCTACCCCAACACATGCACACACACACCATCCAGTTCTCGCCAGAATGCCCACTAAAGTACCAGACCCATGATCTAAACACGCCAACACTCAACCCCACCTACCCACTCTCACAAACAGGTGCTTGTGCACACACACACACATTACTAATAGCAATAGAGAAGAGCTACTAGTGACCATCAAACTTACAACTGACCTCTGGCCACTCTCTGTCCGACAGGTGATCTTCAGCCAGTTGGTGTCTGAATACAAGCACACTTCATTAGACAAGCCTAGTGTAGGCAAGACCAGGGTCTGGTACAGGTCGAGGGGGGTGTTTAAACATGTTGGGGGTTACACTATATAAAAATGACCATGTCAGGGTATGGGGGGAGGGGGGGGGAGGAGGTCACATGACATAAAAAAGTTCATGTCAGGGTAAACGGAGGGGGGTCATGCTACATTTAAAAAAGAAAGAGCATGTTGGGGTAAAGGGGCCCCGGCATGGGGTGGGGGTGGGGGGTTACACTACACAGAAAAGAAAAAGACCTTGGGGAGGAGATGGGATCCTTGCATTTAAATGGCTGTGAAGAAGGCCAATTACTGACATCAAATGACACGTCTTCTTCTGTATAGTGTCCAGCTGTTTAACATTATGAAGACTGGACTACAGGATCCTCAAATTGTTCAGATGGAATATATCCCAGATGATTAAAGGAACTAAGTGAGGGCTTAGCTTTCCCACTAAAGGTTCTCTTTGACAAAACGCTTAAAGAAGGCAAAATTCCAGTCGTGAAAACAAGAAGAGGTTAAACCAATTTTCAAAAAAGGAGATAAAACTAACCCTGGTAACTACAGACCAGTAACTCTAACCTGTTGTATGTAAAGTCTTTGAAGGCTTTGTCTGGGATGCACTATATAATCATTTTGTAGATAATAAACAGATTGCTGACCAACAGTATGGCTTTACATCTGGTAGGTTATGCATCACTCGACTTTTGTTAGTTTTAAATACTATTAATGATTGGATGGAAATGTTGGAGGAAAAAATGCCAGTGGATGTTGGTCATCTGAATGTAATGCAAAATGCATTTGATAAGGTCCATCACAAAAGACTACTAACAAAGCTGAGAGGTTATGGTATAAATGATAAACTTCTTGACTGGATTAAAGATTTTTTGATGGATAGGACTCAGCATGTCAATATTGGTGGTGAGTGCTTGGAAGATGTAGCAGTGATGAGTGGTGTTCCTTAGGGGATGTCCTGGATCCTACATTATTTATTTACTTTATTAATGATATGCCAGAAATTCTAAAATGCTTCATCAAGATTGTTGCTGATGACACTAAGGTGTACATTGCTATGCAGTCTGGTGAACATAGAAGGTTGCAAAAGAGCATAGATCAGCTGGTGCAGTGGACTAAGAACTGTCAGATTCAACAGTGATATTATTATTAAATGTAAAAGATGATCCAAACACATACAAGGTTCAAAAGAATGCTTATTTATTATGCCACAGACACACAATCTGCAAATTTTTGAGGTAATCCCCTCGTCAAGTGACAAAACAACACTTAAACAACAGTCAGATGGTAAAAACGATGAAAAATGAGATGACTTTTTTCCTTTGTTTGGTTGAGTTTTTCAGTGAAATTATTACATTTTGGGAAAAATAATCTTCAAATATTTTATGGATGGCAGGGAGTTTCAGTGTATAGTGGTAGAAAAAGACCTGGGAGTTTTTGTTGATAAAGACCTAAAATTTAAGCAGCATAGATAATATATAAATGATACTGGCAAAAAAATAATGAAAATATAATCATATTAGTCAGACCAATTTTAGAATAATTATGGTAAACCTTGTTTAATAAAAAATATCTCATATTGAAAATGTGCAGATGCTTTACCAAACATATTACTGGCATGGACAAAGTCTAATGGTACTAAAATTACCAAGCCTGTAATACAGAAGAGCACGGGGTGATATGACTGAAAGTTTTAAAATTACACATGGTAACTATGATTACAAGATTGTTCCTTGCTCAAGCTGAATGAATGTGCTGGAACAAAAGCACACCTTTTCTAACTATACAATAAGACAGTTCTTTCTAATCAGTATGCACATTTTTACTAACAGAGTTATCAACAACTGGAACAGCTTGCCACCGAACATTGAATTAGCAGGAACACTAAACGCCTTCAAAAACCTTCTGGATAAACACTGGAAACAGAATATTAATGGCACATGGTAAATGACGAAAACAAGCCAGGTCAATATTGGCAACACTCCTAAAAAGAATAATGCAGAGCATAATATATAAACCAAAACACGGCTTCGAAAGCAAAAGGCTAAAAAGTCTACGAGCCGTAATCTGATATGACATGAACGTGCGTGTGTGATCTTTCTTGCACGTGTGTGATCTTTCACACGTACATGGGGGCCCTCAGTTTCATCCGAAGGACTTTTGTAGAATCTGCACAGAATTTTACTCCGGAGAAATCTCAGGGTGGGCACAAACACTAGGGAGCATGTTAACTGTCACCCATCCGTTTGGTGACCACGCTCGATCACGCTTTGGCTTTCGAGAGTGAGTACTCTTGTTCTGCGCCGCTAACATGACACCATGAACAAAATTTGGAAAGGAAATGGAGGATGACTTGCTGAGTTATGCTAATAAGATGTCGAATGCAGTTGTTGACTCCTCTGGTTGAAGTGGGCGGAGCTTTCAGGCCAAACGCGAGCAGTCAGTTATTGAGAAACTTACTGTGACCTTGAGCTAAGTCAAGGCGACTGAAAGCGGCCTGAGGGCCGAGGTAAAGTAATTAAAACAAAACTTGTGACTTTGACCGTCATAGACTAGTGTCTAAGAAAATCCAAACAGGTCAAACATAAACCATCGCAATGACTGTAATGGTCAGACTATTGACCAATGGTCATTAACGGAGGAGGAAGAAGAAAACAGCCCCTACTCATGAACCTGGGAATGAGGTTATTGTACGCTTGTTCGATGTGAGCACGGTATGTAGTCTGCGCCGCAAGGGGTGTGCGCACTTTGGCCCTGATGTCACTGACCTAACACAATCTTGACCGCGGACCAGGCAGGCTGGCATGTTTAGTCGTTTGAGTAAACTCAGACTGTCGAACATAACTTGGCAACGTTACGGTCACGGCTTAGCCGACCGTAACGCAAACACGTCCTCAACCAGCGCGCGCGAGGCGAAAAAAAAACACGGTTCACCCCCGATCGACCCTCAGGGTTATTTCCCTTAGGTCTCAAAGGTCAAGTGACGTCAGAAAGGAGACAAAGATGGATCCGACCAGGTGAAAGTCATGCGGTTCGGCTGACAGACAACACAAGCCTACCATTTCGAACAAGATGGACTAGTGAGAGAACAATTGTTTTGGATCGGCAGAGTGAGTGTCATGCAATCGGTTGCTCTCTATGGCCGGCTCGTAGCCCGTGCTCTAGTGGCTGGAATTCACAATGAGTTTCAACTGAAGCCAGGATCCGCGCAGCAGAAACAACCTCTACACTTGGTGACGGGGTCATCGGGCTTTTCCAAGTCGGTGGCCAAAACCTCTGTTCTGAACAAGTGGACATTCGGTGACGACGCGTACTTTATCGCCAGGAGCAAAGCTGCAGATGTGATTGGTAGGTAAAATTCATTGATCGACGTCCATGCTGTCTGTCACTTGTGTCAGTGTCACTCGACAGCAAGTGCTAGTTCTAGGCACAGCTGATACTGTGCTACTTGGTGCGCATGTGGGCCACAAGAGAACCGGTACTACTAGTACTACACATTTGACAGCGTTCACTGATAGCTGTCAGCGTCACTTGTGATTGCTATTGTGGGGTTTCCCTAGATTTCTAAGTTATTTGACGAACGAATGCAGATTTTGAGGCGTGGTGCATACCACATTTATTAAACTGTCCTTAGTTGAGCTTGAATAGGTCTAATTATTAAACTCCCAACAACAGGGCAGCTGACGTTTTGTGACATATGCGCTTGTAATTGGCCTCATAGTTCACTGTATTCAATGATTATGATGTAGACTAAAACATATAAAATGGGAGGTAAAAGTTTTTAAAATATTTTTTAATAATATTAATAGACTACAAAATGTGGCATTGTTTATAAAACAATATTCTTATTATTGACTAAATAGGGTGCTGTGCAATTTATGAATTACATATAATATTGACATTGACACATCAACCGAGCTTAGGATTACATTTTACAACCTACTTGATTTGGATTGCAAAACTGTCCACTTCTCATCTACTGATGATTTTGTTTTAAGAGCATTAGTTGTTTAATGGACTGGAACTGTAAATAAAACTTTTTTCCAAGTTCTTCTGGTATGCATTTCTTTTTCTGAGATGATGTAGTTATCAGTATATCACCCCAGGGCCTGCCAAAGTGGTAATTATACTAATTAATTAATATGAATTATGATAATATTTCAGTTTTCATATCTAAAAAAAGAAATACAGGAGAATCTTTGGCTTGTCGAATCTGGCTGCCCTAGATGAAAACAAATGCACTGTGAACATAAGAATTATTTATCAGCAATAATAATTAATACTGTTGATAATAGGGTTGAGAATGACTCAATGAGTGTGATGCCAAAATGTTGGTTTGCAAATTGTATTAGGTAAAATTAATCTTAAAAACTGCATGGTCACCTTTCTCAAACTTACCAATTCAGTAACTGTGCAGTCATACTGGTTTGGGTGACTGTAACACATTTTGAAAGTTGCAGATTAGACACACACACACACACACACACACACAATTTTTTTTTATGTATGGTAATTCAGAGTGTGAGTCATCAGATCGCTTGCTCTTTTTGTGTGTTTCTATACTAGGTGTTGCGGATGGTGTAGGAGGATGGAGGAACTATGGCATTGACCCATCCGTGTTTCCACGGCAGCTGATGGCCACATGTGAGCGCTTGGTCCAGGAAGGTCACTTCCGGCCACAGGCTCCTGCTTCCATCATTGCTGCCAGCTATGAAGAACTTCAGCAACACAAAGCCCCGCTGATGGGTATGTACAGATCAATCTGAAAGAGGAAGTGACACTGACAGTACCCACAATTTGCTTAAAAGTTATTTTTTCATGAATTCTGTGTAATTTGCAACTGTTCAACTAACTACTGATGCTGGCTGACAAGCACCAAAGCAGCAATAAACCAATGTACAAAAATGAAAAAGTGAAACTGACTAGCACTGTAGCAGCTGCCATACCACTACCAGCACTAGCACTGAAATTTATGGGTTTTGCCATTGTTTGTTTTGGGTTGTTTCACATTTATTTAAAAAATAAAATAAAAAAATCCTGGATTAGTGGGTGGACAAAAACAAATAAATATGTTTTATAATATGGACTGTATTTTGTTTCCCTACTTTCACTCAATCTTGTTTGGGTTGGGGGGGGGTGGGGGTGGTCTAGGGAGGGTTTTGGTTTGAGAATAGGACATCAGGATTGGGGGGAGGGGGCAGTTATAAATCTTGGGTAAAAAGTGTAAACAGACCACCCTTTTAAAGTTATGTATATATGTCTACTGATCTACTGAGCCAAATGGCATTACACTTACACTAGTTACAGTCACAACCAAAATGTAACATCCTCAACCCTTGAGATAACCCCTGCAATGGGGTACTGAGGATGCATAAATTAAAGTCTCCTCTGTTGAGGACCCAGTGCTGTGAAGGGGTTTTCTGTTGAAGCCTGGAGTAGGCCAGAATTTATAGCTATGCATGCATCACCCTCTGGCAGACCTGTATTTCTTTCTTGTTCTGATCTCTACCTTCCAGGTCCATGGACTAATTCAGCTTCACCTTTTACAAACCCGCACCCTACTTCATACTTAATCATATAGTAAATTTCATAGTGGTGGTTAGTGTAGTGTCCTGTGTTGGCATGTGGAATAAAATTGGATTGGCCACCCTGCTCATTTTTACACATGACTGAAGTCTGAAGCATGTTCCTGTGGTGTGTACCCATGGAATATAAACAGGAATTTAAAATTAAAACATGTGTTAATGTGTATTATCACTGAATTAGACAGTGTAATAATGTGTAATCTGATGAATTGTGGTTTAATTTTATATGGAATCTGTCTCAGAGAAAGCTGCATGGCAGGAAGTACTTTTCTGAGTTGTAAATATGTGAAATCTTGATTGTGTAGAGATGTGTTACTTATTGACTGTTCTGGCTTGGTTACTTAACAAACCATTGGTTGTGTTGTGTTTAGAACTATGAGCCATCTTTTTACTGTGAGTTGATGACTTGAGTTTTGATCAGGCATAGAGAGTAAAGTCCTGTAAATGTGTGATTAAATTTTGTCCTGAGGTGACCTGGTATCAGAGTAAAGTTGTGTGACTGTGTGATTTGTCCTGAGGTGACCTGCTATACTAGGTCACCTTGGGACAAATCACACATTCACAGAGTAAAGTTCTGTGAACATGGTTTGTCCTGAGCTGTGAGGTGACCTGATATAGAGTACAATTTTGTGAATGTGTGATTTGTCCTGAGATGACCTGGTGCTATTGACAGGACATAAGTATTCAAGAACTAACTAAAGTAGCTGACCCTTGGTTTAACAAACAGAATCTCTGAGAATGAGGCATTTGGAGATGAAACTTTGTATTAAAAAAGAAAGAAAAGAAATGACCAAACAACAAGCGCATCTTACAAGACCAAAAAGACAGGATGGATGGGGACCTTGCACCTTCATGATCCAAATGTTGACTGAACAATTTTCGTAACACACACCAGCGTAAAGCAGGCATAATATTATGTTTTACATTGAAGGACAAGCTGATATTGTCCCATGCCTCATCTGTCCTCTCTCTTACCTCATCCATCCTCATCTGTTTACCCACTGTGTTTGTGTTGCCTGCCTATGCAGTGATTTGCCCCAGGCTGAGTGGACTCCTGAGATCCTTCCCTTTCCCCAGCACTCAGCCCCACCTGGGAGGGGGCCATATTTTGTCTCCCAGTCCCAGCAGGAACTGGAGACTTTCTTCACCCTCATAGCGGATGATCCTCTTTAGTGTCGGCTTAGTGGCATTAGGCCATCTGTGGTCTCTGGTGAATAAATGTTGTGGTACTTTTTTGTGTGCTGTAGTCCTGGTAAAGTGGTGCTCCCATGTTCAAAGCACAGAAGATGTGCCTCTAGGCTTCCATGAACTGTAATGAAGACTGGGCGTAATGATCAGTGTTACTCACTGAGATGTCAGACGAACCCGCTGTGTGAAAACCCCAACACCAATATTTTCATGAACAGTTAACAAGGCCAGTGTCACTGTCAGGCATCATGGTAGTACTTAATGAGTGTTTTCCATTGACTGATTGCTTTTATAGTGGGCAAAGTCACCGTGCTGTACATGTATACATGTAGAGCTTAGCATGTGATTCTGAGTGAGAGACTGTTGCTTACATAGTGCATTTGAATAGCCATTGAAGCACTTAGATGTAGTTACAGTGCTAACTGGTTATAGGTGACATGGCTACTGCTGCACAAAACTGCTGCCATCTCTGTACATGTTCTCTGCACACCATACAACCATACACCAGTTTACAGTATTCAAAGCCACATAATTATGTTTACCAGGTCTTTCTGTGTGTGCTGGGTTATTTCACTTTTATTTTTTCCATAGTCCACTGAATTCCAACATGTACTACATTGTCTTTAAAGTTTGTATGTGATCTTTTTGCATTTATGGGTATACACATGGGAGGTATCACTATCAGTATAAACTCTCAGCATTCATACCACTTTCACTGATCTTTAGAAGTGACTATTTTAGAGTTATAGTAGCATCAAACAGCTGAAATTCAATCTATGTTTATAAACTATATGGACTAGATGAGATCATGTTTTGATTGTGGGCACATTTCCAGGCAGATTAAAAACTTAACATTGGACATTTCCTGACAATGATTGAACACAGTCTTTCAAAATTTGCGTGATTGTGACAGCTCTAAAACTGTGCCCATTTATACTAGGTTTGGTGATACTGATCTAATGTCATAATAAATTCACTCTATCACTATCACTGCAGACTAAGTGTCTGACTGATCAACCATGAGCAAAAAGCAGCCAACACCTCTAGCTGGTCCACAACATCAAATCTCTCCCAGTACACACATGATTTCATGTATAGATCTGCTGTTATGTATAGTATTACTATTAGTTACACATCATCCCCACATCTTTCTTGCTTCCGCTGCCCCATTCTTGGCCTCCATTGCCTCATGATTTAGGGGCATTGCCATCCTCTTCTGTCTGAGTGGCAGGCCTACTTTATATAGGGGTTACAGGTTACAAACATCTTGTGAGTGTACAGTTCTGCCTGCTTGAGTGCACCAGCACAAATGAAGGGGAGTAAAGTGCTGATACTACATTTGGCTATCTGCCACAACAACAGCACTAGAAAAGGTTGCGTTTTTAGGTTTTATATGTGGAGGTAATTATGTTTTGCCTAACACAAACAAGTGCTAGCAAAGGAGCACAGGTTCTGCTCTGAAAATTATCAGTCAAATCCCCTACCTCCTCCATTCCCCCCTCTCCATCTCTGCCAGGCCACAGCTCTTTTTCACTACCCCCCTCTGCATTTGATCTGCTGTCTTCCTGGTTCTGCAAATATAGCCTGATTTTTTTTTGGAGAGAGTGTGTGTGCTTAATTCTTTTCTCTCTTTTTCTTCTTTTTTTAAGACAAGTTTCAGTTCAGGTTCAGGCAGCTGTAGGGTGTGTGTAGCTCAAGGCTGTTCAGCATGGAGGGCTGTTTGCTAAAAGATTATACTTGCCCAAAGCTTAGCCCTCAGACTCTGTGTGAGAGAGGGAAGGAGAGAGGGAAGGAGAGAGGGAAGGAGAGAGAGAGAGAGAGAGAGAGAGAGAGAGAGAGAGAGAGAGAGAGAGAGAGAGAGAGAGAACTCAAACTGAAAATGTTAATACTCAAGGATAGCAGCGTTAGGTCCATTTGGACCTATCTAACAGCCAGTCCTTGCTATACTACAAACACAAATAAGCATGAGCATATACGTAAGCAAGAGTAAACAAGCGATTAATGCAGATACACAGACTTCTTAAAAATATGCAGAAACATCTTAGAGAGAGAGAGAGAGAGAGAGAGAGAGAGAGAGAGAGAGAGTTAATTGTTCTACTCCCAATCTATTTTATGCTTTAATTATTATTTTTGCTGATACTAATACTAATAGTCCTTTTTGTTGTTGTCTTTTTTTGCTTTTTTTGTTCCAAGATTTAAATTGCCTTGTTCATGAATCCTGTTTGGGTGGCTAATAGTAATAGTATACTGAAAGCAATATGTGTCTCTAGTATAAAATGATTGGCAAAAAAATAATACACGATAGTGATACATAGTTTACTATACATATATCATATTACATGTGCATGCATACATAATTTATGTAAATATTCTGTCCAGTGACTGGCCTGATACCCAATATTAATTTAGTATGTATATTATACAGAACATTCTAACAACACACTGATTGAAACTGGAAGTATACTCAGGCAGCAATGGCTAACATGACTGATAAAAGTCCCCATGAACCATTCACCTAGCCCTAGCAGGGTAATTAAGTGACCTACTACTACTAGAGACTAACTGTATGGCTTGAAGGGCTATTTTTGCTTTAAATTCGCGTGGAACTCCAGCCCCAAAGAGGGATCACCTTATGTTTATTCCTGTCAGAATACTTCTTAGAGCGTTTAGCCGTGGCAGTGTTATGCAATGCATGTGAAAGCAAAGCCTGATTTGTGGTCACCTGTACTGTTTGTGGCTTACTTACCTATTCACTGGACA
Source organism: Alviniconcha strummeri (assembly GCA_963584105.1). Classification (NCBI taxonomy): domain Eukaryota; kingdom Metazoa; phylum Mollusca; class Gastropoda; family Provannidae; genus Alviniconcha; species Alviniconcha strummeri. The sequence goes on from OY757552.1 coordinate 18,063,166, forward strand.
GGTCCGGGGGGGAAAGACTGGTCAGTCTCGGCATGTGTAGGTGAATAAAATGTGTCCATGTTTTTGACCCAACAGACTTTAGTTTATGTTACATCTTTTGAATATATTTTGCAGCTTGACCACCATTTGGTCACTGTTGAGTGTGATGTTTACTTTTGAAGTGTCAGAATACTTGCTATAAACAAAAAACAAACAAACCTCTGATTTGATAGTTTCTTTTTGAGTAGATGACCAGAACTTGATGACTTCTCTGGTCTGAGTTAGGTATTTTATGTATTATATCAGAGTGCATGATGAGTTAAGTGGGTAATGCAGAACTGCAGTCTGTAAATAGCATACTGGTCTGTGTTTTGACTACTTGTGTCTGTCACACTGAACGATCATTAATGTCCAGTCAGTATCTGTTTAGCTGTTGGTTCAGTGGGGATTAATAGCCCTTATTGTACTAAGGCTGGATCCCACAACAGATGGCTGCTACCATAGTATCAGTTTCACAGAATCACACTGTCAGCATTGAGAAGGGGTGTCTGTCAGTGTCACTGTGTCAACAAAATATAGTAAGTAAGTAAACATGGTGCTTAACGTCCACAGAAACCATAAGGCTTATTAGGGACGGGGGAAGGGGGGTATGAAGGGGGGGGGGGGGGAGAGGGAGATTATATACCTATTGCTACACTGTCACCACCAGAATGACTTCTGCATTAAGGTGGGCAGCAATGAGAGCCATTTTAGTTTTTCATAATTCATTAATTGTGAGGGACAAAGTCACAAGATGGTGTCCAAACAACAAAATATGTTATTTATATGCCTTATGTATGTGTAGTGACAGCTTAGAAGAAGGATGTCCTGTCAAAGGGTGGGGTGATATTGAACTTAAAGGGGAGCACCGGTGAAAACTTGGGTTGGCTCAAAAACAGAAAATATGCAGATATTTTCATTTTCAGGCTTTCTAATTTGAATAGTTGTTCTATCAAATAATCAGTTCTGATGCAACCAAAGTACTTCTTAGCTTCACACTTGAGCTCATGAGGGTGCAACCATGCTTCTTTGCTCTTTATCATTGAAGGGCAAAATTAGTACAGGTTAATTCACGCATGATGCCACAGGCACAGACTACCCGACTCAGAATGGCAGTGTACACTGCCATGTTTTCCCCACTTAAATTTTCAAATAGAACTAAG
>OY757552.1:18066846-18069418 GCA_963584105.1 Alviniconcha strummeri
CTGCAGCTTATCAGTGGAGTCAGTGTGGTGGTTTTGGCTTGTCAGTGGACTCAACAGCTCTCAGTCAGTCAGTGGCTTTATCAGCAGGCAGATGTCAACAGTACCTGTGTAATCCCTGGCCTGTGGGACAAGGGCATTGTGTTAGAGACTCCAGTTGTGACAGTTCCACAATCAGTGACCATGTGGAGTGAGGACAATGTACACTGTTGTGATACCCTTTCAAGCAGGGTCTGGAAGTTAAAGAAGCCATATATATGTGTACATAGAGAGGTAGAGCGAGAGGGGGGGGGGGGGGGGGAGATGAGAAAACATGGGTGATAACAGAGCAGGTGGTGATGAGAAAGCAGGGGGATGATGACAGAGCAGGGGGTGATGGGAAAGCAGGGGGTGATGGGAAAGCAGGGGTGATGGGAAAGCAGGGGGATGATGGGAAAGCAGGGGGTGATGGGAAAGCAGGGGGTGATGGGAAAGCAAGGGGGATGATGACAGAGCAGGGGGTGATGGGAAAGCAGGGGGTGATGGGAAAGCAGGGGGTGATGGGAAAGCAGGGGGATGATGACAGAGCAGGGGGTGATGGGAAAGCAGGGGGTGATGGGAAAGCAGGGGGTGATGGGAAAGCAGGGGTGATGGGAAAGCAGGGGGTGATGGGAAAGCAGGGGGTGATGGGAAAGCAGGGGGATGATGACAGAGCAGGGGGTGATGGGAAAGCAGGGGGTGATGGGAAAGCAGGGGGTGATGGGAAAGCAGGGGGATGATGACAGAGCAGGGGTGATGGGAAAGCAGGGGTGATGGGAAAGCAGGGGGTGATGGGAAAGCAGGGGGTGATGGGAAAGCAGGGGGTGATGGGAAAGCAGGGGTGATGGGAAAGCAGGGGATGATGACAGAGCAGGGGGTGATGGGAAAGCAGGTGGTGATGGGAAAGCAGGGGGATGATGACAGAGCAGGGGGGGTGATGGGAAAGCAGGGGGATGATGACAGAGCAGGGGGGTGATGGGAAAGCAGGGGGGATGATGACAGAGCAGGGGGTGGTGAGAAAGCAGGGGGATGATGACAGAGCAGGGGGTGGTGAGAAAGCAGGGGGTGGTGAGAAAGCAGGGGGATGATGACAGAGCAGGGGGATGATGACAGAGCAGGGGGATGATGACAGAGCAGGGGGTGGTGAGAAAGCAGGGAGGTGATGACAGAGCAGGGGTTGTGAGAAAGCAGGGTGGTGTGTGAGAAAGCAGGGGGGTGGTGAGAAAGCAGGGGGGTGATCACAGAGCAGGGAGACTGGGAATAGTAGTATGGAATAAAGTTGAATGGAGCAGTTATTGGAATCTTGCAGTCTGTCAACTGGGGCTGTTATTTTGCTGTGGCTGATAGATAAAACAAAACAAAAGGAAAACAGTGTTTTGTGTTTCTGATATCTCAATGCTGGTACTGATGAGAGTGGACTGTGGTGTTGCCTTTATTTTGTACTGTTAGTAACCACAGAAACAGTCTGTGTCTGCTGTCTCTGGTGACCACAACTCTGACTGATCCCAGAGGCTACAGTTGGGAGAGACAGGGACCTTTTGACATTAATACCTTAGCCATGGAAAAGCTGCATGGCATGCACACACACACACACACACACACACACACACACACACACACACACACACACACACACACACACACACACACACACACACACACACACACACAGAGAAAAAGAAGAAGAAATAAATAAAATAGTGTGCTGGAACACGGCAGTCAGTTTACCTGGCACATGACAGTTCAAGGACTGAAAGGCAGATCATGTATAACTTAAGGAGTTTTTGTGTGTGTGTCTCTCATGGGAGAGTGAGCTGTGGTGGTAGTGGTGGTTTGTTATTAGCGAACAGCTGTAGAGTTTTCTTCTGCTAGGCAGGGTAAGACTATGTAGCTGGACATGATACAGGGCAGTGGATGAGTCACTTGGTCAGGAGAGGGGGTTGGGGGTTGATGAGAAATTGGTATGTCATGTCGCCCTGATGTAACTGCACTGGTTGATAGGGCATAAAACACCAAGTTATTTACTTACTTTGAGACTGTCAATCATATTTCATGTCGTTTGCATTGAGGGTGTTTATTTGTTGTATCTCTGGTTTTTCATTTGTGTTGTGTACACACACACACACACACAGGCGTGCACACACACATGCATGTGCGTACACATACACACATGAATGCATGCACACATACGCACATGAGAGTGCGCGTGCACTCACACACACACACACACACACACCCTCTCTCTCTCTCTTCTTTATCTCTGTTCCCCTCTCTCAGTACGTCTCTCTCCCTCTCATCCCCCTCTCTTTCTGTCTGCATACTGCATATGTTCTCTTACTCTGCCGCAACAACAGAGTCATCTATTCAAGATACTTGATCATCCCTCACAGGGCGGTTCAGCTAACTACTAATGGCTCATTGAAAGCAACATGTAAGGAAAACATCAGAGCAAAGTCAAAAGCATTCAAATTAATAAAAATAAACAGACATACTGGATGAAAAAGAACTAATTAAAAATAAAATCCTTAATACAAATGATCACAGCAGAAAACATATC
>OY757552.1:18069618-18117118 GCA_963584105.1 Alviniconcha strummeri
CACACACTGTCCATCTTTTCTCCTCTGGACTCTGTTAGAGTCCTCTGGACCCAGAATTTCTTGCTTGTGTGTGTGTGTGTTGGAAGTGATAAGAATTGAAGATGTTGAATGAAGTAGTGTGTAATTAATTTAGTAGGGTTCGTTGTGCTTGGGTTGTGTATATTGTGTTTTGCTGACCTTATTGGTTTTGTATTGTGCACTTTAGGCTCACATTAGGTGTAAGTGCCATATGATTGCTCTTTACATTATATTTCACTGACATGTGTTATAAAAGACTGATCCTGCAGTTGTAGCCACAAGCTTTATGTTATCTGTATAGCATGATCAGATTGCCTCCTAGGTGTATGGCCATTGTTTTGGAAGTAACATTGTGGTGGGGGGGGGGGGGGGGGGGCACATTAGTGATACTGGCCTGACCAAGTCTGGCAGAGTTTGGAGGAAGGTGCTGGAAATGATGCTATGCTTGGAGTGTCGGTTTATACTTAACTTTGAGCAGGTCAAGTGCATTCAGAGGGAGACTGGCCAGGGTCAGCTGTAGCTTATCTCTACCTAACTGGTCACTCTGGGGATCTAGCTAGGTCAGCTGATAGAAGTTTCTCAGTGGCCTCATAGGCTCATCAAAGTATAGAGGTCAACAACAGTTGTGTAATAAGGAAGGGACTGGTCAGGGTGAGCTGCAGCTTATCAGTGGAGTCAGTGTGGTGGTTTAGGCTTGTCAGTGGACACTACAGCTCTCAGTCAGTCAGTGGCTTTATCAGCAGGCAGATGTCAACAGTACCTGTGTAATCCCTGGCCTGTGGGACAAGGGCATTATGTTAGAGACTCCAGTTGTGACAGTTCCACAATCAGTGACCATGTGGAGTGAGGACAATGTACACTGTTGTGATACCCTTTCAAGCAGGGTCTGGAAGTTAAAGAAGCCATATATATATATATGTAGATAGAGAGGTAGAGCGAGAGGGGGGGGGGGGGGGGGAGATGAGAAAACATGGGTGATAACAGAGCAGGTGGTGATGAGAAAGCAGGGGGATGATGACAGAGCAGGGGGTGGTGAGAAAGCAGGGGGGTGATGGGAAAGCAGGGGGTGATGGGAAAGCAGGGGGATGATGACAGAGCAGGTGGTGATGGGAAAGCAGGGGGATGATGACAGAGCAGGGGGTGGTGAGAAAGCAGGGGGATGATGACAGAGCAGGGGGTGGTGTGAAAGCAGGGGGATGATGACAGAGCAGGGGGTGGTGTGAAAGCAGGGGGATGATGACAGAGCAGGGGGTGGTGAGAAAGCAGGGGGATGATGACAGAGCAGGGGGTGATGAGAAAGCAGGGGGATGATGACAGAGCAGGGGGATGATGACAGAGCAGGGGGATGATGACAGAGCAGGGGGTGGTGAGAAAGCAGGGGGATGATGACAGAGCAGGGGGATGATGACAGAGCAGGGGGATGATGACAGAGCAGGGGGTGGTGAGAAAGCAGGAGGATGATGACAGAGCAGGGGGTGATGGGAAAGCAGGGGGATGATGACAGAGCAGGGGGTGGTGAGAAAGCAGGGGGATGATGACAGAGCAGGGGGATGATGACAGAGCAGGGGGATGATGACAGAGCAGGGGGTGGTGAGAAAGCAGGGGGATGATGACAGAGCAGGGGGTGATGGGAAAGCAGGGGGATGATGACAGAGCAGGGGGTGGTGAGAAAGCAGGGGGATGATGACAGAGCAGGGGGATGATGACAGAGCAGGGGGATGATGACAGAGCAGGGGGTGGTGAGAAAGCAGGGGGTGGTGTGAAAGCAGGGGGATGATGACAGAGCAGGGGGTGGTGAGAAAGCAGGGGGATGATGACAGAGCAGGGGGTGGTGAGAAAGCAGGGGGATGATGACAGAGCAGGGGGTGGTGAGAAAGCAGGGGGTGGTGAGAAAGCAGGGGGTGATGAGAAAGCAGGGGGATGATGACAGAGCAGGGGGTGGTGAGAAAGCAGGGGGATGATGAGAAAGCAGGGGGTGATGGGAAAGCAGGGGGATGATGACAGAGCAGGGGGTGGTGAGAAAGCAGGGGGTGGTGAGAAAGCAGGGGGTGATGAGAAAGCAGGGGGATGATGACAGAGCAGGGGGTGGTGAGAAAGCAGGGGGATGATGAGAAAGCAGGGGGATGATGACAGAGCAGGGGGTGGTGAGAAAGCAGGGAGGTGATGACAGAGCAGGGGTTGTGAGAAAGCAGGGTGGTGGTGAGAAAGCAGGGGGTGGTGAGAAAGCAGGGGGGTGATCACAGAGCAGGGAGACTGGGAATAGTAGTATGGAATAAAGTTGAATGGAGCAGTTATTGGAATCTTGCAGTCTGTCAACTGGGGCTGTTATTTTGCTGTGGCTGATAGATAAAAAAACAAAAGGAAAACAGTGTTTTGTGTTTCTGATATCTCAATGCTGGTACTGATGAGAGTGGACTGTGGTGTTGCCTTTATTTTGTACTGTTAGTAACCACAGAAACAGTCTGTGTCTGCTGTCTCTGGTGACCACAACTCTGACTGATCCCAGAGGCTACAGTTGGGAGAGACAGGGACTTTTGACATTAATACCTTAGCCATGGAAAAGCTGCATGGCATGCACACACGCACACACACACGCATGCACGCACGCACGCACGCATGCACGCACGCACACACACACACACACACACAGAAGAAAAGAAGAAGAAATAAATAAAATAGTGTGCTGGAACACAGCAGTCAGTTTACCTGGCACATGACAGTTCAAGGACTGAAAGGCAGATCATGTATAACTTAAGGAGTTTTTGTGTGTGTGTCTCATGGGAGAGTGAGCTGTGGTGGTAGTGGTGGTTTGTTATTAGCGTACAGCTGTAGAGTTTTCTTCTGCTAGGCAGGGTAAGACTATGTAGCTGGACATGATACAGGGCAGTGGATGAGTCACTTGGTCAGGAGAGGGGGTTGGGGGTTGATGAGAAATTGGGTATGTCATGTCGCCCTGATGTAACTGCACTGGTTGATAGGGTATAAAACACCAAGTTATTTACTTACTTTGAGACTGTCAATCATATTTCATGTCGTTTGCATTGAGGGTGTTTATTTGTTGTATCTCTGGTTTTTCATTTGTGTTGTGTACACACACACACACAGGCGTGCACACACACATGCATGTGCGTACACATACACACATGAATGCATGCACACATACACACATGAGAGTGCGCGTGCACTCACACACACACACACACACACACACTCTCTCTCTCTCTCTCTCTCTCTTTATCTCTGTTCCCCTCTCTCAGTACGTCTCTCTCCCTCTCACCCCCCTCTCTTTCTGTCTGCATACTGCGTATGTTCTCTTACTCTGCCGCAACAACAGAGTCATCTATTCAAGATACTTGATCATCCCTCACAGGGCGGTTCAGCTAACTACTAATGGCTCATTGAAAGCAACATGTAAGGAAAACATCAGAGCAAAGTCAAAAGCATTCAAATTAATAAAAATAAACAGACATACTGGATGAAAAAGAACTAATTAAAAATAAAATCCTTAATACAAATGATCACAGCAGAAAACATATCCTTCTTGCCCACCTCACACACAAGAGTGATTGATATCTTGTGCATGACTGCACTAGTAGAGCATGTGCATGAGTTACACAATGAACCGTCAGGACTGACTTGTAGTGAACAATGCACAAAAAAGGCTTTCGATCGAGCTGCTGGTACATGTATATGATCTCCACTGGCTGGGTTGCAGGCAGCAGCACGGCCTGCATTGTGTCGCTGCACCGCGAGGAGCGCACTGTCTACACCGCCAACCTGGGCGACAGCGGCTTCCTCATTGTCCGTGATGGGGAGGTGGTCCATCGCTCCCAGGAGCAGCAGCACTACTTTAACACTCCCTACCAGCTGACGGTCGCTCCCCCGAGTCAACAGGGTCTGGTGCTCAGTGACAGGTGGGTAGCGTGACACTTTGTCATGGATGGATTGAGGGGTGAAGTAGCCCTCCCAGGAGTGCTGACAGATGGAATACACGGTATACAGCCGTCTGCTGTCTGCAGAAGATCGAAGCTGCCTAGAGCATGTGTAGATCTGAAATGTAGACAGGGCCTGTGGAAGTTACAGCACCAAAACAAAGAAGAAATTGTGTGTTTGATTCGAGCATTGACCTGCGCTGAGTGCAAAGATGAGGTGTGACCCAACGAAAAATGGGTATGACCCATGCTGACAGAGCATGGGGGTAGGAAGAGTCCAGTACACACAGAGACATGCATGCACGCACACACACACACACACACACACACACACACACACACACACACACACACACACACACACACACACACATACACACATGCTTGGATGGACAGGAACTCCCATTTACAGAAGAGCCAAGGTTCCAAATGAGATGTCTCATTCAGTCATTGACATAGGTAGATATAATGTATGTTTCGACCATAGCATTTTTGCACACACATAATCAGTTGTTAATGCTGTATTGTTTGCCTACAGCCCAAACGTGGCGGAGAGCTCATCATTTAAAGTAGAAGATGGAGATGTGATCATTCTGGGCACCGATGGTCTGTTTGACAACCTGAGTGAGGACATGATACTGGGATACCTCTCTTGTCATCTCAAGGTGAGAATCAGAGTGCAAGGCAAAACTAGGGTGAAGCTGGGACTTCGAATCCATACCCCCCACCCTCCCTTTTTTTAAATGAGTAAATTGAAAAGGAATAATGCTTGCTCCTTGATATCATTTTTGTCAAGTGAGTTTACTTGTCTACAGACATTCAGTTGGTTCAGTGACATTGCCTTGGCTAAATGACTTCACTTTGGTCAAATGGCTTTTCTTTTCTTTTTTTAATAATGTCTGCATATTTCATATTTGACATCAGGTTTTTTTGGTTTTGGTTTTGCAGGGGGGGGGGGGGGGTGAATATTGAATAACAATATGTCTGGCCTGTGCCTATTACTTGAATTTTTTATTTTTTTATCTGGATCTAACCTAGCTAAGCAGTTGACTGACTGTTAAAATACAAACATGTTGTGCTGTTTGTGATGGTTTTTGCTGTTGTGTTTTCCAGGACAACCGGGAAGAGAGTGTCCAAAGAACAGCTTCTACTATAGCAGAGACAGCATACAGTTTATCCTTTGACCCCGACTACATGTCTCCATTTGCTTTGTCAGCCATAGACGCTGGCATTCAACTGACAGGTGTGTATTCTGTTCGGCACTTGTAGCTGTGGTGTTTCACTGTAAGACCAAGATGTGTTCAACACTCAGAGCACATGATGGTGGGGAACGTGTGGTGTGTTTATATGTGTATGTCAGTTTATTGCAAACTTTATTGCTGTAGCAGTTCAGTTCAGGTGAGAGTTACCATAGGCAGTTGAGTTCAGTGTTGTTATGTTGCTTGATATTCTTGTGTGTGTGTGTGTGTGTGTGTGTGTGTGTGTGTGTGTGTGTGTGTGTGTGTGTGTGTGTGTGTGTGTGTGAGTTCAGTGTTGTTATGTTGCTTGATATTCTCGTGTGTGTGTGTGTGTGTGTGTGTGAGTTCAGTGTTGTTATGTTGCTTGATATTCTCGTGTGTGTGTGTGTGTGTGTGTGTGTGTGTGTGTGTGTGTGTGTGTGTGTGTGTGTGTGTGTGTGTGTGAGCATACATACAATGTATGCTATGTTTGGTTTTTGTACATGTTCTTTGTAAAGTGCTCAGTACCTTTTTAAGTGTTTACACCTTAGAGATCATAATTATTATTATTCATGTCACGTCTGTTATTAATTCCCTAATCTGAAAATATTTTGCGAAACACATCTCGTAAGGTTTGTTGTAAAGTATTTTTCAGCCAGCAGGCGAGGCCACATTTCCACCTGCAGACAGGAATGTAGACCTAGAGCATATTGTTCCTAGGAACTCGACAAGGAGCAGACTTCCTTTTTGTCTTGTATGTTGGCGGTTGTAATTACATCCGCTGGATCTGTTGCCACATTCTCCAACCAGCTTGTTTTGTGTTTCAGGGGGAAAACCCGATGACATCACCTGCATCATGGCTAGAGTGACACACCAGTCAGACATCTTCTTGTGAACACCACTTTCCATTTGTCAGCATGTAGAGGACATCAGAAAGGACTGTGCACACACCTGTGTGTGTGTGTGTGTGTGTGTGAGTGTGTGTGAGCATGCATATGTGGTGTTGTTGACTGAGTACATGCATGAGAGGGAGCTAGGGTGCATGTGTGCACACGATTTGTCCAGTTTATAAATATACAAAAAAAGAAACACTCCATTTGCATTGCCCATTCAATACCCGCTGAGTTCCACCACTTGTTTTCTCTCTTTTTTTCTTATTGTAAACTGGAACCGTTTGTTTCCTTTGGAGTGATTCCAAAGGCAGAGAATTTGATTGTTTGGCACAAAGACAAAATGATGTTGGTAGATTATTGTAAGTGTTGTATTTAAAAAACTTTTTTTTTTTTTTTTTATGGAAACAAAGACTAAAAGTCTGCTCATCGCTTGGCCCCTGTGATGATCTCTCATTGTTTGGAGTGAAACCACAGCTGGGGGGAAGGCATTTTATTCTGTACATTTTCATTCAATACATTCCATTGTATTCGTATCACCTAGAAAATTGCTGCTGAGTTGGTAACTTCTCTCTTTATTAATAATAACAATCATAAAGATTTCAAGAGTGTTCCATATTGTTTGGGCTTGAAGAAATCTGCAGTAGCACCAGGACGATGACAATGATGGCAAAGTGTGTGAAGGTACCTGACAACAATGGTATCAGTGATAACAATGGTTAATATAAGAATGATTTAAAATGGCACTAGTGGGGGGAATGGGAAGGGGGCTACAGAAAATATAGTTACAGTACACTCAAGCTGCCACAAGCTTAATGGGAAGAGGGCTACAGAAAATACAGTACACTCAAGCTGCAGCAAACTAATGGGAAGGGGGCTACAGAAAATACGGTACACTCAAGCTGCAGCAAGCTAATGGGAAGGGAGCTACAGAAAATATAGTTACAGTACACTCAAGCTGCAGCAAACTAATGGGAAGGGGGCTACAGAAAATACGGTACACTCAAGCTGCAGCAAACGTAATGGGAAGGGGGCTACAGAAAATACAGTACACTCAAGCTGCAGCAAACGTAATGGGAAGGGGGCTACAGAAAATACAGTACACTCAAGCTGCAGCAAACTAATGGGAAGGGGGCTACAGAAAATACAGTACACTCAAGCTGCAGCAAACGTAATGGGAAGAGGGCTACAGAAAATATAGTTACAGGACACTCAAGCTGCAGCAAGCTAATGGGAAGGGGGCTACAGAAAATACGGTACACTCAAGCTGCAGCAAACTAATGGGAAGGGGGCTACAGAAAATACAGTACACTCGAGCTGCAGCAAACTAATGGGAAGGGAGCTACAGAAAATATAGTTACAGTACACTCGAGCTGCAGCAAGCTAATGGGAAGGGGGCTACAGAAAATATAGTTACAGTACACTCAAGCTGCAGCAAACGTAATGGGAAGAGGGCTACAGAAAATATAGTTACAGTACACTCAAGCTGCAGCAAGCTAATGGGAAGAGGGCTACAAAAAATATAGTTACAGTACACTCAAGCTGCAGCAAGCTTAAACATGGCATAGTCAATCAAGTGCTGGTTGGAACAACTGACGATTGAATCCACACATAGGAAATTGAGGAGTGGGGGGCTGAACAGTACAAAATGCAGCAACATGCAATGTGTACTTTAAAAAAAATTCTTTAGATTTTCCAACTATTGCTAAAATTGCATTGATGTGTATTTGGAAAGTGTGTGCTGCGAAAAGAAAGAAAAAGAAGTATGTGTTATATATTGTTGCGACAGAATCCTTTAACCCCTTCAGTGCCCCAGCCTGTGACAGAATCCTTTAACCCCTTCAGTGCCCCAGCCTGTGACAGAATCCTTTAACCCCTTCAGTGCCCCAGCCTGTGACAGAATCCTTTAACCCCAGCCTGGAAAATGTCTTGGCTGAAAGGTGCACGCACATGCCGGAAAATGTTATATTTTCATTTCCTGCAACTAATCTACTTTTAGTACTGTTCGTTTTGACTGAAATCCTTGCATGTGCTAATGCGAGAAAGAAAAAAGGGCTTACAGATTTTAAATTTCACTTTTTTATTGGTTGTTTTCAGGTGACATGATAGTCAGAGTGATAATGATGAGAAAGACAAATACTCCTGAAAGTAGGTCACATATTTTTTTAAGTTACAGTTACACTTTGTTTGTGTTTCAATTCTGCATGGGGGAGAGCTTATGTCCATTCAGCATGGCCCACGTGTATCAGAATCTGTCATGTCAGTGTAGGTGGGGAGTGCAGTTGATTGGTTGCCTGTCTAGTGTTCGTTGTTGCCTCTCCCGCTTGTGCAGTAGAACTCCTCTTTAACTACCACCCCAGAAATAAACAGAAATAGTCTTGATGGAAGGGCTGGTCCTTGCTTAGATTCATTTAGACAGAAGTGTGAAGGAGGAAGGTATCAGAGAAGGTGGTCTTGGTGGAAGGGCTGGTCCTTGCTTAGGTTTGCTTAGACAGAAGTGTGAAGGAGGAAGGTATCAGAGAAGGTGGTCTTGGTGGAAGGGCTGGTCCTTGCTTAGGTTTGCTTAGACAGAAGTGTGAAGGCGGAAGGTTTCAGAGAAGGTGGTCTTGATGGAAGGGCTGGTCCTTGCTTAGATTCATTTAGACAGAAGTGTGAAGGAGGAAGGTTTCAGAGAAAGTGGTCTTGATGGAAGGTCTGGTCCTTGCTTAGGTTTGCTTAGACAGAAGTGTGAAGGCGGAAGGTTTCAGAGAAAGTGGTCTTGATGGGAGAGCTGGTCCTTGCTTAGATTCATTTAGACAGAAGTGTGAAGGCGGAAGGTTTCAGAGAAGGTGGTCTTGATGGAAGGGCTGGTCCTTGCTTAGATTCATTTAGACAGAAGTGTGAAGGAGGAAGGTTTCAGAGAAAGTGGTCTTGGTGGAAGGGCTGGTCCTTGCTTAGGTTTGCTTAGACAGAAGTGTGAAGGCGGAAGGTTTCAGAGAAGGTGGTCTTGATGGAAGGGCTGGTCCTTGCTTAGACGGAAGTCTGAAGGCGGAAGGTTTTAGAGAAAGTGGTCTTGAAAGAGGAGTGGTCTCTCATCAGGGGTTTCATTGTATGCAGTGGAACGGCTGACCTGAGACCGCCCCCTGCTATAAGACCTCATTTTCTGAAGTCTGTTCTCATTTCTTTGTCAGCACACCTTTCACCGATGCCCACCTCTTGTTCAGAAGTGCTCTGCTTCACTTTGATGGCAGCCTTCCACAAAGGTTTTTGTTGTATTACAATCCTGGACACATCATCCGGTCTTTTCAGCTGACAGATCAACCTCACTATAATGTCAAGAGTGGTTATTTGAGTTATGACTGTTTCCAGCTGGTGCCTTGTCTGTCCACGGTGGCTTTACACCATAAAGATTGTAGACTGGATACAACTGCAGTGACTGGCGTGCTAGCACTGCCTTGTGAGCAGAGTAGTGGAATGTGATTTGTGCTCCAGTATTGCCCTGCAAGCAAAGTGGGTGTGTTTGTAATCAGAGTTCTCAGTAAAAACAACAACACAGTTCTCAGTAAAAACAACAACAATACATCTGTCAATGGTGGTATTATTTGGAGGTGCAAACTTACATTCACTGTTAGTGGTATTATTGCCAAGTGCACCCATACATTCCTTGTTAGTGGAATCAGAGAGGAAAAGCATTTGACCAGAATTTCTTCTGAATATTTGTTTTAACTGAGAAAAGAAAATATGAGCAGATGTTGATAGTTGAAAGTTTGGAAGGTGTAAAGTTCTTCCAAGTTGTTTCTTTTTTGTACACGTGGAGGTGAGTAGGTGCTTGTGATATTAACTGTCAGAAGGATCATTTGGGTATTTCACCGTGCAAAATCACCAGAGAGGCTGACCTTGTTGTTAGCTTCCATTTAGCTGACCTTCCCCAAGTACACAACTGCAAGTGACTGGTTGACAATTCTGAATCCATTTGCCTGATTCTATGGTTTGTACATGTTGGTGAACACGCTCTTTCTCAGTCTCTGGTTTTGCGTACAGAGTGGCTGATGAATTTTGTTTTGCTGCAGATTTAACCTTTGTGGTTGGCTGGGTATTAAATATCAAGTAATTTGCTCTCTCTCTCTCTCTCTCTCTCTCTCTCTCTCTCTCTCTCTCTCTCTCTCTCTCTCTCTCACACACACACACACACTTGCTGTTGCTGCTAATGATTGTAAATAGATGTGATTGTCAGTAGAGCATGCCAAATGTAGGTAATGATTGTAAATAGATACGATTGTCAGTAGAGGATGCCAAATATAAGCTGACTTATGCAGTGAATTTAGTACACTGCTTGTTTTGTGTGCATGTGGAACAGCTGCAACACTGGTTAAATTCAGCCAAGTGCCATCGTGCAGTAGTATTTACATATCACTGATGGGTGACAGGATTTGTTTTGATATGACTCACGGCTACCCACAGTTGAAGCGCTGCAAGTATTAAAGGTGGCTCTTATTATTGCTTGGATGACGTGGTGAAGGCTCACTTCACACGTATCTCACTCATTTAGGTTCCTGATACAAAAATAGCAGGTTGGCGGAAGCCCTGTGTCACGTGGTGCAGCTAACATGGTTGTGGCAATGACCTGGTGATATCGTAAAGTGACCAACCATTCACACGCACTGTGTGGTCAGCATTGGCCGCTGCACAGAGCAACTTGGCAAAATGAGACTTGTGAACCACCTTTGGTGAAGAAAGGCCTTGGCAAAGCCTTGTAAAAGTTGTTGAGGGCACTTTCCATAGTCCTTGTAAAAGTTGTTGAGGGCACTTTACATAGTCCTTGTAAAAGTTGTTGAGGGGCACTTTACATAGTCCATGTAAAAGTTGTTGAGGGCACTTTACATAGTCCTTATGAAAGTTGTTGAGGGCACTTTACATAGTGTCTGTGCTATATTAGGAATGCCCTTAGAGAGGTGACTGGTCAAGGAGGCAGAGTACAGGTGGACAGCGGTCAGTTTCCTGCAGTCATTGCTTTACACGGCTAACAAGAACCAGCGTCAGGTGCCTTCCGAGGGTGGATGAGCTGTAACGCAAGCAACATTGCTCTGTGTGAACAGCCCTTAAGTTGGTACTGGGCGGTAATGGCTAGCAAAAACTGTCATTGGAGAGAGGAGCGTCCTGGTGCAGCATTCATTTTGTTGTTAAAGGGGGGCAGATTTTGTTGTTGTTTTTGCATGACTTTTGTATGTATGTATTTTGTTCATGCTGCATGGAATTTTTACATGTTTTGTTTGTCTGGTTGTATTAGTTTGAATGCGAACATTTGAAGCTCATGACTGGGTTATCTTTATATCCAGTCAAAAAGTGATACACTTTTTGTTTTCTCTATGGCTTATCATTTTTTCCAGCATTAAGTCTGTGCTTGTCTAGAGTAAAACATTTACTGTGTGCCTGTTGGGGGGAGGGAGGGGGAGGGGGGGGGGGGCAAGGAGGGGATGTTTGAGAAAATGTATGTGTGAAATGTGACTACCATGTTCCTTCCCTGTTTTAGATGCAGAACACTATACATCCTCTTTGCTCTCCCCTCTAACTGATTTGATTTGAGTATCACAATTTAAAATGATCATCCCACCTCTGCAAGTATTGGATTTTGTTGTTAGTATTATCTGTGTAGTCATACATCAATGTTACATCTGTTGGTGAGCTGGATTTTGCACTCAAAGGAGCAGTACATATTTTACTTTGACACCGGTGTGTTTTTGAAACAGAAGAAGGGACAAAAGGTTTGTTGAAGAAAGGGAAAAAAACTGTATCCATAATGCATGCAAGTTTGATTCATTTTGATACTGTGTTGAATGAGAGAGACAGATACTTGAGTTTGCTTATCAGTAATTGCAAATTTTTTTATGTAAATGAATCTCAGATGCATTACGCCATTCTTCATCACTAGGCCCACTGTTGGCTGGATGGAGTTGCACAGAACTCACAGTATTGCTTTCTTCTTATCATTTAAAGAAGGGACGAGAGAAAAAGAAAAAAAGGAAGAAGAAAAAAAGAAGAAGAAGAGAGCAGTAAATGAGCCATCAACTGATAGCATTGTATATATATAACTGATTTAACTTTTTTTAAACATTTTTGTCTTTTTGTTAAGTGCAAGAGGTAGTTGCACCAAACATAGTGTTACTTGGCATTGGAACTGTTGACTGAAACAAAATGTTTGCCCTTCTTTACTGGTCTTGGCACATTTGATTGTACAATGAGACATCAGATTATATATTTAGATGCAGCTGATTGTATAGTGGAACAGTATAATGAAACACAGTGGATTGCATAATGAAACCAGTGGATTGTGTACATGGACACATACTTGGTTACACAGTGAAACACACCTGATTATACAATGAAACACTTTATTACTTGATAAAACACAGCACACTTGATTACATGATGAAACTGCACATCTAATGCTATAATGAAACAGCACAGTTGATTTTATTATGAAACATTTGATTCCATTGTTAAACACACTTGATTACACAACGAAGCATAACACATCTGATCATACAATGAAACACAGCACACTTGATTATATTATAAAACCCATCTGATGCTGATTCTATGGCCTCCACTGGTCGCAAGTGGCCATGGATCAGCGCCTTGAAAAGTCTCAATCAGCTGGCACTGGAGCGGCACCTGTTGCGGCTGCGCAGGCCGATATGGGAGTGACGGTCCCTGCCACAGTGGCTACACTTGAAAGTGGCGTCTGCTGGTGGAGCTGGTTTATCATTGGCGGGAGCTGCCACAAGCATCATTTTTGTCATCACAAAAGTTTTGTCATGACAAAATATGTCTTTTGTCACGACAAAAGTATGCTTGTCACAATCAAATTATGTTTGTCGCAACAAAATATTTTTGTCATGACAAAAGTTTTGTTGCAGCAGGCATACTTTTGTTGCGACAGAAGACACGTTTTGCCATGACAAAAGACACGTGTTTGGTGCAACAAAAGTAAGCTTGTCGCAACAAATATCTGTCATAACAAAAGTATTGTCACAACAAAACATACTTTTGTTGAGACAAGCATACTTTTGTCCTGACAAAAGATGTGTTTTGTAGCAACAAACATGTGTTTGGCGCAACAAACATGTGTTTGTCATGACAAAACCTTTGTTGCGACAAAAATGATACTTGTGGCAGTTCCCGCCAGTGATACTTGTTGGCTGTTCTGGCGTCTCGCTCTTAGTTCATCTGACGCAAACGGTAGCTCCTCTTCACCTCTGCGCAGGTTGCAGTTTAGTTCCTGTCTCCAGTGGGAATGGTCTCGATGATGTAGTGAAAAACGGCACACTTTATTTGATAAAATATTTGATTATAGGATGAAACATGTCTGAACAAATAATGAAACACAACACACTTGATTATATAATGAAACAACCTGCACAAACAACAGATTTGATCGGTAAGTCAAACATTTGGAAGTAAGTGTACTGTATTCATATGGTGCTAAACACTGGAATGTGCCCAAACATTAGTTATGAGTTCTTTTTTTTTTTTTTCTTTTTTTTGCAGGTAAACTTTTCATATGTAAATTGAACATGTCCAGAAAATTTTATAAAGACAAAAACAACAAGGAAATGAAACTGAAAAGAAACAATACAGTTGATGAGTATTTAACCCTTGATGGTTCTCACTTTTTAGAAACATTTAAGAATTTCTCTTTTTGTTCTTAAATCTGAACTTTTGTTCTTTTGTTTCCCGGTTTTACACGTGTACGGTTATAGTTGATGTTTTCACCTGCTTTCATCTATTTCCTCTTACAAGCTGTGATTGATTCCTGTAACCAGTACTTTGATTTTGTGGTTATCTGTTTGCTGACAGTAGGCAAAAAATCATTAAAAACCATATATGCTCTTTCATATTAAAACCCATTTCATACACATGATCAGAGAGGGTATGTGATGGAGATGCATAACCAGCTGGGTTAAGCCTGGAAACAAAGATTTTCAGTCTGTAAATGTGAAGGCATGGGCCCTGAGTGGTTCAGTCCTGGGTTGAGGGGTTACAGGTTTGAATCCTTGTTATGGCATTGCCCCCCCCCCCCCCCCCCCCTCCAGCTCAATCCCTGCTTTCTGGCATCCTTTTCTCCAAACTTAGCCATAATTGGTTACACCATTGAAGGGGTGCTCCTTATCTGAGCATCTGTCCCACACTCCAACTCAGCCCTTGCTTTTCAGCACCCTTTCTCCAAACTCTGCCATAACTGGTTAGTCCTTGTCTGATTATCTGTCCACCAATGCTGACAGTGTCCTCAGAAAGGTTTGGTACTAATACGACTGGAATCAGCATAGCATAAACATCAGGCGTGTCCACCCCAGGTTAAAAAAAGAAGTTACATCTCAGTCAAATGACTGGTTTTATTTGTGCTGGTGTAAGCCTGAAAAGAAATGCCTGATACAATCTGAGTTGCCTGTTGCTATCTTACTGTGATTCGAGCGCCAAACTATGAGCTGACAGTTTTGGGAGACCTATGGCATAACCATTTATGGCAAAGGCTGGAAGAAGGATGTCATGAACCAGTGCTTGGAGTTGGCTTTTCTCCCTGTCCTTAGTCTCTGTTCTGAGCCAAGCTGGCCCAGTGGTATTGCTCCAGGCTGGTAAGCAGGTAGTAGCCCTTCGTTCGAGTCAGCTATGCAGAATCATTGAGATGGTGGCATTAGGTACAGTTCTGTCTCTTCACCCCCTGCCCCTCTAGGGGTCCCCATCCCTACCCGCTCCTCGTGTACACAACTGGGCATTAAACAATTCTGACAGCAACAAATGGTTCTCTAAGAGGTGGACTGAGTGTCTGGTCCTTCAGGGAGAGATAACTCCTGTCTCACATGCTACAGCTATGTGAAACATGGTGCTCTTGTGAATGTCAGGAATGAATTAGTAGGCTCTGTAGCACAGCTCTGCCGCAGCTGGGTTTCCCAGGGGTCAAGAACCTGTATTAGCTACAGGAGAAATCATAGTCTGGTGGTAGGAAAGAGGGAAATGGAGGCCACTGTGGTTCCAGTCATTCCAAGTCCAACTAATGTGCAATGTCTGCACATCTAATATAATCACACAGTGAGATGATGTGCATGCATGAATAACATACCCTCTTTTTCATTAACCTCATGCATTCTTGTATCATATGTGTGTGACTTAGCCAATTTATGAAGCATAGTCAAACATATACATATTATACTTATCATTTCTGGTATTTGACAATTTGTATAGTTTTGCCCTAATCAGCAATTTGGTTTTGTGCTGTTCTGCCTTCTTTGTGTTTGGTTGATGTGTGTTTCTGTGAATACTTGTAGACCAAAAGATTGCAGTGACCAGTGAGTTGGCATGATTATCATGTAGAAATATGTCCTAGTTGTGTTTCGTGAAGTTTGCACACAAAAATGCAAAAAGAAAAAAAGGTGGAAAACAAAGATGAGTGTGTTTGGTGTAAATGAATTTTTTTTCTCAAGAACTTTTGTCCAGTATACTGTACAGTGATTGTCAATTTTCTGATATATCAAAGATAGTCCAAGTAAAACACTGTAAATGCTTTTAAACAAAAGTATTATGCTAATGATTTAAGGTTTTCAAATTTTCTTTGTCCTTAGTACTTGCAGTTTGGTCTCAGATTTTTTTTCAAGGAAAGTGGCAATACTTTTTTTTTTTTTTAAGTTTGTGTGAGCAAATACATGGTAGCTCCTCAGAAGAGTAAGTTGACCTGTTTGTTACAGTATCTGTGAAAGAGCAACTTAACCATGCCGTTAAAATATCTGTGAAAGAGCAACTTAACCATGCTGTTACAGTATCTGTGAAAGAGCAACTTAACCATGCCGTTAAAAGCTCAAGTCACAGCATTGGATTAGACTGTTGCAGAATCCACAAGCTGATATTCGTAGTTGTGGCATCAGGTTCAACCTGCCCTAAGATTACAATTTCCAGACTGGGCTGGTATCAGTTTTGTGTCAGGTTCAACCTGCCCCAAGAGTACATTTCTAAACAGAGCTGATAAGCTCAGTTGCAATGTCAGGTTACTCAGTTGCGGTGTCAGGTTTAACCTCCCCTAAGGTTAGATTTCTGGACGGAGCCGATAATCCGGGTTGTGGTGTCAGGTTCAACCTCCCCTAAGGTTAGATTTCTTGACAGAGCTGATAACCTCAGTTGTGGTGTCAGGTTCAGCCTACCCTAATATTAGATTTCTGGACAGAGCCGACAATCTTAGTTGTGGCGTCAGGTTCAGCCTACCTTAGATTTCTCGACAGTTCCGCTGTTGGTCTCCACCATGGCATCCTGCTGGTACGACCTCCGGTTCCCCTAGTCAACTTCCAGACAGGCTACTTTAGTCATTCTCACCTGTGGTGTCCGGTTCAACCTGCTCTGCTCAAAGAGCCCGAGACCTTGATCCCTAATGATATTGCCCAGTCGGACTGGCTACTCTAATAATTCTCACCCGTGGTGTCCGGTTCAACCTGCTCTGCTCAAAGAGCCTGAGAGCTTGATCCCTAATGATATTGCCCAGTCGGACTGGGACTGGGGTGGCCCAGTGTTGCCCTCCAATGCCTAACCGTCTTGTACTGTGGTACGCACAAATTTTGACTGCAGCATAATTAGCTGAAGTAACTTACAGCCCACAGGAGTCAGTGTAGACGTAGCTGGATTTTGCACAGTGCAGCTTACCTGCAGCAGTGAATGAGGCCACGGAAATCACAGAATGGATGATGTGAAGTGGTTAACTCGTATAACCAAGAGTGAATGAAATAAGAATGATCAAGACGGACCACTCGTCCGTCAGCCAGGATGAAAAGTGGGTGCTTGGTTTGTGCAAAAACCAAAGGTAATCTTGAATTTTGCATGTGGAAGTTCTTTAATACAAACAATTGGATAATGACAAGTTTTGTTTTATGCTCAACCAGTAAATGCATCTTAATGGCTTTTGCAGTCTTCTACTCTTGCTGGAAATAGAGCCAGCCTTAATAGTTCCATCTTGCACTTGCAACATTGCATGTACATTTTAATGCAGGCAGGATATTTGTTCAGAGATAGATATCGCTCTTCATTAAACACAACAAACAAAAAACAGCTGTTCATTTGAGCATTCCAAAATAGGTAGACTGTAGGAATACATTTTCTTCTGTTCTGCTTGCTGGTGTTCAAGTCCTGTGTTTAATTTGACAAAAGAGAAAAACTGTAAAAAATATGAAAATGCAAAACTAAAATGAACAGCTAAAGATCATTCACACTTTGGCTTGTTTTACTTACTATACACTTGTGTTGCTCTATGTTACAATTGTGTTAAATAATACAAACTATGTTGAATGATCTTGTGTTGGAAGCTATTGTATGAACAATTCTGAATACCTTAGCAGTACATGATTATACCAAATCTTTTCAAGTATGTATAATTATGCTGCAGTGTTAGCTTGTTTACCTTAGGATAGGGCTCCTGGTAGTTGTTGACATGTAACATGTACCTGGCTAGAAAGTTGAATATGTCGCAAGTTTGTGTGAGTGTGACTATGATGAAGAGCTGCAAATAAAGTTTGTAAAAGTGTGTGTGTGTGTGTGTGTGTATGTGTATGTGTGTATATGAGGAGACACTTTAATTCTTTATTTCTTCAGACAAAGTCCATAATAACTGATTCTTTATTTCCTCAAAGTTCATAATAATGTGGTGAAAAAGTCCAACTGATGCACTTAACAATTTTTTCTACCATGCTTGTAAGCAAACACAGACTTAATACACACACACTTTCACCCACAGACCCACCCACATACGTGGGCAAGTGGAGAGAGAGAGGAGGAAATGATATTGTATTAGATGCATGTATATAAATCAAGGGAGGAGAGAAATAATAATAATAATGGACAATCATAGCACCTAACCTGCACAGGCCCCAAGTGCCTACACATTCTTTAAATGAACACATTGTCAAGATTCAATGCATACAACACACACATATACACAAGAAGAAAAGGAGAACTTTTTTATATTTTACTGCCTTATTTCTGGAGTGAAACTATACCACCACTTCAAAAATGTCAACACAGCAACAACATACTTTCAGTCTAACTCTGGATGCATCATATGCTGATGTGACTGTACAAGTCTGTGTATAAATAATAAGTGAACAACAGCACAACTTAGCTGCATACCATTTTAAAACTACTTTTAACTTGGCACATTTTGTACAACCAATTTTGACATTCTCTCAACATTCGGTCCATTGTTAATTGTAATTTGGTCATGTAACGTTTTTGTAACTGCATTCAAACACAGTCAAATTTCAGTAAAAGTGCACATACAGATTCATCAGACAAACACATCTTACACACACATTCATGTGCACACACTCTACATCAGTCTCAATCTTCCTCGTCAGTGTCTTCTGCTAACACAGTTGTATTCTGCCTTTGTTGAGTTGACTGGCTACCTTTTTGGGATGACCCAAAAAACAGCGAACGAAACTGGAAAAGAAAGCATTTTGTTTAATGAACATTTATTAATGTGACGAACAGAAGAAAACATTGTGCATCCTTCCAAAAGCATAAATCCGAGTACCTGAAAATCCACAGCAACGTGTGTGAGCTGTGTGACCTTTTTCTTTCTCCCCCCCCCCCCACCCCACCAAAAAAAATACATGCACACACATACCCACATTCATGCACATACTTACGCACACATAGAGGACAGAACCTTAAAAAATAATAATTGCAAAACTAAGGTATGATGTACCATTTTGGTTTATATGTGTATGCAACACAAATCTTAAAAAAAGAAAGAAAAAAAGGATGCTACCTTTTTTGCAGGTGGTGTACCAGGAATGGTGTCATCCAGGTCATCCTCCTCCTCTTCATCCTCCAGTGGTTGCAAACATGGTCCTTCCCTTTTCTGCTGCTGCTGGACCGAAGAAACCAAAACTCAATGGAGAATGCAGAAAATGTAAAACCTTGTATTACACAACTGAACACACAGGTCAGAAGCATCAAAAACAAAAAGAACTACAGGTATTAGACATTTTTCAAACCGGCGTAACATCTGCAAGGTAGCTAAAGTGGTTCACAGGAACTGGTCAGATAGTGACTAACCAGCCAATACATGGCTGTCTGTACTACCACTAGTGTTTTGCTAACAAACACCCTGCTCTCTTCCATGTCTAAAACACATACGCATCACACTCACTCTCACTGTGTGCTGGGGTTTTACTTTTTGAGAACCGGTCAAACAAAATAACACCGAACAGCTGGTACGTCCGAAAAATTGCTGATTTGATTTCTGGCATATGCTGATTATAACTGGTGACTACCAGAAATTACCAGTTAACACAAACCCTGGTGAAAGTGCTCTTTTTTGGGCCCCCCACATGACCAAAAAGCCCATACACATAAATAAAAGGGACGCTGCCACACCTTGCCAGTACTTGGACGCTGCACGGCTATTACAGGGCTGGACAATCCCGTGTCCATGCAACTGTCTTCGCAGCCCGATTCTCGTCCGCCCTGCTCCTCCCTCTCTCCTCCGCTCTGTCCCCTGCCTTGCCCCTCAGCATTCTGGGAGCTCCTGTCCCGCTCACTGCTGTCCGTAGACTGAGCTCTGCTCTGGGAATGATCGTCTTTCTCTTCCTGTTCCCACTCCCGTTCCGCCTCCATCGCCGCTGCCAGCTCCTCTGCGCTGATGTCAGCCATGCCGTCGCTGGGGTCTTCCACAGCAGCTGCCGCACCAGGCGAGGGCTGTGGCCTGTTTCTGGAAAATTGGTCTGGTCTGTGACGGGGAAATCTGACATAAGACAGGAGATCTAAGAGTTTTATTCTCGCCAAGTTATGTTTCTTGGTATTGGTTCACTTATTTATCGTCACTGTCACACCCATACAATAACAACGCGATCGCCTAAGACAAGGTATACTGCCAAGTGTTTATGCCAGTCATAAAAAAAGAAAGAAGCAAAACTACATTTTGACACTTAATAACAGCCCTTGCATAGGTCTACAGGCATCATCTAAATTAATGTCATTAAATACAACTCCCAATAATAGTAAGGGGCGGAGTGCTTCAAGAACAGGGGGTGATTCAAAGAAGAGGGGGTGCTTATTGCTGTAAATAAAAATTAGTATCAGAGGTGTAGCGCAGTTAGAAAACTTTGCAAGATGAAAGCTGACGGGTGACGTGCAGCTACATGAATCTGTGATGGGAAACCTGACAGCTGTAGCATGATCAGGAATGAAGAGAAGTATCATTATTTATCGTCCGTAGATGTCTTGGCATCGAGGTCTTGAATGCAGCCACCAGGTCTCAGACGCAGGCACCTAAAATAAAAACCAGTCACTCACACCACGCTAGCTGTCAGTGTCAGCAGTGTGGAATGTCCATGTTTACGCCCAACCTTCACATCCTTTGAAGGCAAAGCCAGCAGCATGCACTTTTGCGTGCTGATGTCCATACAGTCTGCTGCTGTCCATGTAGCGGAGTTATTTAAGAAGAGGGGTGCTTCAAGATGAGGGGGTGATTCCAGAAGTGTGTGTGTGTGTGTGTGTGAGGGGGGGGGGGGGGGGTACTTCAAGAAGAGGGGGGATTCCAGAAGGGGGGTGGGGGGATTCCAGAATGTATGGGTGATTGAGGAAGAGGTGGTGGTTAAAAAAGAAGGGGTGATTAGACAGAGTGATTTTAGAAGACAGGACACTTCAAGAAGAGGGGGTGATTCCAGAAGGACCGGGAGGGGGGGGGATTCAAGAAGAGGTGGTGATTGATCCCAGAAGACAGGGTGCTTAAAAGTGGGGTGATTAAAAAGTGGGGGTGATTTAAAAGATGGGGTGATTCAAAGAAGAGGGGGTGCTTTAAGAAGAGGGGGTGATTCAAAGAAGAGGGGTGCTTTAAAAAGAAGGGGTGATTCAAAGAAGAAGGGTGCTTCAAAGAAGAGGGGGTGCTTTAAGAAGGGGGGGGGTGCTTTAAGAAGAGGGGGTGATTCAAAGAAAGAGGGGGTGCTTTAAGCAAATTCAAAGGTGATTCACAGAAGAGGGGTGCTTTACGAAGAGGGGGTGAGTCAATGAAGAAGGGGTGCTTTAAGAAGAGAGGGTGATTCAAAGAAGAGGGGGTGCTTTAAGAAGTGGGTGTGATTCAAAGAAGAGGGGGTGCTTTAAGAAGAAGGGGTGATTCAAAGAAGAGGGGGTGCTTCGACTGTTCAAGAAGACAGGGTGCTTCATGAAGAGAGGGTGATTCAAGACAGGGTGCTTCAAGAAGAGGGGGTGATTCAAAGAAAAGGGGGTGCTTCATGAAGAGAGGGTGATTCAAAAGGGGGTGTTTCATGAAGAGAGGGTGGTTCAAGACAGGGTGCTTCAAGAAGAGGGGGTGATTCAAAGAAAAAGGGGTGCTTCATGAAGAGAGGGTGGTTCAAGACAGGGTGCTTCAAGAAGAGGGGGTGATTCAAAGAGTCAGCTCTGACGATTCCAAAGAGCTCCGCACAGGTTGCAAGCAGATCGGCTGCCTCTGATTTGGAGAAGGGCGGAGGCAAAATGCACACTCTTGACAAAGGCAACCAACTAACATATGAAGAATGTAAAACACTGGAGAAGGGCAGAGCCAAAATGCACACTCTTGACAAAGTGATGTATGAAAAATGTAATACACTGGAGAAGGGCAGAGCCAAAATGCACACTCTTGACAAAGTGATGTATGAAAAATGTAATACACTGGAGAAGGGCAGAGCCAAAATGCACACTCTTGACAAAGAGATGTATGAAAAATGTAATACACTGGAGAAGGGCAGAACCAAAATGCACACTCTTGACAAAGGCAACCAACTGATGTATGAAAAATGTAAAACACTAGAGAAGGGTGAAGGCAAAATGCACTCTTGACAAAGGCAACCAATTAATGTATCAACTAATGTATGAAGAATGTAAAACATTTGTAAGTCATGTCATTTGGTGAAATATTTCAGTACTAACAACCTTGCGTTCTCAGCCATGCCCATTCAAACCAGGCACAGGACATCTGCAGTGGTTACCAGTTCACATCAGGGCTCTCTTTTCTCTTTTGAACTTTCTCTGCAGATGTTCTTTTGCATGACAGGTACATGTGGTGTAGCTATTTCTGACCAACAGACACACGAGAGGCGTGACCTAAAAGTTTGGTGGCCATGCCCTCATTTCATCAACACAGAATGTATTCAGCCAATCAAACAAAAAATGCAGGATTCACTGGACAAAGACATGCTAACATCAGAATGCTGGCAGTGAAATACCATTCTGGGTCAAGCGTCTCAATCTTCTGGCAGTAAAATACCACCCTGTGTCAAGTGTCTCAATCATCTGGCAATAAAATGCCACTCTGTGTCAAGTGTCTCAATCTTCTGGCACTAAAATACGACTCTGTGTCAAACATCTCAATCATCTGGCAGTAAAATACCACTCTGTGTCAAGTGTCTCAATCTTTTTGCCCCTTGACTGGCACAAATCTTGAACATCACATAGTAAACCTGCCACATTCACTGGCTGACACAGTTAGGTCTCGGATTTTAACATCCCATCAGCTGCGCTGGCTCACGTCAGCTCAGGACAGTCACTGGTCACAGGACCAAGCCCACCAGGTCTTGCTCAGTCCTGCGTACTTACATAGAGCTGTTCACTCTTTAAGCAGAAAGGGTAGGCCTAAGAAAGGTAAGAAAAAAGAACAAGAAAAAACGGAAAAGAAACAATGAGAAGAAGAAGAAAAAATGGTAAGAGGTAAGAAAAAACAGAACGGGGAAAGAAAAAAAAAAGTCAGAAAAAAACGAAGAGCAAAACAGGAAAAGAAAATGTAAGAAAAAAAGAAGGAAAAAAGAAAAGGTAAGGAAACCAAAAAAGAGAAGGGGATAAGAAGGAAAAGAAAACGTAAAAAAAGAAAGAAAATAAAAAAGGGAAAAAGGCAAACAGAAATGGTAAGAAAATGGGTGTGTGTGTAAAAGGAGCAGTATTAACCACAAGTGACAATACACTTACCTGATATGTTCTTGATTATTGTTCCTTTCAGCATTAGAGGAACCCCTTTCAGTGTGTATATTTTTGCTGCAAAGAACACATAGCCAAACTAATCACTGTTCACAAAATATGGTTTGATTGGCATTGTGTGCGTCTTTATTCTATTATTATTATAATATTAACCTGGCCTCTTGGCAATAAAGTTGTACTGCATTGTATCAGATTGTATTATAACATATATTTATATGTGTTGAGATTATGCATTCTGGGACAAAACAACACCAAAACACAGATGGTTCAGAATCAGATAAGAATGTTTTTTCATGAACCGAAGAAATGACAAGTTTCCAATAACTGTTCCCCCCTTGACCTTTGTGTTTTGTTTTGTTTTGCATCTGAATCACAAAAGACTTACGATGTTGATGCCTTGGCTGATGCATTCCTGCTGATCCCTTGCTTCCCAGTCATAGAGGGTTTTGTGTGATGCTGTGATGCTGTTTGCTGTGGTCGCTGTGACTGGGACATCTGAGATGAGGATTGCTCCAAGTCAGCTAGTGTGGCCAGCACAAAGTTTGCCTCAAATGTCTTGTCGCTGTCTATGCAGAATGTGACTGGCCTACAAACATACACACACATCCCACGCTTGCACACACACACACCAACAATTCACACACATGCACAGACACACACACACAGACACACACATGCTTTGAAGAAAGTGAATATAGACAAATATTATTCAGAAGAAGCCACAACTGTATCAAAATTAACTGTCGTAGCTCACAGTTAATAAGTTATTGACTTTTTCTCTCCTTTAAAAAACATCTGAAGGATAAAACTTGTGAGCAAACCTGAGCTAAAGGCATAATTCTGGATGATTTAGTTACTTTGTTAGATATGTACGATACTTAACACCAAGGCAACTGAGCAGATCATAATGCTGACACAAAATTCATCCAATCAAAAGTAAAAGCTGCATTCACTGCCTGTGACATGCCACTTTCTGCCTGAAGAAGATTGTGGAGAGAAAAAAAGAAAAAAGAAAAAGGAAGTTGAATGATTCAGGAAGGTAGAAATCAGAACTGCAAAATTAAAGGCACTGCAGAGGTCAGAGAGAGAGAGAGAATGAATGAATGAATAAACTTTATTTTATGAGGGTAGTGGAGAAGACTTGAGGTCATTTTACATCCAGCCCTTGCTTGCTCGCTCACTCAAGAGAGAGAGACAGAGACATAAAAAAGAGAAGAGACAGACAGACAAGCAGACAGACAGACAGAGACAGCGAAAGAGTGAGAGAGAGAGGGAGAGAGCTACCTTCCCGCTGATTCAAAGCTGATGTTGATGGGTAGACCTGTTGTCTCTCCAAAAGCTAGAATTGCCTGCAAGTACATAAGTCATCAATACAGAACACTGCTTTTTGTTAAATGTGCACACAGTCAAGCTGCTGATGATGTTTCTTTGCCATGATAACCTCACTTCAGGCAGGGGAAGGGGGGTGGGGGTGGGGGGGTGGGGGTCTTGTTTTTAAAGAACTTTTGAATCGTGCTGTATTAGAGTTGACAAAACAAGCACAATACACTTAATTTGTTTTAAATATAAACATGCATCAAATAAAGAATCAAACTGCTAACCAAGAAATAAAAATACAGAAGCATGATACAAACTGGTAATCAAAATTGATTAACACATCTGCATCAAATAAATAAAGTAAATCAAACTGCTAACCAAGAAATAAAAATACAGAAGCATGATACAAACTGCTAATCAAAATTGATTAACACATCCGCATC
Organism: Alviniconcha strummeri; assembly: GCA_963584105.1. Lineage (NCBI taxonomy): Eukaryota > Metazoa > Mollusca > Gastropoda > Provannidae > Alviniconcha > Alviniconcha strummeri. The sequence continues at coordinate 18,094,401 of OY757552.1, forward strand.
AAATAAATAAAGTAAATCAAACTGCTAACCAAGAAATAAAAACACAGAAGCAAGATACAAACTGCTAATCAAAACTGATTAACCAATCAACTGATGACTGAACAGATTGTAACAAAGAATCAATTATCTTGTCACCCTAAGTTCCTTCAGACAAAAGGTGATATCAGTGTCCACTCCAACTTGGTACTGGTCAAACTCTTCAGGTGCAAGACTGAGTTCTGTGTGGACCACTTTACTGGGATCTGCCCACAGACAAAAAGTTGATTTACACACAGTACTGGTCAAACTCTTCAGGTGCAAGACTGAGTTCTGTGTGGACCACCTTACTGGGATCTGCCCACAGACAAAAAGTTGTTTTACACACAGTACTGGTCAAACTCTTCAGGTGCAAGACTGAGTTCTGTGTGGACCACTTTACTAGGATCTGCCCACAGACAAAAAGTTGTTTTACACACAGTACTGGTCAAACTCTTCAGGTGCAAGACTGAGTTCTGTGTGGACCACTTTACTAGGATCTGCCCACAGACAAAAAGTTGTTTTACACACAGTACTGGTCAAACTCTTCAGGTGCAAGACTGAGTTCTGTGTGGACCACTTTACTGGGATCTGCCCACAGACAAAAAGTTGTTTTACACACAGTACTGGTCAAACTCTTCAGGTGCAAGACTGAGTTCTGTGTGGACCACTTTACTAGGATCTGCCCACAGACAAAAAGTTGTTTTACACACAGTACTGGTCAAACTCTTCAGGTGCAAGACTGAGTTCTGTGTGGACCACTTTACTGGGATCTGCCCACAGACAAAAAGTTGTTTTACACACAGTACTGGTCAAACTCTTCAGGTGCAAGACTGAGTTCTGTGTGGACCACTTTACTAGGATCTGCCCACAGACAAAAAGTTGTTTTACACACAGTGCTGGTCAAACTCTTCAGGTGCAAGACTGAGTTCTGTGTGGACCACTTTACTGGGATCTGCCCACAGACAAAAAGTTGTTTTACACACAGTACTGGTCAAACTCTTCAGGTGCAAGACTGAGTTCTGTGTGGACCACTTTACTGGGATCTGCCCACAGACAAAAAGTTGTTTTACACACAGTACTGGTCAAACTCTTCAGGTGCAAGACTGAGTTCTGTGTGGACCACTTTACTGGGATCTGCCCACAGACAAAAAGTTGTTTTACACACAGTGCTGGTCAAAGTTTCAGGTGCAAGACTGAGTTCTGTGTGGACCACTTTACTGGGATCTGCCCACAGACAAAAAGTTGTTTTACACACAGTGCTGGTCAAAGTTTCAGGTGCAAGACTGAGTTCTGTGTAAAGTGGTTCAGTTTCACATGCTGGACTGATTGAAACTCTTAAGGGCTGGACTGACATCTGTGTGAACAACTGTGCTGGGATCCCAGTACAAAGATAACAGGCAAGCACTGAAGCAGATGGTGTACAAACTCACCAGGAGTGGGAGCAGAACTATTCTCCGAGTGAAAAATCAAGAAAGAAGGTTACCTAACTTCAAAAGACAGCGTATGGGCACAACAAAACCCCAAACTGCCTGCAGTAACTTTCACCCGACATGCAAGTGAATCACTAAATGTATTTTTGTTTTTACAAAGTAGTGTGGTTTAAATGTAACCGAAAGCACATCCTCCAAAGTACATTTTGAGGCTGTACCTTTGGTAGAGTTAATGTGCCTGATATTTGCTAGCACACCAGGTGAGAGCTACTGTAGACAATTCATGTTTTTGCTGTGTTTATATGCTGTCCTTTGTCGTTTCTATATGAGCGTTCGAGTCGTCATTCTGTGTTGGATTATGTGGGTGTGTGGTTGCAGCTACACAAAAAGGCAAACAAAACCATGAACTTTTCTAACACCAAGGTTACTATACCTGGCTCATCTTTAACGTAGTTTTTGAAGGATGGTTCATCTTCAACACAGTTTTTGAGGGATGGTTCAACTTCAACATGGTTTTTGAGGGATGGTTCAACTTCAACACAGTTTTTGAAGGATGGTTCATCTTCAACACAGTTTTTGAGGGATGGTTCAACTTCAACATAGTTTTTGAGGGATGGTTCATCTTCAACACAGTTTTTGAGGGATGGTTCAACTTCAACACAGTTTTTGAGGGACAAGCTGTCATTGCTACATCTGGTTCAACTTCAACATAGTTTCTGAGGGATGGTTCAACTTCAACATAGTTTGTAAGGGACAAGCTGTGATGGCTATACGGTATACCTGGTTCATCTTCAACATAGTTCTTGAGGGTCAAGCTGTCTGGACGAACAGTGAGAGTTATTTCCTCTTGTGTAGTTTGGAAATTCACCACCACTTCACACAGCAACCTGAAAAAAGAGAACAGGGAAATGAGGGAGGAGAGGGCAGAGGTGGATGCTGGTCACGGGGTATTTAATGCCAAGTATACCATGTAGGTTAGTTATACCACATTATCAGGGTACTAAAACAAGACATTAGCAGTTTGCATGCAAACAGTGAACAGGTGATAGGTGTTGATGTTACAGCACCGAAATCTCTGATAATCTCCAGCGTCATTTCACAGTAATGGTTCCAGAAAGTATTGGAGTGATGACTGTTTATTTGGAAGCGGTAACACACAACGATGGAGTGCTCTTTACACATTTTGTCCTCCAGATAACTGTTTATTTGGAAGCGGTAACACACAATGATGGAGTGCTCTTTACACATTTTGTCCTCCAGATAACTGTTTATTTGGAAGCGGTAACACACAAGGATGGAGTGCTCTTTACACATTTTGTCCTCCAGATAACGGCTGTGTCTCCAGTAGGACTGCATTAGAAACCATGTGCTCTGTCACTAGCTGTGAGCAGTCAAGGGAATCTTACTCTAGTCTCTTAAGAATGAAAAATACAAATGTAACTTTGGCTAGCTTGTGAAATATCCCCTCAATCACCCCAAAGACAAAAACAACAACAACAACAAAACAAAAACAACAACAATAGACAAAGAAACAAAGAAGATATAAAGCAAAATACAGAACCTTCACAGGGCAAACTCCTTTGACACTGGCTGAGACAGAAGAGATTCTGTTTCTCACAAAGAGATACTGACAGATATATATATATTTTTTTTTTGCTGAGCACATCACTGGGGGGCTTTTATTCATTAACACGCATCCCTCCATTACAACAGTATTCTCTCTCTCATTTATATACCTAAAGCAAAGTACACAAAAAGAAAAAACATGTACGTACTCAAACAAATAAGTGTGAGCGCACACACACAGACACACACACACACAAACCCTATGGCAATGAGTACAATTTACACAGATTAACATCAGTGATTTCAGCCTAGATTTCTGTCAGCTTTTTATAATGAAACCACTCAGATACTACTTTATCATAAGAAATTGTTAATATTGCATTATATCTATTTACATCAAACATATTTTTAATTAACATTTAAACAAGTGCAACTGAGGTATGTTCTTATCATAATATTAACATAACATTAATAAATAAGGAACCTGGTTGATGAAATAATCAAATCAAAGGAGTTGTGTGACAGACTGATTGAAAACCTCATTACCATAAATACTTTTGTTAGTCCAGATGCTTTGTCTCAAGGAAGCTGACCATTATTATTATACAGCAAAGATCAGACCTCTCTCTATCATTAATTTTTCACATCTGACAAAAATACACTGCACTCAGTGGCATAAGGGTCCGGCGGAATAGCTCAGTTGTCTGCCTTAGATACCCTGCTTGAAGGAAGTTTGACTGTATTACACAGCCAAGATCAGCGCTCCCTGTGAATCAGACAGCAACGTACTTGGATGGTGCAGTAAGCTTGTTGGGGCAGAGGTCTTTGGAGAAAATGGCTTGCAGCGTCTCACATTCGATGTATGCCAAGTTGTGCGTCTTCACTATGCCTGGAACCAAACACACGTCCACCCATTCATTTTCCTTCCATTGCTTTTGTTGCACATCTTTTTGAACAAATTATTATCAAAACTGAGTCTTGACTGAGGATCTGTTGGCGCTCATGGAAGAGAGAAAGAATAAAAACTGGGGAACAGAAAGCAGAGATCCGAGATCCCATGCAACTGCAAGGGTCATCGTGAAGACACAATACATTCATCTTCATTTAGTTTTACATGACTGTGATAACACATGAAAGCAGACTAAACCAGTCTTGGGTCACTAAGAGGTCAATATTCAAGTTTTTGACAAAACTTGTCATAAGCCATTTTGACTTTTTTTTGTGTGTGATGAACTGTTTTGAGGTAACTGGTGATGAACTGTTTGACATACTGTGAATGTGATGAGCTGCTTTGACATAATTTGTCATGAGCTGTTTTGGTATATAAATTATAATATAGAACTTGGCAAAAACTGTTTTGACATATCTTGTAATGAGCTGCTTTGACATAATTTGTCATGAGCTGTTTTGGTATATAATATATAACTTGGCAAAAACTGTTTTGACATATCTTGTAATGAGCTGCTTTGACGTAACTTGCCATGAGCATTTTTGACTGTTTTTGTTGTTTAACTTGTAATGAGCTGCTTTCACATTATAACTTGTGTATAGAATATTATATTTAGGTTAATATGTATCATGTGAGCGCTCAGGGCGTTGATGAGTGCATGATATATGTACATTATTATTATTATGAGCTCTCTGGTGCAAGCATTCTCTCACCATGCCTGCAATGCAGTTCAAAGATGACTCGAGCCTCCCTAGCGTTGTGCGATATCCTGCACTTTTCCACCGTCTTCTCGATGGTCGACAGGCTGCGAAACACTGCCATCATTGACTGTAACAGAAACAACAATCAGTCTGACAGTAACAGGAACAACAACAATCAGTCTGACTGTAACAGGAACAACAACAATCGGTCTGACTGTAACAGAAACAACAACAATCAGTCTGACTGTAACAGGAACAACAACAATCAGTGTGCAATAGAAACAACAACAATCAGTCTGACTGTAACAGAAACAACAACAATCAGTCTGACTGTAACAGGAACAACAACAATCAGTGTGCAATAGAAACAACAACAATCAGTCTGACTGTAACAGAAACAACAACAATCAGTCTGACTGTAACAGGAACAACAACAATCAGTGTGCAATAGAAACAACAACAATCAGTCTGACTGTAAGTGTAACAGAAACAACAACAACCAGTCTGACTGTAACAGAAACAACAACAATCGGTCTGACTGTAACAGGAACAACAACAATCGGTCTGACTGTAACAGAAACAACAACAATCAGTCTGACTGTAACAGGAACAACAACAATCAGTCTGACTGTAACAGGAACATCAGTCTGACTGTAACAGGAACAACAACAATCAGTCTGACTGTAACAGAAACAACAACAATCAGTCTGACTGTAAGTTGTAACAGAAACAACAACAATTGGTCTGACTCTAACAAAAACAACAACAATCAGTCTGACTGTAACAGAAACCACAACAATCAGTCTGACTGCAAGTGTAACAGAAACAACAACAATCAGTCTGACTGCAAGTGTAACAGAAACAACAATCAGTCTGACTGCAAGTGTAACAGAAACAACAACCAGTGACAACCAACAGGGACTGGTAGACAGAGAACAAAGAGGGGGCACATGTTTACACCACCTGAAGTGAGAAGGCTGCAGTTTAAAGGGGCACATGTTTACACCACCTGAAGTGAGAAGGCTGCAGTTTAAAGGGGTACATGTTTACACCACCTGAAATGAGAAGGCTGCAGTTGTGGCCCAGGACATCTATATTCTGTGTTGGTTTTCCTGTCTGAGTTTCCCTCTCAAAAGATTCAACTTTAAAGGGGAACTGCAGGAAAGAAACATAATGGGCCCTGTTGATACACACAATGACACAGTAGTTTTTCACTCAGTTCCTGGTCCTGTTTCAGTGCTTGCTAAAAACTGACGATTGAAAGCTGCGAACCCATGACCAAAGATGCTACCATTTTTCAGTCAGTATCAGTGACATTATTCATGAACAAGGCTGAAATTTGAAGCAAAAGCATTCAATGTGCCATAACAATTTTTTTTTTTTTTTTTCTAAAAGAATGAACTAACAATAACACTCAACAGGCACTTGGATTTGGAATTCAAAGACAAAAAAGTACTTATGTTCAATGTTGAATGAATATATATATATAATTACATTTAAAAGACCAGCCAAATGAAGCTGCAGAAAAAAAACATTTGCACAAGTACGTATTCTCTGCATTTTTAGGCCAGCTTGTGTCTTTGATTTAGCTGGACCCTTCCCTGACAGAGGAGCAAAAGGATGGGTGGAGTGAGGGATGAAAGAGTGTGAGCACAGAGTGATGACACGACAGAAGAACAAAAAGATGGATGGAGTGAGGGATGAAGGAATAAGGGATGAAGGAGTAAGTGTGAGTGGACTGTGATAACATGAGAGAGGAGCAAAAGGATGGATGGAGTAAATGGATAAAGGAGTGAGGGATGAATAAATGAGGGATGAAGGAATTAGGGATGAAGAAGTGAGGAATGAAGGAATGAGTGTGAGCAGACAGCGATGACACAGAACAAGCCAACTGCACAAAACGTTAAGACTGATAGTGATACAGTGTGCGACTTTAAATTTAATTATTAAGATACTATTTACTTCTTGAATTAAACTTTTGGTTGTGCTTTAATGCATGAGGTGCACTTTAACTTCCCGCTGGGATGATATGGTATATTGTTATTATTATTGTTACTGTTTTAATGACAGACATGGCATGTGACAGACCTTCATTGTGATTTTACATCGGAGTCCCTCCTCCTCATTGTCGCCGGCCTCAGTCTGCCTTGTTCCATCATCGTAGTGTTGGAAGTAGGATGGGAAGAACAGGAAACATGCATATGCTGATCGGGACGAGTTGACTGTCCTCAGTGACAGCTGCACACACAAAGCAGATGTTTATCACTAAACACCTGTCACTAGTGTCAGCACTGAAAGTGAAAGGGTGATTCTTGTTCAGACTGAGTTTGAGGATACATGGTAACATGTACCTCTGGTGGAGTTTATGCACCTTGTATTTACCCACATGCCAGGTGAGAGTTACCATACAGGTGACTCAAGTCTTTGTTGTTGTGCTCATGTGATGTCTTTTGTGCACTAATTAACTCCCTTGTTAGTCTTAGTCTCTTGTCTTACTTGATCTTAATTCTGCAGAATTTATTGTGGATCTGTTAAGAACCAACACATAAGGGAGTTATTCAGTTAATTAACTGGTACTTGAAATATATAACACAAGTACAGCAACAAAGACCTAAGTTGCTTATGGTAACTCTTAGTCTTAGTCTTACCTGGGTGTAATATATACATTACAAGGTACATAACTCCATCAGGGGTACATCCTCAAATCATGTGGATCTGTTAGTTTCTTTAATTACTCTGTTACTCTATACTAAAGAATGATGTTTCCAAATTCCATTATCAGCTGACCACAGTATTATGTTATTAGTATTATAAATAACAATTAAAATTATTATCATTAGTATTATAACAAATTAACATGGTTTGACAATTTAGGATGAAACTGAAATAGTGAAAGTGAAACTGTTTCAATATTAAACCAATGCAAGTTCTACTTAACTAGGTTGCCATTGTTATGTAATGTTAATGTTTACTGTCATGTCATTTATTTTACACATGAGACCAAAATTAAATGCACACTAAATCAGTCAATAATGACATATATATGTAGGCAGCTATAGTCTGTAGTGTACTGTTAAGCACACACACACACACACACACACACACACACACACACACACACACACACACACACACACACAGGCATAACATTAATAGTGAATAGTCAAACTATCACAGAAATATTTGTTCTTGCACAATTCTGATTCTTAATCTTACAAGTTTAATCTTACTTGTCTTACTCTTACCCCTTGTTCCAGTGGCTCAAAGTACAACTCGTCGCCAATCTTTGCCAAAGAATGAATGGCTCTTCCAAAAACTGGAACAATTAAAGGTAACTGACGAAAACAAGCCAGGTCAGTTTACGCTGCACTCCTAAAGAATAATGTTGAGTGTAATTAGAGTAATAGTCTAATACATACCAAAACACAAATTAGCAGGGAAAAGGCTAAAACTAGTAAAAAGCCCACGAGCCGTAATCTGAATCTGATATGATACGATATGAAAGTAAACAAGTAAAAACCAAATAAAAATGTAACAGTACTAACAATAGTAACATAGACACAGAGTAAAACTAACAGTAACAACTAACACAGTAACACTAACAGTGTGTGTATGTATGTGTGTGCGTGAGAGAGAGAGAGAGGGGGGAGGGGAGAGGCAACACACCTTTCAGATTGACTCCTGGAACTATGCACTTCATGTTTATGTCCTGATTTGCACGTAAGATTCAAATCTTGACCTGTGGTCACTAGAATGGATTAATAACCATCGTGATCAACTATTTGTCTTGGGCGCCATGTCCCTGTGGAAGACAACATCATAGTACAAACAAGTTGATTGGCTATTTCTCTGTTCCTGGCCAATGAGATGCGAAACAGCTCAGCTTCCGTCAATACTTCTACTTCCGCTTTTGGGTTTCTGCTGATCATATGATTAGAAGCCCACAACAAACACAGCAAAAATGGTAATATTTTGTATTCACAACGAATTTGATTTGTTCTAATGTACGCTTTATCTGCCTTTTGTATTATTTCTACAATTTGTTTGTCTAAGTTTCCATGTGTGTGTTGAATTACTGATCCTGAGCTATTTTTCTGGAACTAAACTGAGAGTGGCGGTGGGTGTGTCAAGAGTAGAACTAGAACTGTGCGACATATTTCTTTATACTTTTTCATTTACTTTTGGAATACGGCAATGTTAGGCTAAAGCGCCTTTGGGGCGATCGTTTTGTTCATCATTGGTCAAGTTGTTCTCTTGAACGCTATTTTCTCATTGGGGACATTGCATTATTGGGGACAGCCCCGGGGAGCGCTTCGCTATCTGGATTGGCCTAGCCTGAGACCTGAAAGAATATAATACTTTTATTAATATAAATTATACTATTATTAATAGAGAGAACAGGAATATTTCTCCATCTTCAGTTTGCAGCCAGGAAAAGTTCTTGATGATATAATTTTACCTTATTTTATTCCATTTTATCTGATTAAATCTTATTTCATTTCATTTGTTCTCTCCCATTCTACAACCCCTTACGTCCTCAGTGTGAACTTTTACTTTATAGCTGTCAACCCCTTTTGGGAGTAAACCTTAGTCTAGAGTTTGCGAACCTGTATTTCCCTTATGCGGGCCAGGGTCTTTTGTTTTTTTGCTTGCGGCAGAGGCATTTTGAATTCCAACCAGCACCTGTGGCAGTGGAAGGAAGAAGCAATGTTGTGCTAAATATGCATGTGTGACTTCAGATCTCACTTCTGATGAGATTTCTTAGCCTATTGCACAAGTCCAGTAAGTGTGCATTTGGTGATGGCATGTGTCAGCTGCTCATTCAACAGTTTTTCAATCTTTTTGCTAGTTTAAAATAACGACAAAATCTCAAAATGATGTTTTCCTATATACATTTTCCAATATGGCCATATCCCCCAAAAATAATGAGAAAAAAAACTGTATTTTATACTGGTAAACTGTATGGGTTTACAGGTATGCTACTTCTGTACGTTATATATATATATAAAGAAGCTGCTCACAGTCACATACAGAGAAGAAGATATATAATATACATTTGCTAAAAAGCAAAAACAATAAGAAAACAACAACAACAGAACCAACACACACACACACACACACACACACACACACACACACACACACACACACACACACACATGTATAATAATTCTGTTTGCTTTTAAGTTTAAAATTTAAAAAATAAATCTGAACTTTATCGTTGAACTTTCCTTTTTAACAGTTGGTGCTGTTGCTGGGTGACCTCCACATCCCTCACCGATGTAACTCACTGCCTCCGCGCTTCAAGAAGCTCCTGGTACCTGGCAAAATCCAACACATTCTGTGCACAGGCAACCTGTGCACCAAGGAGTCATTTGACTATCTCAAAACTCTGGCCAGTGATGTGCATGTTGTCCGAGGAGATTTTGATGAGGTTAGTGTGGAAAAAGAACTTACAAGCTAGGTATTGTGCAACCCAGTGGTCTGCTGACCATTCTTAGTAATAAACAAAACAATATATTATATAAATGTATAAAATCTGAAACAGAGTGTGGACCAGACTTTGTATTAGAAAAGAATGCTGTTGGCATATGCATACCCTCCATTTCAGGCAGACTTGATAACACAAGTTTGTCTGACTTCTATATATATTACTGATGTACAAGGTAATAGCACTATTAGCAGGTAAGATAGTTTTTGTATTTGTACAGTTATAGACAACATTTTTCAAGTCTCTGTTGTGTACAAGTTGTTGTATCATGTATGTGATGTCTATCAAGTATTGTGAACATGTTTCATTTTTGTTGTTGTTAAAAATGTTTTGTCTGGTTGTGAACAGGACGAAAAAGAATTAATGAAGTCATGGTGTAATGAATGAACTAATCTACAAGTTTAGTTCAGTCATGGTGTAATGAATGAACTAATCTACAAGTCTGTGAAAGTGCTTATGAATAGTCAGTCATGTCTTACTCATAGAGTCTTAATAACTAATACTACTTTAAAAAATAAATAAAAAAATCAACTTTTTATCTAGACGTTTACTTTTTAGTTTACATGTTTGTGTCAGCAGAAAATGAGCATTTTGCATGAAAAATACAGTTTGAATATCTGCATGATTATAGTTCATACAGTTAGTCAGGGCACAAATTGCTGGTGATCTTTCATACAGAGAGTCATCCACTTTACACAAGGTCTAATTTTACAGAACATGAACTATCCTGAGCAGAAAGTGGTGACTGTCGGCCAGTTCCGCATCGGTCTGTGTCATGGCCACCAGGTGGTACCCTGGGGCGAGGTGGAGAGCCTGGCTATGCTTCAGCGGCAGCTGGATGTTGACATCCTCATCTCTGGACACACCCACAAGTTCCAGGCCTATGAACATGAGGGAAAGTTCTACATCAACCCTGGCTCAGCCACAGGGGCCTACTCTGCTCTGGACAGGTCTGTATAAAGATTTTTTTATCCTTTTAACTCAGCACTCTTTCCTGTCCAGTGAGTGGGTGGGTGTGAGCGTGTGTGCATGCGTGCGTGCATGCGTGTGTGTGTATGTGTGTGCGTGTGTGTGCGCATGAGTCTCTCTCTCTCTTCTCCATATTATCTCTTCTACAACTGTTAAGCATGAATAGTTCTCCTCTGCTCTTATCATTGAAATATATAATGTAATTATGTGAATGGATACTGATGTTCTTTCTCAAAACAAAAAAACACACAAAAAACTGAGTAAAAGAAAAGTTAAAAAAAAGGAGATTTTTTAACTGTTATTACAGTATTAGTGTTAAGAACAAAACTAGGAGACTGAAAATAACCCGGGGGGGGGGGGGGGGGGGGAGGGGGGGGGGCATTTACAAACAAGCAGTGCTTTGTTGACACACATGTGCACCTTTCAAGGTTTTGAAACTTATGAAAGTCAGTGAAAAATGAATTAAAAGAAAACATCCCTAAACCTGAGGTCTTTTAAAGTTTTTTGATTTTGACTTCTCCTGTTAAGCTGACAGTTACTTCCTGATTGTGTCTGAAAATAACTAGCTAGATAGCTACATACTTTAGCTAACAGTTTGATATTAGAACTGTGAAGTGAACAGTGTACATGCATCATGCATAAACATTGATTGGGTGAGTAGTATATCAAATTTAGTCTTTGAATTTTGAAGGGAAAAAAACAAAAAACGTTTTGAAAGTTTATAAGAGGTTTGTGAATTTAGGACTGAGAAGAGTGTAAGAAACCTGTCATGACAATTGCCATCATCATTGTCAGTGTCTGCAGCGTGTTTGTTGTTCTTTTGCAGTAGCATCATCCCATCGTTTGTCATCCTCGACATCCAGCAGTCTACTGTCGTCGCTTACGTCTACAAACTCTTCAACGATGAAGTCAAAGTTGAGAGGATAGAGTACAGAAAATCCTAGAAGACTTGCTGTAAAAATGGCTGTTTGGTGTGTGTGAGGGTGGGTTGGGGGCGTGGGGGGTGGGGGTGGGCATGAATAGCATAAGGGGATACCTTGTCTGGGGATGGGTAGGGGGGGAAGACAATTAGTGGAAAGGTGTTGATATCCATTGCTTCAATATTCTGTTCAGGGGAGAGGAGTGAATGGAAAATGATTAAAAACAACAACAACAAACAAGCAAACAGAGAAGAAGGGGAAACGATGTGAAAATATAGATGTGATTGATTCACCTCAGTCAGTTTTTACAATTACTGCTGCACATTCTCGAAACAGAGGGCTGAATTCTTGTGTGGCTTACTCACTCAAACAAATTAAACAACGGCTAGCTTTGTTAACCTATGACACACAAAACCAAGCAGAGAAAATTACTTTAGGCATGAGGGGGGTTTTCTTTGTGGGAAGGGATGAGTGTGTCTGAGTTGAGTTTGCAAGAGGTTGTCTGTGTTTTGAAGAGCATCACTGGAATGTTACACATGTTGATAATGGCCAGTGGTGTTTCTCAGATCATGTTTCTTTTTTTCACACCATAAATTTCAGACTACAAAAGTGCAAGGCATGGCCCAGTATAACACAACCCAATTCTCATCCGCAAAACTTGGTTACAAGACTACAAGCCAGAATTGAGGTCATTGGCATCTTTGAAACTTTTTCAAGTGCTGTATTGTTTGATGTGCTTTTATTGCTGGCTTTGGAGCCCGTTTCCAAATTATTGTCTACAGTAACAGCTGGAACAGGGTGACACTGACTAGTCATCACTCAGAATTTCATTTTTATGACTGTTTGATCTGTGCATGACTGTTTGAGCTCTGTGAACTCAAGAGATCAGTTTCCAAAGGTACTGTGCAAATCCAGTTTCTTCATCATGCAAATCTTTTGCAAAAGAATGTACATCAAATGTTAGTCACAGAGGAAGTGCTACTGAATGCAGTGTGCAAGGGGTCAAAGTTGAGGAAAAAAGGTATCACTTGCCTTTTCGTCTGAAAAGTATGGGAGGTTAAGTAATGTAAATGAAGCTGTAACATTGTGATATATATATATATATTATTTGATTTCTCCCACCTTCCTCTTAGTCTTAATCCTTCCCACAATTTCACAATGTCTGTTTTGAACAAATTGTAAGTCAGCAGTTTTATGTACATAAACATCATACTGAAAACTGTGTAGTGTGTGCAAGAACAATTGAGTGGAGTGATCTGTGCTAGCTATGTTTTATTTCTTGGATCCTGGGAGAATTTGTGGGAACACTGCAACAGTCTGTACAACAGGACATTGGACAATTCTTTTATTTGCAGTCTGTACAACAGGACATGGAACAGTTTCTTTAATTGCAGTCCGTACTACAGGACATAGGACAGTTCTCTTAATTGCAGTCTGTACAACAGGACATGGGACAGTTCTCTTAATTGCAGTCCATACAACAGGACGCAGGACAATTCTCTTAATTGCAGTCCGTACAGCAGAACATGGGACAATTCTCTTAAGTGCAGTCTGTACAACAGGAGAAGGGACATTTAAAAAAAACTGCAGTCCATACAACAGGACATGGGACATTTCTGTTGATTGCTGAAGTATTTTATACAGCTGGAGTTACTGCCGTTTGCAATGTTTGTGACAGACTGTTCTATACTTCTATGGTTTTGTTTCCAAGGAAAATTGAAAACCAGACTCTATTTGTGTCATGCTTTTGTTGTATGACTGTTATCTCTTTGTACTAGCTTTGCTTCTTTTAGACAGTCTTATCCCTTTGCAGTAGAGGAAGAGTTGTTAGCACAATTGTGTCAGCTTAACTGTGAAATATTGCTAACCTAATCAATCATCATCATCATCATCATCATCATCATCACAGGTATGGAGCTGTAAGTCACAAGGTGTATGGTCAGCTCCCTCCTTTGTTTAGGGATTTACTGCGTGTGTGTCTTCTCAAATAAACAATTGTTGGATGTTCAAATCACGTTTGTGTAATGTATCCAAGGTCATCTTTTACATTACAGTGGAACCTCTTTCAGAAGCTTAAAATTAAAGTTCTGAAGCTAAATGTTTTGCTTGTTCTGTGGAAACCCCTTTTAATACCATCCTAAAAAGCCATAAAAAAGATGGTTTTGAAAATATGAAGGGAAAGTAAAAAGAAACTTCTTAAGAGGGGTGGTCTTTCTTTGGAATAGTCTATCATCAGGATGGTCTCTTATCAGGTCATCAGGATGGTCTTCCATCAGGATGGTTTTTCATCATGATGGTCTATCGCCAAGTCATCAGGATGGTCTATTATCAGGTCATCAGGATAGTCTATCATCAGGTCATCAGGATAGTCTATCATCAGGATGGTCTTTCATCAGGATGGTCTATCGCCAAGTCATCAGGATGGTCTATTATAAGGTCATCAGGATAGTCTATCATCAGGATGGTTTTTCATCAGGATGGTCTATCGCCATCAGGATGGTCTATTATCAGGTCATCAGGATGGTCTAATATCAGAATGGTCTATTATCAGGTCATCAGGATGGTCTAACATCAGAATGGTCTATTGTCAGGTCATCAGGATGGTCTGTTATCAGGTCATCATGATGGTCTATCATCAGGGAATCCAGTGTATGTTCAGTTCTGAAGACAATTCTGTGTTAAGAATTAACTTTGATGCCTGCAGTCACTTGGTCTTCTGGGTATTCTATATTATTTCATATCTTTGGGGAGTGCCATGAGGAACAAGTGTCTCCTTTAAAACTCGCTGTTAAGGAGTAATGCAAGGCAAGGTTACATGTTTTTTGGGGTGTTTTTTTGTTTTGTTTTAAGCCAAATAGAAATTCACTCTTTTGTGAAATTTACCTTCAGGTCAGTGTTGGCAAATGTTCCTCATTACAAGCTTAATGCATATTAGAATACTCTTGAATGAGATGTAGTTTCATTTGATTAGAACCAGCAGAATAGAATCACTAATTGTTTTGTGTCAGAATCAAAAAATGGATGGATGTTAAATAATACGGAGAAATAGCAAATCAAAAAATAATTCCAAGTGGCGTGTAAATGTACTTCACACAATTGTAATGACACACTGCTATCACCTTCTTCTTTTGTTTAATTGTTCATGTACTACTCTAGCATTAAACTGACAATTTGTACTCACTAGATTTATGTGTTGTTAAAACAAAGGGACCTCCAGTTTGTGAGAGTAAAATTGCAGGGAAGGTGGAGTATGAATACAAATTATCTCCCCTGATGCACATTGCCTCAGGTACGCACAAACTGTTGTTTAAATTCTGCTTGCTAAAGAATCATTCAGATGTTCTTTTTGCTACAAATGAGCATCCTTGGAGGCATACACTCACACACACACACACACACACACACACACACACACACACACACACACACACACACACACACACACACACACGGCATCAGTTTTTAACTGTCTAGCATTTATTTTATAGCCAAACAAAACAGATCAAACTACTATGAAAAGAAACTGATTGTCTAAAATAAAAAATCACCCAAAACAGTGAAACGTTCATGATTTATCACATATCACAAAGAGGAGAAAGAAAGAAAAGAAAGAAGTTTTAATTTCATGTTATGTAATGTATCACAGACAGCTCATCAAGAGAATTTATGGTTGAGATCTTTAATTGTAAATTACAGAAGTCCTTTATTTTTAAAATGCATGACAACACTCTTGGATCAAATTTGAAGTCGTGGAAGACAAACACATGTAAACTACCTGAGAATCTACCAAGGCATTTCCCTTTCATCAGCTCATCAGTTTTGCAAAGTTACAGAAACATGATGTAACAAAGTTCATTACATGTTTTAATGAGATGATGTCACTTCCAAGTGTTACACAGTAATCAAAACATGGAGATGATTTATTAAAGTTTAACATGCTGACAGAGATGAAAGTCTGAATGACAAGTTGACACTGTCCAGCTACTGAACCACTTTGCAGTAGGCTTATCATGTACAATGCATGTCTCTGATGTATCAGAAGATTAAGAATGTATTGACACAATCTGATATCTGGCAATGTGCAGCCTTCGTTAGACCAAATTAACGGTGCTGAAGCAAACAGGTGGAAATTAATTAGCAGGCTGTTGGGGTGTATTTTGTTTTTGATTTTTACACTGTATCCTCAGGGAACTGCTTTGTTTAAATTCCTGTTGCATTTCCCAGGTGCAGCAAAGTGGCGCTAACCACTAAACACCCCCAGTTAGCCCTGACACGCATCACAAACAGAGGTCAAAGAAACAGGAGAGATGTGCACACTTTCAGAATTTCTGTGGTGGTCTGTTGGTCTTGTGTGACCTGCCAGTGAATCTGCAGCCTATCAATCACAGGATTTGAACCCACAACCTGTCACTCCCTGTCCAATGCCAGCAGAGTATATTTTTTACTTTCAGGGTGAGACTGACCTTCATGGTCAGTTAAGTGACCCAGTCTTGAGTATTCTGCCCTGTAGGTCGTACAAATGCGGTAAAAGTAACGTTCAAGCAAGAAAGCAAAACAAACTTATAGTACCTGGGTGTAAAAACAATCAATACTGTTTTTGGTGCAAAAGGAATGCTTTCAGCAAACAAAGAGTCTGGGTGAAAAAACAACAGAAATGACAGACATTTATTGACCAAAAAAAAGAAAGATCAGCTTGATCACTGTCATGCTGGTGGTTTCACATCTGATTCCCATGACAGTGAATGAAGGAATATTTAAATAAAGACATCTAGGTTTTCCTTCATCAAACAATAAAACATAATGTTGCTAATTTCATCATAAAACAAGCAAACAAATTCAAAAGAAAAAAACCCACCATGCCAAACAGGTTTTAAAATCACTAGTTATGAAAAAAGAAGTAAGTAACTTAGTTTTGTGCACCCAGTCAACCAGGATGATTATATGAGGGAGAAGAGAAAAGCATCTGTAGATTAACACACACTTTCCTGTACAAAAAACAACAAAAACTGATTGCTATCTATCATGATAATACTTTTGATACTTAAAACACAAGCTCATGTAAACCAAACCTTTGTCAATTATTCTTGATAAAATTATCTGTACTAAAAAAATAAATTAAAAAAAGTTTGCTATTTACCAGAATAATACTTTTGGTACTTAAAACACAAACTTATGTAAACCAAACCTTTATAAATTATTCATGATAAAATTATCTGTACTAAAAATAACATAAATTGTTTGCATCTATCATAATAATACTTTTGCTACTTAAAGCACAAGCTCATGCAAACCAAACATTTGTTAATTTTTCTTGACAAAATTGTACAAAACAACAACAAAAAGGTATCGCTAACTACCATAATAATACTTTTGATACTTAAAACACAAGGTCATGTAAACCAAACCTTTATCATTTGTTCTTGATGGATGATGCATTTAGAAGACATTAAATATAAACACAAAGATGCACATGCTGTCATGGCTTTATGACTACCACAATGGTCAAACAAAACATCTTGGTAAATAGAAAATAAAGAGGAGAAATACCAGTGGACTAGAAGCAGGACGTAGGATACAAAGTATATTTAAAAACAACAAAAAATCAACTTTCTTGTCATGGTCTTAACGTTAAAAATGCAAGCCTCAGCAAGGTTAATTTTTTTCTTCCCATTATTCAGAGAAAGAAAATAGGCTCTAGGAATTAACATGTCTATATGTAGCACATCAGCAAACAAAAAATGCTGGTAATGGTGTGCAAAGAGACTTCTTTGAGCTTGTTTGCTCGACTAAAAGGGAAAAGGGGTGGGTGGGAAATATGTAGGTTAAGTCCGTATGAGATTCAATACCAAGATCAGTATTTATCTGGACACCATTTTGGACTGTGCAACGTCAAACATACAAAACCTCTTTCCAAATACAACAAAGTTTCATTAGCTTTTACACCCAGGTTTTATGTTTTCTTCTCTCTATTTCTTCCACTTTGTCTGTAGTGAACACTACTCGTGATGTTAAAAATCTACCTTTCTCCAAGTACCACACAAAAAGGGTTTTTAGTAAATTCATCACTGTGCATTTCATCCACCAAAATGTGAAAACCAGCAAATCTGTATGGCATTTTCATCTAAAATGAGTCATTGTGTTCTTAAAGGAGCTGGCCTTCTCAAAATATACTCATCCTACTAATAGAAGAGAATCAGATGATAACTTTAAATCAGGGATTTTACATGCCCGTTGGTTTTGTTTGGAAATTAGAATCCCAGTTTTATTAGTAAGCATTTGGGGGACTGGAATGTGAAAAGCATTGTCAAGTGTCACAGCTGGCCTAACTGCTCCCCGTTGAGCCTCCAGCGATATCAGCACAGACTTCTCATGCTGCAATTCTAGCTAGGATGGTTGAAGGTGTTTTGTGCAGTCAGTCACCCATAAAACTTGGATCCTTAATTCAAAATAGGGAGCATTTCAGAACAGAATCATTAATTTACGTTTTTGTTTCGATTTCTTCTTCCTGTAGGGCAAAACCTGTTTCGAGAGGGTTAGCTCCTTTACTGTCATGGACCTTTTCCCTGGTTCCTAGTACTCAATCTTTTCCACGTCTTTATTCCTGTCCTCAGCAGACAGATCCACAACCTCTCCTTTCTGTGACTGCTTCTGGCTGGACTCTGTGCTTGCTTTGACAGGGATGAGGAGTGATCGTTGTGGGTCTGCTTGGTGGTCGTCCTCTGCACGCTCGTGTTTGCCATCCTCCGCCTCAGGAGAGCTGGCGCGTTTGTCAAGGTCAAGGATGGTGGTCACTTCCTCCTCCATTTCTCCACGCTCCTCCGTCTGGTGGAAAGAACGATGGTTAGACTGACTGAGTACTGGTTGTTAATGACTTGACTGATTATTGGTCTTTAATGGCCTGACTGATTACAGCTGGTCTTTTACAACTGAATTACTGGTTATTAGCTACTTCATTGATCACTGGTTTTTAATGACCTGACTGATTATTGGTCTTTAGTGACCTGATTGACTACTGTTTTTTAATGACCTGATTACTGTCTTCAAATTTCAATGAAAAGACTGATTATTAGTCATTAACAACCTGACTGACTACAGCTGGTCTTTAATAACCTTATAAAAATTATGGGTCATTAGCATAGCTGGTCTTTAAGGACCTGATTGATAAGTGGTCTTTAATGACCTGACTGATTATTGGTCTTAAATGACCTGTCAACTGTGTAGTCATGTCAGGACATTTGGAACATGAAAAGTATTATTATACACCGTTACCATTCTAATAAACCCATAGGTTCACATGAATTTGTAGCACTCAGTTCACAAAATCCATTGTTATGAGATGCACCAACCTATGGGGTCTCACTAATACACACATTTCCAAACTAGCCACTCATGTAGGATTGTTTGTCACGTCTGTGTACCCACTTAGTGCATTAGAACTAAACATCAAGTTAGGTGCACTAAAAGTTTTCATCACTGTTGCATGGCATCGGGGAGTGAAAGTCTTGCTCACCTTGGAGTCATCGGTCCTGGAGGAGTCCACAATGGGTTGTTCAGGTTGAACTGAGCGCTGCACAGGTTCCGCTTGCTGCGATTTGTCCTTGTCACTGGCCATATTCTCTGTCTCCTCGTCTGTGTCGTCATAGTCATCATCAGAATTCTCTCGATCTGGAAAAAAAGTTCAGTTTTTATTTTAATGCTAAATATTTTTTGCTATATAATGCTGCCTCTGCTGATTTCCTTACGAGATATTTACTGTTTCCATACAGGGAAGTTACTCTCCAATGTAGCCTTGGTGTTTTTGCCAGTGTCACCGTGTTGTAACACAGCCCAGGCCTATCATTGGCGGGAGCTGCCACAAGTATCATTTTGTCACGACAAAAGTTCTGTCATGACAAACACATGTTTGTCACAAGAAACATGTTTGTTGTGACAAAACACATCTGTTGTCCCAACAAAAGTATGCTTGCCGCATCATAATTTTGTTGCGACAAAATTATGTTTGCTGCGACAATATTTTTGTCACGACAAAAACTATTTGTCATGACAAACACGTGTTTGTTGTGACAAAATTATGTTTGTCATGACAAAAATGACACACGTTTGTTGTGACAAGTTTTGTCATGACAAGCATACCTTTGTCACAACAAAAGATGTATTTTGTCACAACTAACATGTGTTTATCATGACAAAAGTAAGCTTGTCACCACAAAACATTTGTTGTGACAAAATTATGTTTGTCGCGACAATTATTTGTCAGCACAAAAGTTTTGTCACAACAAAAATAGGTTTGTTGCTACAAAGGTTTTGTCGCGACAGGCATACTTTTGTCACAACAAAAGACATGTTTTGTAGCGACAAAAATGATACTTGTGGCAGCTGCCACCAATGAGACAGGCCAAGGCACAGTGTCTACTATGAGTTATGGGAGGACAGTCGATTGACCAGAGTCCAAAACTGAGGGGCAGAGAGGGTCAAACTAGAGTGCAGGAGGAACACCCTGAATATGAAGTGACTTACCTCTGAACTCACTGCTTCTACCCGCCCTAGACAGTGGGCGCGTGCGACCTTCTCTGTTGATGCGCGGAGAGCGACCTGAGGCCAGATTGGTGTCGTTGAAATCCCGTGGCAGGGCATCCTCCTCCATCTCTTGCTGTCCCCGCTCGCTGTCTTCTGTCATTTTCACTTCATCGTCCTTTTCAGCGTCGCTGACGATGAGGGCGAGGAAGTTGTTGCTGGTGGTGTTGCTGCTGCTAGCAGCGGCATTGGTTCCAGCAGCGCCTTCGCTCGAGCGTTCATCCTTTCCTTCCGACATTTTTGCATCTGTTTCATCTTCTTTTCTTGGGGTTTCGTCTTCCATTCTCGGGGACCCATCCTCATCTCCTTTTCTCGGAGAAAGGTCATCTCTCGGTGACGAACCATCATTGCCTTTCCTTGGTGATACACCGTCTTCATCTCTACTAGGGGACGGAGCTTTCTGGGGCGGTTCTTCAGCCTTCCTTGGAGACACTGTCTCTGACTCTGAAGTTCTCTCTCTGGACCGGTGTGACATTTCATCACTTTCTCGAATGCCGATCAAGGGCTCTTCTGGTGCCTCTGACTCTTCCTTTCTCGTGTGATCTGCCTGGTCCTCGTCAGACACGGATACAGTTGACGCTGGCTCCGGTTCCTGGGGTTCCTCTGGCTCTGCTTCTCTGGTGGGCTTCTTTGAGGATGGTGCAGACTGCTTGTGCTTGGTCTTGGATTTCTTCTTGCTGCCTTTTTGGCGGTTGAGCGGTAATCGGCTGGAGGCGGAAGACATATGGGAATTGGTGCTAATCATGGACGGCGCCCAGCTACGACTGCTGAATGGCGGCACTCTGAAACACAAAGCATGGAGCATCACTGTGACTAGAACCTACAACTGCTAAATGGCAGCAACAAATCTGAAACAGGGAGGACTGCAGGCATTCTGAAACAAGATCCGAACACATGAAAGGTTAAAAATAAACACTCACACTTATTTAATATGACAAAACACAAAATGCAAAATTGTGGGGTATGCTCCTTTTTCAACCTACAAAACAACACTTAAACAACAGTTAAACAGTGAAAAATGAAACGTATACTATTTCTCTGCTTTTGGTTGAGGTACAGCACAGACATCACAACAACGAAAAAAGAAGAGCAGAATAATGAGCATCCCACTGACTATGGCTGCATGCCCCGATGGTTTAGATAATCACCCTCACCGTTTCTGCTTGCTGGATGGAGTTCTCTCATTCTCTCCTCCTCTGCTACTGGTGTCATTGTTGGAAGGGGGTGGCGGGGCAGACATAGAACGACGGACTTCTTCATAGTTGTCCAGCTTGCCAAACTGCGTCTTGCGTGGGGTGTTGAGATAGCTGAAGTAGCGGTCGTACTCCTCGGGGGAGTGGTAACCTGCCAACAGGAATGTGGAAGAGTTCGAGTCAGCATGAATAAATGCCACCGCAGGGCACAGTAATGCTGAGAAGTGTGTGTGTGCGTGTGTGTTTGTGTGTGAAAATCATTGAATCAGCATGTGTACATACACATGCAAGCACACACACACACTCATACACACACACCTGCCCACACAGACACCCCCACACAGAAAGATATGCACACGCACGCACACACACACACACACACACACACACACACACACACACAAACGCCACTCGTGCCATCTCCACACGGGTCCCAGACAGGGGTACCACTGACTGGGTAATGTCCGGTCTCTACCTTTGGCCAGTTCCTTGAACAGGAGCTGATGGTACTGGTCCTGCTTGAGCTTCTTCATCTGACTGGTGCTGTAGATCCGGGCGATGCTGTACAGGTACTTCCGCCCGCCCTCCGAAAGGTCAGGGTCGTTCAGCATGGGGGTCAAGCTCCGCATCTCGCTCCCCGCCCCGTACGACATGCCTGTGTGGGGTCGACGGGGCGTCCCGGACCAGCCCACCAGCGGAGCGTCACCCGACACCCGACATGATGTGTGACGTCTGTGGTTCACGTGACTGCCACCTGCAGAGGTGCGAAGGGGGCGGATTAGGCGTGCATGCTGTTCTTGTTTGTCCGTTAAGGACTCGACAAACGGCCTGCACAGTTGTTCGATTTTTAGCAAACCTTGGCTTGTTTGGTCGTGTTTCTTTGCCTTCTTGGCACCATCCGCACAAA
>OY757552.1:18131285-18157631 GCA_963584105.1 Alviniconcha strummeri
CGTGCGTGCGTGCGTGCGTGTGTGTGTGTGTGTGTGTGTGTTTGCATGTGTTAGTGTGTGTGTGTGCGCGCGCGCGTGCGTGTGCAAATACATGCATACTTGATTGTCTGCGTGGAGTTGCTGTGTGCGAATCTGTTTTAATGCAAAATTTATTTTCTTTCCTTTCAAGTTGCAACTCACACTGGGATACACCCGAACAAATTGCAGATAACGACAACATAGTGCGATTTTATTTTTTTTTGACTTTTTACATGGCACCCTTTTGAACACCACAGAAGAAAACTAATTAAATTAGCGAGCATCCTGGTATGGCGCCGCAGACGTTTCAAAAGAAACGATTACCGCCTGAAAACTATCGGAATAATGAATAACGTAGTACGTAAGGTATGTGAACAACGGAGAAATCAAAGGAACAAATCATTGCTTTAGTAGACACCGCTTAGCATGAAGCTACATGTATTTGAAAAGAAACAACAAAGACGTAACAATGAATAGAGAATGACTTAGCTAAATGTCCAGAAATGTCAAAGTAATTGGAGGATAATACTATAGGAAAACCACGGGAATTAAATTCCCTTGATATCTCCGAAACAAAACTTAAAATATAACTTCAAAATAGTCCAACAAAATGTAACAGCTGAGGAAGATGCTCGAAACAAATGTCAACGAGAGCCATTGATTAAAAAATGACCTGGCAGTCTACGCGTTCTAGCAGCCTTAACAGACTTCTGTGAGGAAATCAGACCACACGAATCACTCTTTCAACGTGCCGACAAAGATTCTGCAGGTAGATATTTGCCTCACTACAGTTTATTCCAGCAACAGGAAACAGCGGCCTGGTATGGGAGGTCAGTAGCTAAGTTAGCAAACTGGGAGCAAACTGGGAGCATGCAACAGTGAAACAGACACAATAGGCTTCGACTTATACGAGTGTGAGAATTCGAAAACATAATTATTCGACTTAGCAGAAGTGGGACTTGAACGTATTTTGACTGATCTGTTGTAATAATGTAGGCATCCGTCAGTCCCGAAGGGAATCCTAAATTGCGCCGCTGGTGGATCAGTGATTTAGAACAGCATCAGTTGCGGCTGCAGAGCCGTATGCAGTCATAGTCTCTATCGCACTGTGCAAAACAAAGCCGTACACTTTGGCCCCCACATCTGGAACAATCTCCCCAAGACATCCGGCACTCTGCTACTCTCTCTTCTTTCAAAAGCAAACTCAAGGCATTTCTCTTCTCAGAATATTTCAGCTATGCAACATTTTCCATCATCCCTGTCCGTGCGTGCGTGCGTGCGTGCGTGTATGTGTGTGTGAGTGTGTGTGTGTGTGTGTGTGTGTGTGTGTGTGTGTGTGTGTGTGTGTGTGTGTGTGTGTGTGTGTGTGTGTGTGTGTGTGTGTGTGTGTGTGTGTGTGTGTGTGTGTGTGTGTGTGTGTGTGTGTGTGTGTGTGTGCATCTTTTGCATAGTTACACTTGAACCCTGTCTACATTATGTGTCATTTTTTTTCCATTCCTTTTTTTTTCGTTTTTTTTTTTTTTTTTTTTTTTTTTGGGGGGGGGGGGGGGGGGGTATACGTTTTTATTGCTAATAACATTTCCATCTCGATGTACATTATGTGTGTTATACTATGCTTGTTCAGCGCTTTGAGCCGCTTTAAAAATGTCCATTCTTCATCTTCTTCTTCTTTCTTCTTCTTATATTTATTAATGTTATTAATATATGGGAGTGGCAGCTACAGTCTCTATCGCACTGTGCAAAACAGAACGTCGAGGCTGGCTCGTCTGCCAGTGGATGAGTTTTCGGCGTGCTCTCTTGGTGGCGGATTCCCAACGTGCCTGTTGATCTCGGTGTCAAGGGAGAGTTGTCAGTTAATGTCGAGCCCCAGTACACAAACTCGTGCACAGCTTCCAGCTCGTGGTCCGCAGTGTTGACGGATGGTGCCGCTGGACGTCCTCATCCTTCATCTGCGTCTTTTGAGTTGTGTAATAGTCACTGTGTGCAGCTTTGGTCGGGAAATCAACAAACTTCCACTCACGTAAAGTTCCACTGTGGAGTTTGTGGTTTAGGCGTGTTCGACTTTATAAATATCAGGTCCTACAGTTGCTGTCTATTCCATCGCGCTCCGTCGCGTTGCTTTGCCTTTCTTCTTTCTGCCGAACAACGCCCAGAACGTCTCCCTGTAGCGGGACCCCATTGTGTAGTACACAAAGATGTTGGAGGCGGAATTAACGTTCATACACATCTCCAAAATCCAAATTCCGCTAAAGTAGAAGTTCTGGTTACGACGTCCAATGTCCATTTCTGGGAAAACAAAGCAGGTCAGGCGGAAAACGACGTGAGGAGAAATAAACACGATGAACAACACAGCGATGCCGATCAACATCGTGTGTGTGTGTGTGTGTGTGTGTGTGTGTGTGTGTGTGTGTGTGTGTGTGTGTGTGTGTGTGTGTGTGTGTGTGTGTGTGTGTGTGTGTGTGTGTGTGTGTGTGTGTGTGTGTGAGTGCGTGCGTGTGCGTGTGTGTGTGTGAGTGTGTGTGTATCTGTCTGTCTGTCTGTCTGTCTCTGTGCGTGCGTCCGTGCGTGTGTGAGTGCGTGAGTGCGTGCGTGTGTGTGTGTGTGTGTGTGTGTGTGTGTGTGTGTGTGTGTGTGTGTGTGTGTGTGTGTGTGTGTGCCTGTGCCTGTGCCTGTGCCTGTGCTGTGTGTGTGTGTCTGTGTGTGTGTGTATGTGCGTGCGCGCATGTGTGCGTGCGTGTGTGCGTGCGTGCGTGCATGCGTACGTGCGTGCGTGCGTGTGTGCGCGCGCGCGCGTGCGTGTGCGTGTGTGAATAAATACTTCAATTTACTGTTTTAAACCCTCCTCTCCGTCCTCGACTCACCTCCTCCTCCGTCAGATGAAGATTCTTTATTCACTAAGTTTTACAACAAGGAAAGTCTCGAAAAGCGGTAAGCATATGAACATAAGCAAACGACAATAATGGCATACATCAACTAGCATAGTTATAGGCATAATACACCTATCCGCACCACCAAAACAACACACACATGCACATTCACACACCTGCGTTTAGCAAGGATAAGTTGTTAGGTTTTTGACTGAACCTAAACTACAATCCTTGTAAAATAAAGTTTTCGAGTTCGAGTCTCTCTCTCTCTCTCTCTCTCTCTCTCTCTCTCTCTCTCTCTCTCTCTCTCTCTCTCTCTCTCTCTCTCTCTCTCTCTCTCTCTCTCTCTCTCTCTCTCTCTCTCTCTCTCTCACACACACACACACACACACACACACACACACACACACACACACACACACACACACACACACACACACACACACACACACACACACGGGACGTAAATACTTATAGTCTATCGGGAGTGTGAAGAGAGGTTACTTCCCTTTAACTGAGTCGACCTTCTCTCAGCAGCCTAACACAATTAATTCACTTCGCCTCGTGTAATCTGCTGTTCCTGTGGGAAGGGTGTGTGTGTGGGGGGGGGGGGGGGGGTAGGAGAAGGGGGACGGGAGGGAGGATGAGGCTGAAGAAGGCACTGTAGCAAGTCAGGTCAGTTCAAGGTTGAAACGGAATGTATTTGGACGCATCCTTGATCCTGAAGGCTTTGTAGCTCTGAAAAAACAAACAAAAAACAACAACACGCAAACAAACAAACAAACACATAAAAGAAAAAGAAAACCGACAAGCAGTTGAAGTTTCCGTCAATAGCCTGTAATCTGAGGTCTTTTGGGTATTGTTTGTTGAGAGTGTCAATCCTAGTATTGTGTGTGTGTGTGTGTGTGTGTGTGTGTGTGTGTGTGTGTGTGTGTGTGTGTGTGTGTGTGAGTGTGTGTGTCTGTCTGTCTGTCTGCAGAAACAGGTAGTCCCGGAGACAAACAGACGGGCGAAGAGAAGAGCTGCAGTTGATTCACATTAAGCAACGGGAGGCAATTTGTGGTGTCACTACGATATAGCTAATAACAAGTATCGTCCCTTTATTTTTGCTTTGGGCCATTGGTACCGGGTAGGCGGTATAATTATGTCTCATTGTATTCTTCGTCGGCATCGTCTTCGGTCCTCTTCAGCAACAGCAGCAGCAGCAGCAGCTTTAGTAGTAGTAGTAGTAGTAGTAGTAGTAGTAGTAGTAGTAGTAGTAGCAGCTGTATTAGTAGAGATGGCTGTGGAAACGATAGCTGTTAGTAGTATTAGCAATATATGGAGGGTACATTCAATTGTTGTTATTCTTTACTGGTTTCTGTTTGTCTGCTCCTTTAATGCATGGTTTTTCTTTCTCTTCTTCTTCTTCTTTTTTTTCTTTTTTTTTTTTTTCTTTTTTTTTTTCTTTCTTGTTTGTTTTGTTTCTTTGCTAGTTGTTTGTTTGGCTTTTCTTCGTTTTTTGTTGTTTGTTTTTGTTTGTTTGTTTGTATTGTTGTGTTTGTTGTTGTTGTTGTTGTTGTTTTCCCCCTTCCATTTCCGTTTTTAGGTTATCACGCACGCACGCAACAACAACAAGAAACGAAGTATCAGTTATCCATGAATAAAGATACAAACGAGAACGAGAGACAGACAGACAGACAGACAGACAGACAGACAGACAGACAGACAGAGACCGAGAGACAGGGAGAGACAGAAAGACAGAAAAACAGAGAGTTAGTGATTGACTAGATGAACTTTAATACTCAAGGATAAAGATTTTAAACAGAAACGAACGAGAGACAGACAGACAGACAGACAGACAGACAGACAGACAGACAGACAGAGACCGAGAGACAGGGAGAGACAGAAAGACAGAAAAACAGAGAGTTAGTGATTGACTAGATGACTTTAATACTCAAGGATAAAGATTTTAAACAGAAACCTAGTCTTACTATATCTTAATTTACAATATATTTGTCTATCTATCTATCTATCTATCTATCTATCTATCTATCTATCTATCTATCTATCTATCTGTCTGTCTATCTATCTATCTATCTATCTATCTATCTATCTATCTATCTACCTACCTACCTATCTGTCTGTCTGTCTGTCTGTCTGTCTGTCTGTCTGTCTGTCTGTCTGTCTGTCTGTCTGTCTGTCTGTCTCACTGTATCCATTAAGTAGCTGGACAATCATTTTGTAACAACAACAAAAGGTAATAAAACTATCGCTTGTATTTATTAAAACTCATTGTAAGTACTCAACAATAATTCATTTTCACTTTTATGCTTTTGTATATTGATGAATAATAAAACTTTATTTGAAGTAATTCATCATCATGTTGTGGATATTGGATGTGCCTTGTTCTGTCCCTGACTGTTATTAAGTTTGGAGTGGGTGTATGATATGGATGGCTGGATCTTGCTCTTGATGAGAATTTCTCTCGCACAAACCATGCCACTTAAATTTCACTGGAGGAGTTTCTTTCATACTTGTTGAAGTGGGGAGTTTCTCTTACACGCCCCGTTCTTGTGGTGAGTTTCTTTGACAGGCTCCGTGCTGTTTTACGTAGGGAGTTTCTCTTTGACAGGTTCCGTGCTGTTTTACGTAGGGAGTTTCTCTTTGACAGGTTCCGTGCTGTTTTACGTAGGGAGTTTCTCTTTGACAGGCTCCGTGCTGTTTTACGTAGGGAGTTTCTCTTACACGCCACGTTCTTGTGGCGAGTTTCTTTGACAGGCTCCGTGCTGTTTTACGTAGGGAGTTTCTTTTACACGCCCCGTCTGTCTTGCTTGTTTTGGTGGGTAGTTTCTCTAACCCACCTCATGGTCTGTTAGTAAACATGATGCTTAACGTCCACAGATACCATAAGGCTTATTAGGGACGGGGAGAAGGGGTGGGGAGAGGTGGAGGTGGGGGGAGAGGCAGGTTATATACCTATTGCTACAGTCACCGCCAGAATGACTTCTGCATTAAGGTGGGCAGCGATGAGCCATTTTAATGTTTCATAATTGTGAGGAACAAAGTCACAAGACAGTGTCCACAGACCACAACTTCTGAAGAGAAAAGAGAGCTGAAGCAGATTCGAACCGAGGTCCCTCTGGTTACCAGCCTAACGCCTTACCGCTAGGCCAAACCGGCTCACAATTGGTCTTTTTGTGTGAGACATTTCTTTTATACTCCCCGTGCTGTTTCAGGTCAGCTGTTTCTCTTACACGCCCCATGCTGTTTTAGGTCGGATTTCTCTTATAGCCCCGTGCTTTTTTCTTCTTCTTTTTCTGCTTTTTTTCGCTGTGGAGTTTTTCTTTTAGTGGGTTCACACGAACTTTCCCAAAAATATATTACTAGGCGTCACCTACCCTTATGACAGATACGACGTTAACTTTGTAAAACCACGGCATTTGTGCTGAAAACAACCACACCATGTAATAGATGAATGTTTCTTCTGTCCATCCCGTACCCTCATTTGGTTACATTTTGTTTCGTTTGACAACACCACGATGTGTTGCAAACTTCTGCACCAGCGTCAAAAAAAGAAAGAAAAAAGAAGTCAGAACTGGCGCCAAAAGTTGCAAAACATTTTGAAGTCACTTGTGTCAGAAACGTGCTTATTGTTAGATACCCAGAGCATGACAAATTAAAAGAGTGGTACCACGTGAACTAGCAAAGATTGCTCAATATGTTTCTTACATTTTTAAATTAATGTTACGTTTCGTTTGACTACTCGGCATCGTGTTGCAAACTATTGCGCCAAATAGTTAAATTCGAAAATTTGCAAACTACTTTATCAAAGGATGCTGTTGTTTTATGTTCTATGGCTTAATAACTACACAGTCGAAAGTAAAGATAATAATACCACGTGAAAGATGAGAGACCATGTTTAAGCACCATGTTTACTTACTACTTCCTATCCGTTACATACCTTTGTATGCTGGGTTGCTGATCTGCGACAAGTTGTAAAGTTCTGCGATCGTGTGAACCCAGTGTTTAAAAATTCTGCAACTTGAAACTGTCACACCGAATCTATGACCCACATTCAATTGACAAAACTGTTGTCATAGTAATGTTGTTTATGTTTCCTGTTAACTTCTGGCGCCTGTTCTGCTCAGGTTCCCGATTCACATTCAGCATTTCCAACAAGATTAACCTGTTGCCATGGTAATTATCTGAAGTGCAATATAAACATCACTGATATGTTAGTGTGTGTGTGTGTGTGTGTGTGTGTGTGTGTGTGTGTGTGTGTGTGTGTGTGTGTGTGTGTGTGTGTGTGTGTGTGTGTGTGTGTGTGTGAGAGAGAGAGAGAGAGAGAGAGAGAGAGAGAGAGAGAGAGAGAGAGACAGACAGACAGACAGACAGACAGACAGACAGACAGACAGACAGACAGACAGAGTCAGAGAAACACACAGAGACAGAGTCACAGAGAGAGAAAGAGACAGACAGACAGAGTCACAGAGAGAGGGGTAGAAAATAAGAGCAAACGAGAGGGACAGAGAGAAGGGGATTTTTATTTTTTTATTTTTTTATTAGCCAGCTTCAGTTAGGAGCCAACATTCTACTCTACTTCAAACGCCAGTGTGCGGTGCACACAGTGGAGTAAACTTGTAAACCGGTCATCTGATCATCTATCTATCAGTGCACGGGAACACATGTTGGTGTACCTATTTATATTGCGTAGGCACTCACCACGGGAACGTGCTTAAATCACCTTCGACTAGGAACACGGTGACATATTTTATTCCCCAGGCTCACACGGGGGGGGGGGGGGGGGGGGTGGAGTTTGGAGAGGATGTGGAAAAAGTGAAGGTGATTGGACCCTGAGGGTGGGAATTAGGACAAGGAAGAAAGTGGGCGAAGCATACGAGGCTATATTATAACCTACTCCAGGATTTAAAGGAGAAGATTTGTCAGCAATGGCTTCTCAACAGAAAATATCTTAATTTCTGCGTCCACAGTACCCCACTGCAATCCTTCCTGACAAGTGAACCCGGGAATCAAACTCCAAGCGCTGGTTTACGACATCCGTCCTCCAACCACTGCCGTAATTTATAACGCCACGGGTCTCGAAAAACTGTCAGCTAAAGAACAGTTTTTCTTTGGTGCTCAGATGGCAGTAAGCTTGTAACAGACAACTCAAATTATTTCAGGCGTTTCTTTTGTAACCACCCACGTTGCTTACGCCAGTGCAAGTAACACTGAAATCGTTGGAATCGAAATGGAACTAATTTTTTTTACCCGCGGAAAGCTCGCCTCATGTTTACGCGCGTGCTTGGGGGCTACGTTGCTTCCACAGTCTTATTAGTACCAAAGACTGTCTTATAACCTTTGTTAGTATACAAACCTTTCGGAGGGCGCTGACAGCGTGGGTGGACAGCGGCGCGGAGATAGACAGTACCCCTTCAGGGGCAGAGTGTGGAGAAAGGTGCCGGAAAGAAATGATCGGAGTGTGAGACTATCTGACAGCAGTCTTTGTCACACAGAGAGAGAGAGAGTAAAAACAAAGTCCAAGCATGTCTTGTACTGGAAACTTTTTACTTCAAATTTTCGCCCATCTTGGGGCTTTTTCGAGGCCTGCCCGGTCGGCTTGACTGATTCATAGAGAGAGAGAGAGAGAGAGAGAGAGAGAGAGAGAGAGAGAGAGAGAGAGAGAGAGAGAGAGAGAGAGAGAGAGAGAGAGAGAGAGAGAGAGAATGTATAACAAAGTCCAAGCATGTTTTTTAGTGGAAACGTTTTACTCCGAATTTTCGCCCTTGAGGGCTTCGTCAAGGCCCGGTTAGCTTGACTGATTCCTACAAAACGTAATTATGTCAAAAAAGGGAGTAAAACGTTTCCACCAAAAAAACATGCTTGGACTTTGTTATACATTCTCTAAATGACACCATACTAAGTCCTTCCTGCACGGTGCGGTGCACAGGAGTCATAGAGAGCCTTGCTACTTACACCAGCCAGGAAGCAGTGTAGGCTCTCCCCTGAGATGAACACATGAACATAGGCCGCAACAGCAAACAACCTGCCTTTGCAGGGACACTGGGGGAAAAGGGACGCTGCTGGTAAGGTAGGTAGGTAGTGTTGCTTAATGTCCTCAGATGTCGGTTGACATATTAGGGACAAGCTGAGACCAATGCCGAAGCATGGTTCAATATTGGGCGATTCAGGCGGGGTTGTTAACTCCCTTGACTTTTGCCCGGCATCGCTTAAGTCCCTTGGCTGCTTTTACTTCCGGTGCGTACTTTCTTCACAGTGGAAGGCGGTGACAGAGAATGTGCGAATTTTACACTGCCAACTTTAAAGGCATTTTTGGAGGCCCGTAGTCATATTGTGTCTGGCAATAAGCAATAACTTGTTGTTCGTGCCTTAGGATGCCCCAAAACGTATTTTTTCCACAAACTCGAGATCTTCTGGTTAGCCAAAAAACGACGCAAAGACACTGTTTTTCCACCCTCCATCCCCTTTCCACGGTAATTTTTGCAACTGCAACAGTATTGGCATTTGTACTGCTTCGCGATTCTAGATTCAGCTTCCACTGTTATGCACAGCGTGAAGCAACGCCTACTCAGAAATCGGCCCGGAAGTGCCCTGAGGCCTCTCGCGACTTCTTTCGAGGAAGATTACAAAGCGCATTCACTCTAGCAAACCAGCTTCGCTGAATCGCCCAATAGCTTTACGTCCACGGAAACCAGAAGGTTCGTTAGGACGTTAGGCTGGTAAGCGGAAGGACCTCGGTTCGATACCGCTTCGGCTCTCCTTTCTCTTCAAAAAGGTTGTGATTTGTGGACGCTGTCTTGTGACTTTATCCACCACTTCCTACTGAAACATTAAAATGGCTCTCATCGCTGCCCATCTTAATGCAGGAATCATTCTGGTGGTGACAGTGTAGCGATAGGTGTATAATTTTCCTCTTCCCCCAACCTCCATACCCCCTTCTCCCCGTCTCTAATAAGCCTTATGGTTTTTGTGGACGTTAAGCACCATGTTTACTTACTACTTACCAGTTTCAGAGCTCGGGAGCTGTTTGAAATTCGACTGGGTTGTCCCTAAGCAACACTGAATTGGAACTCTAATTACCCATTGTACGGGCAATTCTTTATTCAGTATTACGGGTCAGTAACCGGGAACAGAGGAAAGCTCAGAAACAGAGCATTGCAGTTCTTTTCTGCTTCGATTCTCTCCTGGCTGAGTTATGAACGGGCCGGTTTCGCGCGCCGCGTGTGTTACGCGTTCAGCGCGTTTGTCGGTGACCGCAGCGGCGCCGCGTGTGCGTAGCCGCTGTGATGCAAGCTCTAACAAGACCCACCGGCGTTTCACAACGGCTACCGCTGAAACACCACGCGTTGACTGGCTCACCTGCGTCCGGACGACCACGCTTCCTTGACAACTAACACAACGGCCGTAAACAGCCTCAGAGAACCCTATGCATGTTTGCAGCTTGTGTCTCCACGTTCAGCCACAACAACCCACGCACCTCCCACACCGCCACACCAAGGGCCGGCCACGCGCACGCTTGTTTCTGCCGGTGTTTTCCGTCCATCTCCACAAGCCGGTACAGTCTAGTTGCGCCATCGCATCACATTACGAGACTGCCGATTGGGCCGGCCGTGTAAGTCAGTGCTTTTGGCCCTCTAAACAATTCTTGACAACTGTGTCTGCCACGTGGTCGTCGATACTGCTTAATCTCTCCTACACGCACCCTCCTTCTTGTTTTGCCCGCTTGGTTGCAGTCCAGTGAAGGTTTAATTGATCTTTCCTCCTGTTGTTTATTTAGCACGTCTGTGACCCCCCACCCCCACCCCCCACCCCACCCCCGCCTCCTCATCCCCAATTTCTTACAGTGCCACGTCTATACGGTCTCTGTGGATATAAAGCAACATTCAACTGAAAACCGGACAACCCACTGTAAAGGCAGTTGTCTATTCAGTGTTACAACTTCTTAAAGTGCCAAAGTCAATCCGGTCTCTGTGGAAGTAAAGCAACATTCAACCGGAACTCGAACCCGTTGCAAAGGCAACTCTCCATTCAAAGTTTCAATTACTTCTTTTTAAAGTGCAAAACACAGGGGCTCGGCTAAGCGGCTAATCGCGAGCACCTGTGTTGTGTGTGACCGGGAGGAGAACAGTGCGGTGGTGGTACCGAACGAAACAAAACGCCCCAGGGTCTGGGAAGTGTTTCAGCCAGGGTGGAGTGAAGCTAAGTCGCCGGCGCCGGCCGACATTCATTGACGCACTCGAGCAACTCAGCTCTGCGCGGTTGGACTGACAGGACCAGTCTGAGTTACGTGCACAAACCGACACGACATGGCTGTGACCACAACGACTCGGGGACTGCAGCGTGTCCTTCAGCTCTTCTCGTCACACAGCGTCAAAAGTAAGTCCCAAATTTGTACACTTTCTTCCCAGTATCTACTAATCAGTCTTCACAATGCGTCCAAAGTAAGTCCCAAATTTGTACACTTTCTTCCCAGTATCTACTCATCACTCTTCGCAGTGCGTCCAAAGTAAGTCCCAAATTCTTTCCCCCAAAAAAAAATCTGAAACAAGAATGACTGCTAGCGTCTTGAACCTAGTGTGTGTTTGGATCCAAATGCTTTCAGTTTTTTCCCAATAATTATCTTCTAGTCAGTCTTCACAGTGCGTCCAGATGCGGTCGGTCTGTTCCCACCTGTTCTCGTCACAGTGTGTGTGGGGGGGGGGGGGGAGGGGGGTCAGTTCTAAATGCGTTCAGTCTATCAGTCTATTCCCAGCTCTTCTCGTCACAGTGTGTCGGGGGGGGGGGGGGGCATCTTTCGCATAGTTATGCGTTCAGTCTATCAGTCTATTCCCATCTGTTCTCGTCACAGTGTGCCGGGGGTGGACGTGGCAGCTCCAAATACCTTCACTGTGTTCAACCAGCTAGTCTCATCACATGGCACTGTGTTGGAGTGGGGGGGGGGGGGCGGGAGGGTCAGTTGCCAATACGTTAGGTCTATTCCCAATTCTTTTCTTCACTGTATGTCGGGGGGTGGGGGTGGAGAGGGTGTGTCAGTTCCAAATGCGTCCAATGTAACACCAATTCTCCTCGTCACAGTGTGTCACTCAAAGTCATTCAGTTTCTTCTTCTGCTTTTCACGTGTCGTGTCACGCTGTATGGACGCCGCCATGTCTGGCCTTGGTTGTGTGAGGTCTGCGGTGTTTCGCTGAGCTGTTTCCCGCTTTCTCGCATGACTGTTTGACACGGAAGTATCGCTCATACCGCAGACTGGGAGATTCATTCAACCCATTGTGCAAGGTTGAGTGTTGCTTCACGTCCACAGAAACCGAAGGTTTATTAGGGACGGGAGCCCGGGACGGCCACCTCGACTTTCACACAGCTCCTGAGCTCTATGATTGTGCAAGTTGGTTGGTTGAGTGTTGCTTTACGTCCACAGAAACCGAAGGTTTATTAAGGACGGGAGCCCAGGACGGCCACCTCGACTTTTACACAGCTGCTGAGTTCTGTGATTGTGCAAGACTGACTGATGATTGATTGTGCAAGATTGACTGATGATTGATTGTGCAAGTAAATTCTCTGGGCTTATATTCAGCGTCGTGGGTCAGGAAACTTTTTCAAAACTCAGGAGCTGTGTCAGAGTCGAGGTGGCCGTCCTTGGCTTTTATGTTGCTTAACGTCCACGGAGGCGGGATGACCTATTAGGGACGGGGACAGAGTGGGAAAGAGGACCAGGGTGATTGGCTCGACCGCGGAAACCGCCCGAAAAAGACCGGAGAGACCGTGGACCGCCGCCAGAACAATGGAAGTGTTAAGGCGGTGTCCCCTCGCCATTGCCCAGCGACTTGTGCACTGCGCAATTGCTCTTTCAACTGCTGTGCTGGACAGAGTCACTAAGACAATGTCCGTTGCACCGCTGTTGACGAACAACTTGGACAACTCAAAGCAAAAGATGTCCAACTTGCTCAGCCCAGCTCCACCTCCCTACTCATGATCTCTTCTGGGCAAAAGTGAGGGTCCAGCTCCACCTCCCTCCTCTAAGATCTCTTGATCTTTTGATCTCGCCTGGTACCCTGATGGCCGTCCTGGGCTCCCGTACCTAATAAGCCTACGGTTTCTGTGGACGTAAAGCAACACTTGAATAAGAGGAAACTTGTAGTTTTTTACCTGTTCTAGTGGTTAGTGTGTCACGGTGGTAGTGGCCAACGCGTGGGTTTCTGGTCCCGGTGTACTGTGGAGTGGTTCTTTGCGGCTGGGTGGTGTACCGGCCGCCAGAGAGTGTCACGTAAGCAAAACGATCGTAACACCAGATTAAGAAGAAGGGTGTGCCGGTAGTCATTCTGAAGCCGGAATGTCGCCTCAGAGATCAGGAGCTGCGTGAAAGTCGAGGTGGCCGTCCTGCGCTCCCGTCCCTAATAGTTTTGTTCGGTGTCTGTGAACGTCCCTATCAGTCTGTACAGTGTGTGTGTGTGTGTGTGTGTGTGTGTGTGTGTGTGTGTGTGTGTGTGTGTGTGTGTGTGTGTGTGTGTGCGTGTGTGTGCATCTTTCGCATAGTTATGCTCGACCCCTTTTTGGTGTCAACATTATGTGTTAGTTTTTCGTTAAATTGCAGATAACAGTTTCCATCTTGATGTACATTATGTAAGTTATGTTATACTTGTTCGGCGCGTTGAGCCGCAGGGTAGGTGCTGTACAACTTTCGTTATTATTATTATTAAAGTCGAGGTGGTTGTCCTGGGCTCCCCGTCCCTAATAGTTTTGTACGGTGTCTGTGGACGAAAAGCAACACTAAACATCAATCGCCACAGAGCTCATGAGCTGTGTGAAAATCGAGGTGGCCATCCATGACTCCCCGTCCCTGGTAGGTCCTTCGGATGAGACTATGAACAGAGGTCCTTCGTGTGTATACACGTGGGAAAAAAAATCGCATACGCAGATTAAAGATCCTGAGGTCCATCTCAGAGTTCTGTGAATTATGGAAATACCAAAATAACCCAGCATGCACTGAACATGTCAAGAGTCTTCAGGATCAGAATGTTGAAGGTGGACACTATACGGTAAGTAAACGTCCACAGAAACCACAAGGCTTATTAGGGACGGGGAGGAGGTGGGAAGAGGGTATGGAGGTGCGGAAGAGGGAGATTATATAAATACCTGTCGCTACCAGAATGACTCCTGCATTACTAGATGGGCAGCGGATGACAGCCACTTTAATGTTTCATTAATTGTGAGGGACAAAGTCACAAGGAGTATCCACAGTCCACAACCTTTTGAAGAGAAGGGAGAGCCGAAACGGTCCTTCTGCTTGCCAGCCTGACGCCTTACCGCTAGGCCAAACCGGCTAACACACTATGCGGAAGAAGAAATAGTCGGTACTGTCTGTGTGAACGTAAAGCAACACTGAAGAAAAAGACACGGTTAGCATGTCAGTGGAGCGGAACGCTCTTACCAGCCACTGACTGACACCTCGCAGCGTGCCCACACCGTGCCTCTCTCTACATTGAATGGTAAGTAAGTAAACGTGGTGCTTAACGTCCACACAAACCATGAGGCTTATTAGGGACGGGGAGAAGGGGGTATGGAGGTGGGGGGGAAGAGGGAGATTACATACCTATCGCTATACTGTCACCATCAGAATGACTCCTGCATTAAGATGGCAGCGATGAGAGCCATTTTAATATTTCATTAATTGAGAGGGAGAAAGTCACAAGACAGTGTCCACAAACCACAACCTTTTTGAAGAGAAAAGAGAGCCGATCCGGAATCGAACTGAGGTCCCTCAGCTTACCAGCCTAACGCCTTACCGTTAGGCCGAACCGGCTCACGAGGAGTGTTTCGCTGAAGTGTTGCTTTACGTCCACAGAAACCGTAGGCGTATTAGGGACGGGAGTCCAGGACACCTCGACTTTCACACAGCTCCTAGCACTGACACGGAGTGCTTCACTGTACATGTGCCTTACATAGCTGTACATGTCGTAGGCTACATGTCCCAGCACTTACATGTTGTGCAATCGTTGTATGGTGTATACAGAACCAGCGCCGAGACGGCAGCAGTTTTACGTGGCACCAACCATGTAAGAACCAAACAGTGTTGTACCCACTTCGGTGGATGTTCAAAACGCGCGGTGTAAAAGCTACAGTCACCTCGAGATGAGGCGCTTAATGAATAAATAAACACGCGCATTCTGTACGTGTGCCTCACTGTACATCTGCCTTACTGCACATGTGCCTCACTGTACATCTGTCTTACTGCACATGTGCCTCACTGTACATCTGCCTTACTGCACATGTGCCTCACTGTACATCTGTCTTACTGCACATGTGCCTCACTGTACATCTGCCTTACTGCACATGTGCCTCACTGTACATCTGTCTTACTGCACATGTGCCTCACTGTACATCTGTCTTACTGCACATGTGCCTCACTGTACATCTGTCTTACTGCACATGTGCCTCACTGTACACCTGTCATACTGTACATGTGCCATACTGTACATCTGTCTTACTGCACATGTGCCTCACTGTACATCTGTCATACTGCACATGTGCCATACTGTACATC
This sequence comes from Alviniconcha strummeri, assembly GCA_963584105.1. Lineage (NCBI taxonomy): Eukaryota > Metazoa > Mollusca > Gastropoda > Provannidae > Alviniconcha > Alviniconcha strummeri. The sequence goes on from OY757552.1 coordinate 18,146,712, forward strand.
TGTCATACTGCACATGTGCCATATTGTACATCTTCCGTGCCTTACTGTACATGTGCCTCTCTGTACCTGCGCATTACCGTACATGCGCCTCACTGTACCTGTGTCATGCTTTGCAGTACATATGGCATACTGTACATCTGCTTTGCCTTACTGCACATATGCCTCACTGGAAATGTGCCCCACTGTACATGACTGTACATGTGCCTCATTGTACATGACTGTGCATGTGCCTTACTGTACATGTGCCTCATTGTACATGGAGGTACGTGTGCCTTGCTGTACATGTACCTGCCTCACTGTGCATGCACCTTACTGTACATGACTGTACGATGTTTTACTGTACATAATTATGTGCCTCATTATATATGTGTTGTTGATCGCTTTTATATTTAGCTTTTATATGACTGTATATGTGCTAATGCATGTGCCATTATGTACATAATTATCCATGTGCCTTACTGTACATGTGCCTCGCTAGACATAACTGTCATGTGCTCATTATCCATAACTATACACGTGCCTCACTGTACATGTGCGCTTTGGGATAGTGTCAGGTGCAGGCGCTGTTTAAATATTCTCTTAAAACATTTCTGGGCTTGCAGAAGAAAGGAAAGAATATATATGTATATATTCAAGTCAGTTCAGTTTAAGCCAGTTCAGTTCAGTTCAATCCAAGTTAGTTCAGTTCAAGTCAGTTCAGTTCAATTCAAATCAGTTCAGATCAGTTCAAGTCAGTTCAGATCAGTTCAAGTCAGTTCAGTTCAATTCAAGTCAGTTCAGTTCAATTCAACTTTAATTCAAGTCAGTTCAGTTCAATTCAACTTTAATTCAAGTCAGCTCAGTTCAGGTCAAGTCAGTTCGGTTCAGTCCAGTAACATTTTATTCATCCCACAGGGGAAATTCCATCAAGCAAATTCATAACGACAACAACTAAAACAGCAACAGCAACAACATAGGTCAACAATTTTGACACTACGCATCTCTCTCTCTCTCTCTCTCTCTCTCTCTCTCTCTCTCTCTCTCTCTCTCTCCTCTCTCTCTCTCTCTCTCTCTCTCTCTCTCTCTCTCTCTCTCTCTCTCTGTCTGCACACGTCATAACTGAGACTGTTACCTACATATACAATCTTTGCATAGACAAAAACTATTTTCCAAAAGCATTCAAACAAGCTAAGGTTATACCCATTTACAAATCAGGAGATAACAAAAGGACCCTTCAAACTATAGACCTATCTCAATTCTGTCTGTTCTTTCAAAACCTCTAGAAAAACACATTAACAAACACCTTTTATCCTATCTTAAAACAAATGAACTTATACACCCCAAACAATCTGGATTTAGGGAACACCACTCATGCCATACCGCACTTACAACATTAGTAGATATTTTTTATAAGAACATAAACAAAAATGAATTTACGGGAGTACTTTTTGTGGATTTTGCAAAGGCATTTGATGTCATTGATCATGATCTACTTTTGAGGAAATTAACTCTTTATGGATTATCCAATGACACCCTGCACTTAATTTCTTCATTTTTGTCAAATCGAGAACAGCTTGTTTGTATAAACACAATTAAATCCGATTTTCTTCCCGTAAAATACGGTATTCCACAAGGTTCAGTGTTAGGCCCGCTTCTCTTTTCTCTCTATATAAACGACTTGCCCTTATTCATAAAAGCTTTATGTGAACTATTTGCTGATGACACCACTATCCACTCTAGTCACTCAAACCTAAATAATCTTTTGCTTAGCTTACAGGAAAGTATAAATAACCTTCTTCAATGGACTGAACTAAATCATATGTCGCTAAACTCGTACAAAACCAAATACATGACCATAACAACAAGACAAAAACGCCAGAACATATCTTCTCGCATGCCACTTTATATTGGAAATGAGAAAATTGTCGAAGTAGCAACACATAAGGTTTTAGGAGTAACTATTGATAATAATTTGTCTTGGACGAATCATGTAAATGAACTAACCAAACGTGTTTCTCAAAAGCTATATCAACTTGCAAAAATTAAACATTTTCTAAATGCTCATGCTCGAAAACTATTTTTTCATGCACATATCCAACCAATCATTGACTATGCTTCAACACTCTGGGACTCTGCTAGTGCAAACACATTAAAACCTCTTGTTAGTATTCACAAGCGAGCCCTTAAATTAACCCTTCTAAAATCCACATCTTTGACAGCTCACGACTATAAACTTTTAGATGTCCTTCCGCTAAAACTAAAATTAGAATTTAATAAAGGCATTATTATGCATAAAATAGTATTTGGTTATGCACCATCAAATCTCAAACTAAACTTTGTTTCAAATCAAAACAGACATCCACACAAACTTGTAGTACCCCGTCCTAGATTAGATTTATTTAAACGCAGCTTGATGTATTCCGGGGGAAAACTATGGAACAATTTACCATTATCAATAAAACAAATATCAGATCACAAAGCATTTTAAAAAAAACATTTAAACAGTACTTAATGGAAAAAATCACAACAAACATTGATTAAGGATATGTGCACTTTTTTTTTTTTTTTTTTAAACATGATTTGAACATTTATATTTTTTATATTTGTGAATAATTATGTGTTAGAAATATATATTATGCATACATGCATGCTTTTCATTTTACTGTCTGTCTGTCTGTCTGTCTGTCTGTCTGTCTGTCTGTCTGTCTGTCTGTCTGTCTGTCTGTGTCTCTCTCTCTCTCTCTCTCTCTCTCTCTCTCTCTCTCTCTCTCTCTCTCTCTCTCTCTCTCTCTCTCTCTCTCTCTCTTTATTTCTGTACACACCTGACTGGTGTGTGCTTGTGGCGTGAATGCGTGCGTGTGTGTGCGCGCGTGCGCTCGATCGTGCACGCGAACAACTTATAGTTCCTGATATGAGTGCGTTACTCTTACTCTGTAACCAGTACCAGAGACTGACTGACTCCGTATTACTGTGTCAATCATCACGGCGCTATTGTGTGTTGCACTGCCCCGGTCTGTGACACTGACAGACTTGTATACTCATGGCCTTGAGACAGTTATAGTTTATAGTATACGTCCAGGATCCTGGTGGACACGTTGGTGTTTTTCATTTGCTGAATACTTTGTGTTTTGCATCTATTCAGGATCACGAACAGTAGTGCTTGCTCCGTTTGCATTAACTGGTGGGCACGTTAGTATATTCCACTACCTAATTTATACTTCGTGTTAGAGACTGTTCAAGAACCCGAGCGGCTGTGTCTGCTCCCTTTGAATAGTTAACCGGTGGAAACGTTGGGATATTTCATTAGCTGAATAGTTTGTGTCTGCATCTGTCCAAGAACTCGAGCGGCTGTGCCGGCTCCCTTTGGATTGTTAATCGTGTTTCGTGTGGATTCCCTCTGCTTTGTTTTCCGAAATTTGTACTACCAGTTCGTTTTGTTGTTGTTCTTGTTGTTTTCAGTTGTATGCGCCATTGTCCTCTGGGATATATATATATGTAACATTTAAAGGAACATTTAATCACGCAGAGATTTGAATTTCTGCATTTTTCAGTTCTAGGAACGGATTGTTAGTCAGGGTTTAGCATGTCCAGCGACTGTCTCCGAGTCGGTCACCTTAATGTGTACCACATTCAGAAAAAAATTCATGATCTTAATGTCTTTTTTGAATCCCATCAGCTCTTTCACCTGTTCGGTTTCAGTGAGACTAGGCTGAAAAGCCACATTCCAAGTGAAGGTCTGTCTCTTCCTCACTATTCACTAATCCGAAAGGATGCTGCCAGATCTCAGCACACAGGTTTAGTTGTTTACATACATTCTTCAGTCAGCAAAATTGTCCGTCGCCGTCCTGACTTAGAGTCTGAAGCAGTAGAAAGCGTGTGGTTAGAAATACAAACACGCAAGTCCAGTATCTTAGTTGGTTATATTTATAGAAACCCAGCTTCAACGTTTGACTGGTATGATCAATTTGTTACAATGATGGACAGGGTGCAGGGCTGTAATGTGAATGTTGTCCTGTTGGGTGATTTTAATATTGACATGCAAAAAAGTAACCCAGCATGGGATTCCACAATATCCTTATTTGGCCTAAATCAAATGATTACGTCACCTACGAGAATCACTCCCCATTCTTCAACACTAATTGATCATATTTACACAAGTGATACTAGCATTGTGTCAAATATTCTAGTGCCTGCCACAGGAATCAGCGATCATTTTCCAGTGTGCTGTACCTTGTCTGTCAAAACTGTGAAGCCTGTTCTGAATGTCCACTCTTCAATTGTTTACCGATGTTTCAAACAGTTTGATGAAAGAGCTTTTTTGATGGATTTGCACGTAATCCCCTTTAAAAATGTGTACAATTTTAGCGACCCCAATGTGGCACTGTCACACTGGATTGACTTATTTCTTGATGTTATTAATAAGCATGCCCCCCTCAAAAAAAAGCGGGTGAAACAGCAAACCCTTCCACCATGGCTGAACACTGATATAAAGCAAGCCATGTTACTGAGGGACAAGTGTAGGAAGCAAAAGAAATTTGTAGACTATAAGCAACAACGGAACCGTGTAAATTACCTTGTGAGGGAAGCCAAGAAAAAATATTTTAATGACCTTGCCGGAAATAAAGCAGATATATCATCCATGTGGAGAGCTATCAACACACTCACTAAAGGCCACAGCCCTGCAAACAATAATCTTCCATCGGAACTCACACCAGATGTCTTTAACGCCCACTTCGTATCTGTAGTCTCGAAGTTTTTACCAGATGATCAAACCGATGGGTCTCAGTATAATTGTCCTAATAGGTTACTAAACTTTTGCAGAGATCGAATCTCTCAAAATACCACATTTTCAATTCCTCCTATATCTGTATTCGAAGTAGGAATATCTATCTTAAAGCTGGATAATAAGAAATCTACAGGTTGTGATGGTATTAGTGTTAAACTTCTAAAAATTGCCCTTCCTTACATAGCTGAGACACTTACATACATTTATAACTTATGCATACAAAAGAATGTTTTTCCAACCGCATTCAAGAGAGCTAAAGTAATTCCACTCCCTAAAACAAAAACTATCTCCACCGATCTGAACGATTACCGCCCTATCTCGATCCTGTCTGTTCTCACAAAGCCACTAGAGAGACACATTCATAAACATTTGACAAACTTTTTAGAAACACACCAGCTTTTTCATTCCTTTCAGTCTGGCTTCCGATGTGGACATTCTTGTCAAACGGCAGTTACCCGTTTAACTGATATTTGGCTCTCAGCTTTCAACAACCGTCAAATGTCAGGCGCTGTATTTCTCGATTTTCGCAAGGCTTTTGACCTGGTTCATCACGATATTTTACTGAAAAAACTATCCACGTACAACTTAAGCATCGCAAGTATAGCTTTCTTAAGATCTTATTTACAGGATCGTATACAATGCGTGCTTGTAAATGGCACATACTCCCAAGAAACGTCTATAACAAGTGGAGTGCCTCAAGGGTCGATCCTAGGCCCACTTCTGTTTTGCATCTTTATTAATGACTTGCCTCTGTGTCTTACACGTGCGTCAGTCCAATGTGATTTATTTGCTGATGATGGTACCCTTAATACAGCTAATGACAACATAGATAATATACGAGGGGATTTACAACAAAGTCTATATGATGTCTCTGGATGGTGTTGTAGAAATCGGATGGCACTAAATCCGACGAAAACAAAATGCATGTTGATGGCGACGAGGCAAAAACACCAGAAAAAACAGCTCCCTTTAAATCTAAAGTTCGAGACCACGCCAATAGAGCAAGTTTCAAAACATCGCCTACTTGGAGTGACTGTAGACGAACAGCTAAAGTGGCAAGCACATATTAACAACATGTGCAAAACCGTTTCTAGAAATATTTTTCTTCTTTCGAAACTGAGCCAAATTGTCAGCCAAAAATCCAAATTAGCATTCTTCTTCGCACACATTATGTCACATATGAACTATGTTTCAAATGCATGGGATGGATGTGCTGGTGTGCACATGAAGCAGCTGTATTCTCTCCACAAACGTGCCGTAAAATTCTTGATGCCAGTTCCTAATTTAGACTACAAACAAAAGTGCTGTGCTCTCAAACTACTCCCTTTAGACAAACAACTATTGCTCAACAAATGTGTTCTAATGCAAAAGGTTGTTCACGGCAAAGCCCCGCAGTATCTGAAAGATCTCATGATTCCATCTGAACGTCTTCATGTTCATGGGAATAAACAGCTTTTGCCCAGAACAAGGATTGATATCTTTAAAACGAGTTTCTCCTTTTCAGGCTCCTTAGCGTGGAATAGTTTAGCTCATCATCTCAGATACCCCATGGAATTAAAAACGTTCAAAAGGAAAGCATTTCAGGCACTTGCTAAGCCACCTTGAATACTTCGTTATACTTCTTCTTCTTTTTTTTCTTCTTTTTTTTCTTTCTTCTTTTTCTTCTAGCGCGTCAGACAGCTTGACACGAAATGTATAGAATGCTGTTATTGTTTTCCCTCCCTTGCTCTTGTAAATTTTAGATTTGTGTGTGTGTGTGTGTGTGTGTGTGTGTGTGTGTGTGTGTGTGTGTGTGTGTGTGTGTGTGTGTGTGTGTGTGTGTGTGTGTGTGTGTGTGTGCGTGTGTGGTATTTTCATGAAATATTTACCTTTGTTTTCCTCCTGGTCATTTTTTTTCCCCCTCAAATTTAATGTTTGCATATATGATTGTGGGTGTATGTGATGTGCTTTGATTTTGGTTAGGTGTGTATAATGCATCATCGCTTAGCTTCCAATCCTGTTAGATGTGATCTTGTCTTATACGTAGATAGAAGTCATTATTCTGTCGCTTTCTTTTATTCGTTAATGTTTTTTGTCATTCTCTCTCTCTCTCTCCTAAAAAAATAGTTTGTATTGGTCTTTGCTTTATTATTGCTCTGTTCGTATGATGTGATGTTTTAGACAGAAATTAGTTTGTTTTGTTTTTAAGTCGTTTTTTCTCTAGCGTATTTAAGTGAATTTTGTTTGATGTATTGAGTGTTGCTGTGTTTGTCATCAGGGACAGATTTGAAAAAAAGCCGATACGTGCTTAAATCTTTATCCCTGTGTAATAAAGTATTATCTTATCTTATCTCTCTCTCTCTCTCTCTCTCTCTCTCTCTCTCTCTCTCTCTCTCTCTCTCTCTCTCTCTCTCTCTCTCTCTCTCTCTCTCTCTCTCTCTCTCTCTCTCTCTCTCTCAATAGTTAATATGAGTTTTTGAGTTGATAATTATTTTGTTTTCGATTGTTTTTGTTGATTTTGTTTTCCCCGAGGGCTGGATGAAAAAAAAGTATTGTACTTATTCCTTTACCCTCGTTAATAAAAAAAATTCGTTCGTTCGTTCGTTCGTTCGTTCGTTCGTTCTCTCTGTCTCTGTCTGTCTGTCTGTCTGTCTGTCTGTCTGTCTGTCTGTCTGTCTGTCTGTCTGTCTCTCTCTCTCTCTCTCTCTCTCTCTCTCTCTCTCTCTCTCTCTCTCTCTCTCTCTCTCTCTCTCTCTCTCTCTCTCTCTCCACCCCTCCGCCCTCTCTCTGTCTCTGTCTTTGTCTGTCCATCTTCCCCCCTCTCTTTTTCTGTCTGTCCATCTTCCCCCCTCTCCGTCTCTGTCTGTCCATCTTCCGCCCGCTCTTTCTCTGTCTGTACATCTCCCCCCCCCCCCCCCGCTCTCTCTCTCTCTCTCTCTCTCTCTCTCTCTCTCTCTCTCTCTCCAATATAGTCGCTGCTGGTACGGAATCAACACACAAGGGAGTTAATTAGCGCTACCGTTCGAAATACGTAACACAAGTATAACATCAACACAAGGGAGTTAATTAGCGTTCGAAATACGTAACACAAGTACAACAATTTGTTTTTGTTGTTGTACTTGTGTTACGTATTTTGAGCGCTAATTAACTCCCTTGTGTATTGATTCTGCACGAGCGCTCTGGGCCTCGTTCTATTCCTTTTTTCTTTTCTTCCGCTGCTGGTACGAATTGATTGTTTTATTCACAATAGTTTCGTGCATATACAATCTCTTTAATGAACCCACTGAACTAAGTGCAAGAGACTGCATCCTGTCCGAAATTTAAAACATCAAAGTCGCTTTGTTTGTCGCCTCACATTCACCTTATTTTGTAACATAAATAAAGTCTTCGAACTTTTCTGTCCAAACACATAAATGTCATAAAGCTGGAACCCTTCTACTGAAGGTTGCCAGGAAAGGAAGAACTCATATTCACATGCTTCTAATCTGCAAGACTGATTTTTAGGTTAATCCCTAAGGAATACAGACTAGACAAAGGAAGAACCTTTAGTTCCAGGATCACAAAACGGGTCTTTACAAAGCAGACACGCACACGCAGACAAGATGTCAAGTCTCTCAAATTCTCTTCGCCTAATGCAGCAGAAATATTCGTCTACTCAATAAATGTAGTAGGTAGATGATGTGGTCATTATGACAGTTTCAAAAATACGAACTTCTAGTTACACCTACAATTCAGTGAAATGTTTAGACTTCACAGAGACAAACAATCGACAGTGTTTTCAACTACCTTCAAAGAATCGTCCATTTCAAAATAGGACGCAATATAGGAAGGAACTGGTTCAGTCTCAGATGACTTCTGTGAACTTGGATATACTATGACCTCGATTCTGCAAAGCATTGACAAATTAACGATTAAATCCTTTCCAACTGACAAATCCTAAATTGACAGATTAAATCCTTTCCAACTGATCATAGGTCCAATGAAGATGGTAGGTATCAAGGACAGCATTGAAACTGAGCATGCTAAGAGCTGATTGGCCTTCTTTTCTTTTTTCTTTTTTTTCTTTTTTTGATTAAGAGGCATGTACACTGTTAATGCAATGTATCTGTAATGCATGCGACAAAACTAGCGCCCAGTGAAATGCCTGTTTCTAAATACAGACAAGCGTAAACATTGATAAACACTTGTTTCCTGGAGGATGTTTTAGATGTAAACATAAGTAAAGGCATTACTGTTTAACCGTTGCTTTCTCTTAGAAAACATAGCATCGGGCTAAGTCGTAATTTATACATTACGTGCAGTGTACGTAAGAAACGTGTGGAGCGTGCTTTCCAATTTGGATCAATCGGAAACCAAAAGCCAGTAATGGGCGCATCAGGTCCAGCCAACAGTAATGTCGGTTAGGCAATTCATTTTACGGTTCCCTTGACGTAATTGCATCAGCTCTAAATGACTGTCCTTGAAAACAGAAAACAGCAGCCCGAACTACATTGTACTGGCGCAACGCCGGTGTAAAAGAAAACGGTTTACGTTGATGGATATACGTTGCATCGAAAAGTGTGATGAATGCCCTGTCTGTGCAAATCGTAAGGTGTAAGGGGAGCGGGGATAGCTCAGTGGTTAGAGCGCTGGACTCGTGATCGAAAGGTCGCGGGTTCGAATCTCTGCAGGAGCGGTGGAATAATTTTCTTCTCCAGAGTCAACTTTCTGTGCTGACTTTTATTACGGTATGCAGTTCAGTACTGTACTTTTATGACAATGGGATTCCATTGCTATTTGTCCCAGTTCAGTACTGTACTTTTATGACAATGGGATTCCATTGCTATTTGTCCCTGTTCAGTACTGTTCTTTTATGACAATGGGATTCCATTGCTATTTGTCCCAGTTTAGTACTGTTCTTTTATGACAAGGGGGATTCCATTGCTATTTGTCCCAGTTTAGTACTGTTCTTTTATGACAATGGAATTCCATTGCTATTTGTCCCAGTTCAGTACTGTTCTTTTTATGACAATGGGATTCCATTGCTATTTGTCCCAGTTTAGTACTGTTCTTTTATGACAATGGGGATTCCGTTGTTATTTGTCCCAGTTTAGTACTGTTCTTTTTATGACAATGGGATTCCATTGCTATTTGTCCCAGTTTAGTACTGTTTTTTATGACAATGGGGATTCCATTGTTATTTGTCCCAGTTTAGTACTGTTTTTTATGACAATGGGATTCCATTGTTATTTGTCCCAGTTTAGTACTGTTTTTTATGACAATGGGATTCCATTGTTATTTGTCCCAGTTTAGTACTGTTCTTTATGACAATGGGATTCCATTGTTATTTGTCCCAGTTTAGTACTGTTCTTTATGACAATGGGATTCCATTGCTATTTGTCCCAGAGCTTTACTATTTCATCCACTTTGTCACAGTTCTGTGAGTACAACTGGAATCTCACTGTGTTCGAGTGATTTAGTAGTAGTACCTTTTTACCCATTTTTGGCAGAACTCTATTAGTAAAATGAAGAGTACATCGTTTCTGGTGGCGTAGATAATGACATTTACTATTTTTCTCCCATTTCGATGCTGCTCTATCATTGCTTTTGTGACACACAGAGGTACTGTTTTACTTTGGTCATCGTTCTGGCACACGAATGGGGATTCCATTACTTCTGGGTAATAACGTAGGGCTAGGTCACCCCTTCCGCGGATGTTCTATCATGCAAAGGCGAATCCGGGGTTTATGCGTCATACAATAATACTTACTAGTTTGTCCATTGCGTGACTGCACTTTGACGAAATATAACGTGGGTCTCTTTTATACTTTTTTGTCTTCTTGTCCTTTCTTCTTCTTCTTCTTCTTCTTCTTCTTCTTCTTCTTCTTCTTCTTCTTCTTCTTCTTCTTCAGCTTTCTTCCTCCTCCTCATTCTTCTTCTTCTTCAGCTTTGTCCTCCTGCTACTCCTCCTCCTTCTTCTTCTTCTTCTTCTTCTTCTTCTTCTTCTTCTTCCCCATACGTATGCGTCATACAATAATACTTACTAGTTTGTCCATTGTGTGACTGCACTTTGACGAAATATAACGTGGGTCTCTTTTATACTTTTTTGTCTTCTTGTCCTTTCTTCGTCTTCTTCTTCTTCTTCTTCTTCTTCTTCTCCTTCTTCTTCTTCTTCTTCTTCTTCTTCTTCTTCTTCT
>OY757552.1:18157831-18160331 GCA_963584105.1 Alviniconcha strummeri
CGAGTCAAGGTCTTCTTTACATGAATACATTCTCCTAGTTCTTTCCCTCTATGTCAAATGTTATCACGAATACTCATTCACTTTTTCTTCAAGAGAGAGAGATGAGAGAGAGAGAGAGAGGAGAGAGAGAGAGAGGAGAGAGAGAGAGAGGAGAGAGAGAGAGAGAGAGAGAGAGAGAGAGGAGAGATGAGGAGAGAGAGAGAAGAGAGAAGAGAGAGAGAGAGAGAGAGAGAGAGAGAGAGAGAGAGAGAGAGAGAAAGAGGAGAGAGAGAAAGAGAGAGAGAGAGAACCAAGAGCATATTTGCTCAGTTTGTGAATCGCGCGATGTGCTTGCTCCCTTTCTGAGCAAGCCGGTTGGCATTTGAGTACAGTTTAATTGTGTATTCCTTCTCTGAACTGTAAACAATCTCTCTTACAGTGCTATTTATGTGAATCAATGTCGCAGAGGTAATCAGAACTCACGATACGTAACAATTTATTGTCCTTAGGAAATGTTTTAAAGGCTCCGTAACTGTTCTGAACTGATTCTTTTAAACACTGGACACCAAAACAGCACAACAGAACAGCTCAGCCAAAAGCAGATAAGTATTCTACGTCTCATTTTCACCGTTCAAACTGTTGTGTTGTTAGATAAATGGATTATCTCTCTATCTCATTTTTTATCGTTTAAGTGTCGTTTTGTAACTTGATAAAGCGGATTACCCCGAAAATTCGCGTGTTGTGTTTTGTCCTAATAAATAGCGTTTATTTTGAACCTTTTTATGTGTTTGGATCTTGCTTTAAAAAGGGGCTTACCCCAAACATTCGCATGTTGCGTATAGTCATAATAAATAGCGTTGTTTTTACCTTTTACGTGTCTTGATATCTGAAACTGTTGTCAAAACTGGGAAAACATTTTTGATCAGTGGATACTATTCTTCAGCCACCATAGGCTTGTGGCTGTTGATGTTTTGCCCGGCAACACCACCGCCACAGGGCCGTGTGACGCACCAACAGTTTTCCTAAAGTCGACCAGGAGAGATCAGGAACCAGCGTCCAGTCCCCTCCCCACACCTTCACCATCAGAACGTCCTTCTCCACCACAATGCAAGCACAGCAAAACAAGGGTTGTAGGTCAGTATCATGAAGGACAGAAGATCCAGGCCTTGTCCCAACCCAACGGACATACGACGCTGCACCACAAAACAAGGGCTGTAGGTCAGTATCATGAAGGACAGAAGATCCAGGCCTTGTCCCAGCCACCGGACATTCCGACACTGCACCACAAAACAAGGGCTGTAGGTTAGTATCCTGAAGGACAGAAAATCCAAGCCTTAATTTGTCCCACCCACCGGACAGTCGGACATTGCACCACAGAACAACGGCTGTAGTCAGTATATATTGTGAAAGACAGAAGATCCAAGAGTTGTTCCAGCAACCGGACAGTCCGAAATCGCACCAAGTGACTTAATTTTGCCTCTTTCCTCTCTTGGAACACAACCCAGATGAGAAGTTTTCTCGTGCCCAACACCTCGCCAAAGCGATGTTTTCAGAGCTGCACCAAGGTATGATGTTAATGTGTACTTTATGTACATAAGAGTTGCCACCAAGGTATGATGTTAATGTGTACTTTATGTACATAAGAGCTGCACCGAGGTATGATGTTAATGTGTACTTTATGTACATAAAAGCTGCACCGAGGTATGATGTTAATGTGTACTTTATGTACATAAGAGCTGCACCGAGGTATGATGTTAATGTGTACTTTATGTACATAAGAGCTGCACCAAGGTATGATGTTAATGTGCACTTTATGTACATAAGAGCTGCACCGAGGTTATGATGTTAATGTGTACTTCATGTACATAACGGCAGTAAAGTGCTGCTATCGTTATCGTTAATGATCTCAGGTGTGCTACTCTATGGGCCATAAATACCTTTTTCAATGATTATTTTCTATTTTCAAACACACCGCATACACTTGAAGAGGAATAAAGACATTAAGATAAATTAATATGTCCCATCTCGGTGGAGGGAGGCAAATTCGGGAGCATCATTTATTTGGCAAGTTCTCTGAGTGTGATGCACATTTTTTTAACTCCATTTTATTTTTGGAGATATCTAATGAATATTTTTAATGTAATTTTTACAAAATATTTCGTCATTTGTCTTCTTTGTATGACTTGTGACTTGTTGGTATTACGTGGATGGTGTATTGTTGACGTTAATTGTAGTTTGTGAGTGTAATTTAATAATAATAATAGAACTCTTTTTAGATTACTTGTGTGAGTGTGTGTGTGTGTGTGTGTGTGTGTGTGTGAGAGAGAGAGAGAGAGAGAGAGAGAGAGAGAGAGAGAGAGAGAGAGAGAGAGAGAGAGAGAGAGAGAGAGAGAGAGAGAGAGAGAGAGAGAGAGAGAGAGAGAGAGAGAGAGACTATATTTTGAATGTTAACATGGTGGTTTAAATACCGTTATTGTTATTGATCTTACATGTGCAACTCTATGAGTCATAGAACCTGCTA
>OY757552.1:18162831-18173600 GCA_963584105.1 Alviniconcha strummeri
GGACATCCAAGGTTTGGGGTGATTTCCGTTAAAGTTCGCTGAGAACGATGATGTAGGTGAAATTGTGATCTAAGGGTTATAAATGCACGAAAAAAGGCATTTTCTGTCGTACCGAAAGCGTCGCTATGACGCTGAAAATCATGCGCACTACATCACTCCGGGGAGTCGCTGCATAATGGCCTGTAAGGGTGTCCACAGGGTAATCAACTTGGAAAGATTTCCTGTTCGAATCTCCAAGAATGAAGCTCCGACGCCAGTAGTTGGGCCTTTGTATCTTTCTCGAGCCTTGTTAGGTGCGCGGCGTTTCGGTCTTTTTCGTTTTGTTTACTCAGGCTAGACTTCATCAGGGAGCCTGCCTTTCATTTGGTGTTTTCTTTTCTTTTCCCAGTTTATCCATGTTTGTTTCATCATATGTAAAAATTAAAAACGTTTTGTTTGTTTTAGTTCGATAGACTAGCGATTTCGTGGACTCTCTGGGTTTAGGGTTTGGGGTTGGGCTAGTTACCGGTTCTTGCCATTGATTTTTTTCTTCTTTTGGCTTGGCCTTTTGTTACTCGAGTTATATCGTTCATTTACGATGTACGAGTGAGGGGGGTAGTCTCGGTGTTTAACGAGCTCGCTCAATCTTTCTTTGTGTGGGGTAGTTCATGAGCGTCTGTTGCCCTGCCGTGTTGTTGTCACTGCTAAGTGGGTTGCATTGTGTGAACGGATTACGTGTATCAAGCCGTTGTCGCTTTGCTGGCTGACACTTCTTTCCTCCTCTTTCTTTTCAGAAAGTGGTTTTAAGTTTGTTTATTTTTTCTCTTTTCCTCTTCTTTTCCACCATTCGTTCTTTCTTTTTTGTCTTTGGCCTATTGGCCATTTCGTACCCGCTTGTTAGCTTGCCTGATTACGGCAGCCATTTTGCATTTCTCTTTTCGTCTGCATTTGTTTACATTCCGATGCTTTGTCATCGGCAGTCCTGATTAGCGTTTTGCTTTATCAGTCTGCAGACTTTGTTTTTCTAGATGGCAGTCATGTTAGTGAGGGGTTAGTTAGAGTTAGTTAAGGTTAGTTATGGTTAGTCTGGCTTTCCATCCTTTTTTCGTTGGCACAGTTATTTTTGCTCTGTGCTCTTATGGCTTTGACTGTAGTCGTCCACTCATTTGTTGCAGATAGTAGTCTATTAGATTGTTGTGATTGTGTGTGTGTGTGTGTGTGTGTGTGTGTGTGTGTGTGTGTGTGTGTGTGTGTGTGTGTGTGTGTGTGTGTGTGCGTGTGTGCATGAACATGTGTGCAGGTCTTGCTGTGTGTGTGTGTGTGTGTGTGTGTGTGTGTGTGTGTGTGTGTGTGTGTGTGTGTGTGTGTGTGTGTGTGTGTGTGTGTGTGTGTGTGTGTGTGCGTTGTTTTCCACCATATGCTTGCAGGTTGGCCACCGTTTGGGTTTTTGAGGTGGCTTCAGTTCTTGTTTCTTTCATTTGGTGTCAGCTGTTTGCTTGCCTGATTAGGGCAGCCACCGGTTTTTCGTTTGCTGCCTGCATTTATGGTTTGGTTTTTCTTTGTCACAGGCATTTGTGTACAGTTTCTTCCTTTCGCGGTCTTTTCTGCCGTAGGCATTCGTGTTAGACTTTTTGTCTTTGCCTTGTTAGCGCTTGTTACAGGGTATCAGTGTACCTGTCAAATTTTCGTATCATGCTGTGCGCTTGCTGCTCGTCAGCTTCATCCTTGGAGATTCGAACTGGACATTTTTTTTAAGTCGGTTACCCTGTGGACACTCCTACAAATTCCGCTTTGAAGCAAACCCCATTTGGTATTCCATAAAGTTTACGAAATCGCACGTCTTAGCTAAGTGCTCGCTACATGAATGGGCGTGACTGATGAAGCGCAGCATCAAAGTCAGCTTGTTTGAATTGTACAAATTTGACCATTTTCGCCTCATAGCGGGTTGATTCCGCGGGAACCCGCGCATAGTTATGTTTTGGGTTGCTTGTGACTTGTTACAGTTTGCTGCAACACAGTAGGTCGGCATGGTTAGAGCTTTTTGTCGACCACACGCATACACATTCAATGAACAATCGAAGATGACGACCGCACTGACTCCCCAGATTGACGTCACTTCCGAGAAATGTCACGTGACTGATGGAGAACCCGAGACATTTTTTATTTCATTAAATCTGAAACTAGTGACTCATTTGTCAATCATGTCGATGGTCATTTTGCGTACTTAAATACCTTAGACTTTTCCTTTAAGTTCGTGCTTGCTGTTTTAAAGATCCGGTGAGCTTTATAACATACAACGATGTGTTTTGTCCTAATAAATAACGTTATTTCGAACCTTTTATGTGTTTGAATCTTGTTTTTTTTAAACGCTAGCAGTCATTCTTGTTTCAGATTCCGCTGAGCATTAATTCAGAATCTTTCCAACATGCTGTTGAAATGTCATTTTTCTCTCACCAGTCTTCCCAAGCCAGCTAGTGCAAGGTGTAGGATATAGATTAGCCACACTGTACCTGTAGGATGCGGACTTCAGCAACACTGTACCTGTAAGATGCGGACTTCAGCCACACTGTACCTGTAAGATGCGGACTTCATCCACTCTGTAACTGTAGGACGCGGACTTCAGCCACACTGTACCTGTAAGATGCGGACTCCAACCACACTGTACCTGTAAGATGCGGACTTCAGCCACTCTGCACCTGTAGGACGCGGACTTCAGCCACACTGTACCTGTAAGATGCGGACTCCAGCCACACTGTACCTGTAAGATGCGGACTTCAGCCATTCTGTACCTGTAGGACGCGGACTTCAGCCACACTGTACCTGTAAGATGCGGACTTCAGCCACACTGTAACTGTAAGATGCGGACTTCAGCCACTCTGCATCTGTAGGACGCGGACTTCAGGCACACTGTACCTGTAGGATGCGGACTTCAGCCACACTGTACCTGTAGGATCCGGACTTCAGCAACACTGTACCTGTAAGATGCGGACTCCAGACATACAGTACCTGTAGGATGCGGACTCCAGCCACACCTTACCTGTAAGGTGCGGACTCCAGCCACACAGTACCTGTGAGACGCGGACTTCAGCCACACTGTACCTGTAAGATGCGGACTCCAGCTTGAGCGTGAGGAAGTCACCAGCACTGGCCTTCGTCCCAGCTGATCACACCAAACACTCCCCGGACCAGCTGATCACACCAAACACTCCCCGGACCAGCTGACCACACCAAACACTCCCCGGACCAGCTGATCACACCAAACACTCCCCGGACCAGCTGATCACACCAAACACTCCCCGGACCAGCTGATCACACCAAACACTCCCCGGACCAGCTGAGCACATTACAACAATCCCCGGACCAGCTGAGCACATTACAACAATCCCCGGACCAGCTGAGCACATTACAGCAATCCCCGGACCAGCTGAGCACATTACAACAATCCCCGGACCAGCTGAGCACATTACAACAATCCCCGGACCAGCTGAGCACATTACAACAATCCCCGGACCAGCTGAGCACATTACAGCAATCCCCGGACCAGCTGAGCACATTACAACAATCCCCGGACCAGCTGAGCACATTACAACAATCCCCGGACCAGCTGAGCACATTACAACAATCCCCGGACCAGCTGAGCACAGTACAGCAATCCCCGGACCAGCTGAGCACATTACAACAATCCCCGGATCAGCTGAGCACATTACAACAATCCCCGGACCAGCTGAGCACATTACAACAATCCCCGGACCAGCTGAGCACATCACACATTCCCCGGACCAGCTGAGCACATCAAACACTCCCCGGACCAGCTGAGCACATTACAACAATCCCCGGACCAGCTGAGCACATCACACATTCCCCGGACCAGCTGAGCACATCAAACACTCCCCGGACCAGCTGAGCACATCAAACACTCCCCGGACCAGCTGAGCACATCACACACTTCCCGGACCAGCTGAAGGACCATCTTCCTCAAGAAGCAAGCGACCTGTTAGCGTGCACGACGATAAGGGAGAACATATGTTGGAACATACGCACGTACTGACCCTGCGCACCACCAGCTGAGTACAGGCTCATTCTGCTCTGAGCCGCCGCCCAAGTTGGAGTGGTCCAAGTGGTCAGTGTACGAATGTACTCAGTCACAGCGAAGACACCAGAAAGACGGACTACTTCGACGGCCGGCATAGGCGTATATACAACATAGCTTGCAAGGCTCAGATACACTTGTAGGGGTCCTTGCTGTTGTAACAGAGCCGCCAACACACAGGACATGCAAAACAGTTACCGGCACCAAAACAAATAACTAAAATAAAAAATAGTCAAATTATATTTTTTCCTCGTTTTCTATACCGTTTTTTCTTACATAAAATCAATACTGTTAGTGCTGCTGCTGCTGTTACTACTACTACTGCTGCTGCTGCTGCTGCTGCTGTCCTCAGCTGTAGCATCTGCTCTAACTACCATCCCATAACCAGTTCTGTCCTATCCTGAGCCGTAGCATCTGCTCTAACTACCATCCCACAGCCAGTTCTGTCCTATCCTGGACCGTAGAGCCGTAGCTTTCGCTCTAACTACCATCCCATAAATTCTGTCCTATCCTGGGCCGTAGCATCTACTCTAACATCCCATAACCAGTTCTGTCCTATCCTGGACCGTAGAGCCGTAGCTTTCGCTCTAACTACCATCCCATAAATTCTGTCCTATCCTGGGCCGTAGCATCTACTCTAACATCCCATAACCAGTGCTGTCCTATCCTGGGCCGTAGCATCTGCTCTAACTACCACCCCACAGCCAGTTCTGTCCTATCCTGGGCCGTAGAGCCGTAGCTTTTGCTCTAACTACCATCCCATAAATTCTGTCCTATCCTGGGCCGTAGCATCTACTCTAACATCCCATAACCAGTGCTGTCCTATCCTGGGCCGTAGCATCTGCTCTAACTACCACCCCACAGCCAGTTCTGTCCTATCCTGGGCCGTAGAGCCGTAGCTTTTGCTCTAACTACCATCCCATAAATTCTGTCCTATCCTGGGCCGTAGCATCTACTCTAACATCCCATAACCAGTTCTGTCCTATCCTGGGCCGTAGCATCTGCTCTAACTACCACCCCACAGCCAGTTCTGTCCTATCCTGGGCCGTAGAGCCGTAGCTTTTGCTCTAACTAGCATCCCACAGCCAGTTCTGTCCTATCCTGGGCCGTAGAGCCGTAGCTTTTGCTCTAACTAGCATCCCACAGCCAGTTCTGTCCTATCCTGGACCGTAGAGCCGTAGCTTTTGCTCTAACTACCATCCCACAGCCAGTTCTGTCCTATCCTGGACCGTGGAACCGTAGCTTTTGCTCTAACTAGCATCCCATAGCCAGTTCTGTCCTATCCCGAGCCGTAGGCTGATTGCCACTCTGACCAATACGGCCCAGTGTACACTCTCTCGTACTTCCGTGATTATCTTCCCGACACGATTCGTGGTATCTCTTCTAGCCATAGGCGTCAACCGTTGATAGCAGTTTGTTTGAAAGTTACTTACAAATTTCATATGAAAAGAAACATGTTTCTTTGCTCAAAGAGGTTCATTAAGTCCAGCTCAAGTCCAGATGTCAACAAGCCCCGCTGCAATCCAGGTGACCGTTGTCCGGCTGTACCTGTCCCGCATAACTACCTGCATCCCTTTCTTCAAAAGAAAACAGCATGGTGGTGGTGCCTTTTGCTTCTCTGCTGCCTAAATATGGAATTCTCTTCCTTTCGCTCTCCGTCACAGCCCTTCCCTCCCCGCCTTCAAAACTAGCCTTAAAACTTACCTCTTCAAACAGTATTTTGACCAATAATGGCTTTTCTGCTGCACAAATCTGGAACTCTCTGTGTGTGTCTCTCTTGCTCTTTAATCACAGCCCTTGCCTTCAAATTAGTCTTGACCCCCACCCCCTCCCCCATGTCCTTCTCAGCCATGTGTGTGAGCTGGTGCGTATGCGCTTTTTATTGGCATTGTGTGCGTGCGATCCTCTGTGTGTGTGTGTGTGTGTGTGTGTGTGTGTGTGTGTGTGTGTGTGTGTGTGTGTGTGTGTGTGCGTGCGTGTGTGCGCGCTCGCGTGTGTGCGAGCAATCTTGTACGCTTGTGTTTTTACCATGCTTTGTATGAAAATGTTTGTTAATTTTTATATGCTTTGTACGCTTGTATATTTGCACATTGTATGTTTTTCTTAAAGTTCATTTGTAAAGCGCTTTGAGTTTCTGAAAGCGCTCTATAAGTTCCCTATTATTATTATTATAACAATCACTTCTGCAGCAGCAAAGATCAAGGACGATCGATAAATCACGTCCCCCCGCCGGGTGCTCGTAGCGACAGCTAACGAGGGCATGACAGCATTGCGTTACACTGTGTGTGCCCTCCAGACTCTAAGATAAAGTACTCTGTGTTTTATGTGTACTTATATTCATGTATTATTATACTGTATGTTATTTTATTTGTATCTTTTATGCAGTCGTAAGGCAAATTTCTATGCTATTCATAGACAATACAGATTCTGTATTCTGTTTCCGCACAGTGAACGCATCGTAAACGAAGGTAACTTTGTAACTTTGGGCAAGCACGCGCTCGTTTCAGACTGTAACGGGCTCGGTGGCTAGTTGTACGATGTGCATGTTGCATCTTACAGTTCCAATAAAAACTCCCAGGGTAATGATTTGTATGTCTTACATACACTTCATGCAGGTCTGCTGCAAACTGTGTCAGATGTGCACTAAATAAACACGATGGACAGTGCGGTGGACCCCAGAACGGCTCTACTTGCAGTGGTCCTTCGTTGGCCAAAGAGTGCTAGGTCTGGCAGAGTGCCTGTGCGCGTCTCTTTTCCTGAAGACAGAGAGTTGGTAGAGGGAAATGCTACCGTTTTTGGATCTTCACATCTGTCAGTGTTATATTTTCACGTTGCGACTACAGATCAGGGCGTACATCTTGATACAATCAGAGCTGTACCCGGAGCTGTTCGTAGTGGGCTACTACAGACACCAAAGTTGATCTAAAGAATCAGGACATTTTAACTTGATCAGAAAGACGAAAGTCCTCTGCCAGTCTTTGTGGTACATCGTTGTGGCCGCTGGCCTGCTTCTCGGTTCCACTCTTTGGTACTCCTGTCGCTTCAGGTCGAACGTGAAGGTTCCGTCTTCGGTGACCAGTTTGTCATGTCGTAGTTTGGCCCGTTTACCATCATCACGAGACTGTGTCTGCAAGGGTGTCAAGCCAGAACGTTTCCGTCTGACTGCTTCTGAAAAATCCCCTGGGACGTATATCGGGGACTCTGTCGCTCTAAGCTCTCTGCTGTGGCTCAGTACGTCTTCTCAGCTGCCTGAAGGACTGGAACTGCACAAGAATGGCGGAACCAACTCGTTGTGCTCGGTCTATCTGCACAGGCTGACGCACCTTTATGTCCCGACAAATTATCTCTCTTACTTTGGCTTCACACAAATCCCATGTTTCCCCGAAAACATGAGGTATCCCAAAGAAGAGGAGGTTGTTTCGTCTAGATTGAATGTCCAAGAGTTCAACTTTTGCTTAAAGATCGCCCGTTTTCTTCTGCATGTGTTCAAATGAATCTGTCATTTTTGCAAACTCATAGTCCATAGCGTCCATGTCTATACGTAGCACGTTTTGGTTCTCTTCCACATCTATCAGTCTTGTGTTGATAGCATTCTCCATGACGCCTAGACGCTGATCGATGCGAGACGACGTTTCGTTTTGTGAGTGTTCAAAATGGCCTACCTTGTCTCCTAGCTCAGAGACTGTCAGGGCGAGTTGGTTGATAGCAGCGAAGAGGCGATCAAACTGTTGTTGACTGTTGTTGTTGGCGGTGCCGTTGGCAGTGTCGATGAGGTTGCCGCTGTCACTGGCGTTGCTAGTCCTATCTGCAACATGATTTTCTTCGCTAGTGGTGAAGGTCGGCCCAGGGTTGGGCTCAACGCCTGCCATCAACAACATGAGGAGTAGCGTTGTCACTGCAAACGGTGCGGCAAGCCCGTCAACTCGTAATCCTTTCACTCGTTTTGCTGCGATCGCTGCTCTTTCTTGTCAGAATCTTTAGCAGAATTTCAACAAACAGTCCAACGGCTACTCGGTGGTCTTCGAGAGAACACCCCATTTGTGCTGAGAATTTCCGTAATTAACGAAAACTTTTGACGAGCGATGAAAAAGTTCGACTTTTATTCACCGTTAACAGTGTTCACCCCCCCCCCCCCCCCCCCGAGAGAGAGAGAGAGAGAGAGAGAGAGAGAGAGAGAGAGAGAAAACTCGAACTCGAACTCGAAGTCGAACTCGAAACCTTATTTTACAAGGATTGTGGTTTAGGTTTAGTCAAAAACCTGTCTAACAACTAGTCCTTGCAAACTACTGATGAGTAAATATAAAATTACAGGCATCATTTATATACATATAGGCATGAATGAGTGAGTGAAACGTTACGCACGAGAATTTCCATACAAAACATAGCGTGCTCACAGCGCCAGATGCACACATGGATACATCGCTCTGTTACACATTATGAGCATACAACCAGCAACTAAAGCAGTAGAACAGCTGATCAGTTCATATTATAAATAGTATTGGAAAAGAAAACGGAAGCAGTCAATGCTTGTATTATAAAAAAACAGTAAGGGAGAGGAAAAAAACAAACTCCCACAAGCAGTCGGAAGGACTGGGCGGAGTTCTATGGGTGTATAAAATAGGTTTCAAATGGCCAGTCATTGCAAATACAATCACTCTAAAACCTCAGTTTTTCTCTCCCTAGCAGTATTATGTCACAATCCACACTCGAAAACCTCACTGTCTGTTTCTCTCTCCCTAGCAGTATTATGTCACAATCCATCCTCTATAACTGCTTCAAGGTGTGCACGAAGTTTTTGCTTGAAGGAGCTGAGTGACTGACAAGATCTGACTATCAGAGGTAGATTGTTCCATAAAAAAACACCAGAGACGTATATACCTTTTTGTTGGAATATGTCTATCCTTGGCCTAGGCAAACTAAGCTTATAGTTCCTAGAGTTGGAATAGCGTGAGGAGTATGTGTGTGTGTGTGTGTGTGTGTGTGTGTGTGTGTGTGTGTGTGTGTGTGTGTGTGTGTGTGTGTGTGTGTGTGTGTGTGTGTGTGTGTGTGTGTGTGTGTGTGTGCAGGTTAGATTGTACTCTGGGGCCTCATTGTTAAAGACCCTGTACATGAACAAACACTTGTTATATTCAAGTTGTTTTTGCAGGCTAATTATTCTCATCTCTTTTAATTTCAGGTCAGTAGTTAGAGTTGTCTCTGGAAAGTTTAACTGTACAGCTCCTCTGAGCAGAGAATTTAATCTGTTTTTGAGGACACAACTACATCCGTCACACGACTGACGCATAATCAATGTGGGGTTTAATATGGGCAATGAAGAACAGTTTCCTGGTGTCGATCTCTACGACGTACCGTAATTTCGACTCACACACACACAACATACACACACACACACACACACACACACACACACACACACACACACACACACACACACACACACACACTCACACACACACACAACATCCACACACACACGCACACGCACACACACACACACATACACACACACACCCACACACACACACACACAAACACACACACACACACACACCCACACACACACACACGCACGCACGCACGCACGCACGCACGCTTGCACACACACATACACAAACAAACAACACAACACAATACAACACAACACAACACAACACAACACACACACACACACACACACACACACACACACACACACACACACACACACACACACACACTCACACACACACATACACACACACACACACACACACACACACACACACACACACACACACACACACACAGAAACTGATCGTTGAAATGTTCTATTTATAGTTATGATCAGAGAACGATCTGAGGAGAAATGCAAGAGAAAAGACTCATTCATATGGGGTTTATCGGTGCCTACTCAGATTTGCTGGCTTGTACACACACACACACACACACACACACACACACACACACACACACACACACACACACACACACACACACACACACACACACACACACAACGTACATCAATCCTAAAAATAAAAATAATATGATAAATCCGTTGTTCTGTCACGACGATTAGCTTAAAGTACCTGCCACCCAATTCTGCTGTAACAGAATACACCTGACGCAATGATGCAAAATAAATCGAGCACAGCGGTCTGACTTCTGCATGCAGTTCTTCCCTTTGCCCGACAGTGTGTCCCCTGCTGACTGTCTAGAACAAAATGACAAAGGACAGAAGAGAAAGGGAATAAAATCTGAAACACGAAGGGCTGCTAGCGTTCTAGAGTAAGATCCAAGTACTCACACGGTTAAAAAGAACGTTGTTTATTGCGAAAAAAATAAATAAAAATAAAATAAAATAAAGCTTTTTCTCCCAACGCATCGTTTAACTGTCCCGTGGGTGGTGGTGATGGTGGTGGACCAAAATATAGCGAGTTTCGGTCCTTGGAACGACTCCACACACAAGGGAGATAATTAGCGCTCGAAAGACGTCACACAAGTACAACAACAAAGACCTGAGTCGCCTACGGTAACTCTCACCTGGCATTCGTGTAAATACAAGGCACATAAACTCCACCAGAGGTTTATCCTCAAAAGAGTCCAGGCGAGATCAAGAGGAGGGAGGTGAGCTGTCCTCTCACGAAGAAGTTAGACATTCATTTACGGGTCCAGGCGAGATCAAGAGGTGGGAGGTGGTGCTGGACCCTCAAGAGAGCCC
>OY757552.1:18181300-18183800 GCA_963584105.1 Alviniconcha strummeri
CTCACAATTTTATTTAAACATATTCCGATAGCTTTATGGCGCTCAGACGTGGACAATTCTATGTCCGAAAGCAAGCCTCGTCCTGCTACCGTCTCCAAAACAGTTGTCTGCACTAGATGTAGACAGTAGATGGAATCAACGTTATAGTGACATCACGTTATAAGTTCAGTAGTAAATAATCCAGTACTGATTCCAGTACTCCTGGAATTTCATGGCGTTACTGTTCTTAATTGCGCGCAAGCAATGATTTTCCAAACAGAGATACACAAAGGAATTAAACACGCACAGATGACCGAAGGTTCCAACACAGGCAGCTATTCTGCTTAGGTTTCATTTTTGGGAAGTGGAGGTGGACTGGGCACATCAAGAAAAATAAAAATTCAAAAAGTTGGAGTGGAGAAAAAAAGAAAAAAAAAGCTCGTAGGTGTCCACAAAATACTGTGTAACAACTACTGACATACACAAACACCACGATCGAACCAAATGCAAATTCACTGCAGAACTTTGTCCTAACGATCAAAACAATCGATATTCCATCCGCATAAAAAGCATGTCTCGCAGATTAGCGGTGAACTGATTCCCCGAGGCATCCAATTTCTCCAATCCATCGATCAAGGTGATTTGAACCTTCTGTGCCGTGTAGGGCACACGCTTGGCGCGCGAGGCTGATTCGTAACCCGCTCCAATACAAATGTCAAATCCGGAGCATCGGGTCCTGACCGGAAGGCCTCGCGGAACTGTTTGAAGCGATCTCCTCAGGACGGAATGATTCAGTTAGTTTGTCGGCGACGAGTTACGTGCCTTACGCACTACCCCCAGCGACACTCACGCGACGACCTGTCCGCTGCTGTTGTCCACTCTATTTACTGAGTTGTCCTCAGCACTTCCCGTTGAATCGCTTCATCCGAACATGCTGAGGTCTGGCGACAGGGCCTTGCGGGGTCTTGAGTGTGCTCACACCACAGCGCAACGCTGTAGAGTCAAGATTTGATTTAAGAGTGTGATCAGGTCTCAGAGCACCGTGAAGTTCAGCTCTCTGCTATTAGAGGTGTAGACAAACAGAAGAGGCCCCTTTACGTTTTTTCGAGTGCACTGAAGGTGTAGAGAGATCCAGAATCCATTTTATGTCACTGAGCGTACTCACACTGTAGAGGAAACGCAGGATGAAGACGTTCACTGTTGAGTGTACTCAAACTGTGTCCAGACTTTGTTGTTGCCTGTACTGAATTAGTTTCACCGCAAAATAAGTCATTCCTTTGAACTGTTCCTGCAGTTTACTCAACCGTGGAGTGATACATTGTCAGGACTGCGGCTTGAATAGTGGACTCAAAAATACAGACACAAACTAAGCGATACAAGATCTACACTCAGTTATGCAAAGCTTCGTAGAACGCTGGGGAGAACTATGCAACATATCTTCACTCAGCTGCATTGAATGTTCGCAACGTAAAGCGAAGAGCCATTAAAGGTTCAGGATAAACGGTGTCCAGAGTGCTTGAAATGGACAGTGACCCAACGCCCCCAGAATGTATAGCTGAGTGTAACCAAAGGGCAAAGTGATGCAAGCCAGTCCTCTGATCCCAGCAACACCCTCAAGTGTCGGCTGGAGCTCGGTGCTAGGCAGTGCGGTGTGATTTGTCTGTGTCCAAAGCAGCTGCAACAGCGGCGACTCTCTCGTTAGCTGGGCAGCTGTAGGTCTCTATGACGTGATTTGTGCCAGTGGTCATTTCATCCTTCTTAATCTGGGGTCGTCTGCACTTCGTTGGTGGTCATATTAGACGTATCTGAATAAAAACAAGCATTTTGTTTTGATATCCATATAATGGAGTAGTTTAACTCATTCTTTCTAGAGAGACTGGAAATATTTTTGATTGAATACTTGCCCAGGTCGAGCGATACTTTCTGTCAAAATTAAGCAGTCGGATTATTATTTTGATACCAACATTTTAACAAAATTGAGAGTCCATAAAACAAATCTTCATAATTTCGGAAACGTTTTAACTTTGACTGATCAGTTTCTTTTGCTCTAGATTGGGAAAGAAGAAGAAAATACACACAGAGATTTTAAACCACACAGTCTGCTTCAGTTTCCGAGAACAGCTTACTTATCAGATCAGATAATCATTCCAACTCCTCAGGAAAAATGCCAATAATCTAGAGTAAATAAAAACATCAGTAACACCAAACTGTGTCCAAAATGTTTGGTTTTCTTCAAACCTTTTTCAGTGAACTGAGACTGAAGAATGCTGAGGTCCACAGAAGAAGAAGAAGAAGAAGAAGAAGAAGAAGAAGAAGAAGAAGAAGAAGAAGAAGAAGAAGAAGAAGAAGAGGATGGAGGAAGAGGAGAAGTAGTAGTAGTAGTAGTAGTAGTAGTAGTAGTAGTAGTAGTAGTAGTAGTAGTAGTAGTAGTAGCAGAAGAAGAAGAAGAAGAAGAAGAAGAAGAAGAAGAAGAAGAGGATGGAGGAAGAGGAGAAGTAGTAGTAGTAGTAGTAGTAGTAGT
>OY757552.1:18188800-18198800 GCA_963584105.1 Alviniconcha strummeri
TGTATGTGTGTGTGTGTACGTGCGTGCGTGCGTGCATGTGTGTGTGTGTGTGTGTGTGTGTGTGTGTGTGTGTGTGTGTGTGTGTGTGTGTGTGTGTGTGTGTGTGCTGAATCTTTCTTGTCAATACATATTTTACGCATTCGTAAACGCTTAGAGCCAGCATTATTAAAGAGAACGCTGCCCGAATCTACATCAGCGTTGTCCGAATTCCGCAGCGAGTAGATCCGACAAAACGCTTCCTGATTGGCCAGTAACGTCACCCCATCTTTGTACACATAAATAATATACACCCTGTACAGAACGCTATAAAAATGCTACAGACACTCACTCAGAATCTCACGAGACAAGAGCGCAGTGGATCTGATGGAGAACGGAAAATTAGCCCTGTATAAAAGCGATCAATAGTAATACCCCGTAACGCCGGACGAGGATATTATTTTTATCTTTGGTTTGAATGGAAGGACTGGGTTCCTTTTGTCGCGGAAAGTGTGACATTTCACTGATGTCTGTGAATGGACCACTGGTGTCTTTGAATTCCTTTGGATCTCGTCTAGGGACATTTATCAGGCAAAGCGGTTCGTTGCACTCGTAAGTCCGGGCGAAGCGTGTACAGTTCACCGTTCGATCACCGCACCACGCTCGGTCATGCAGCGGATCTGTCGCGGCATCAAAGTACTGTGAGCCGGTTTGGCCTAGCGGTAAGGCGGTAGGCTGGTAAGCAGAAGGACCTCGGTTCAAATCTGCTTCGGCTCTCCTTTCACTTCAAAAGTTGTCTATGGACTCTGTCTTGTGACTTTGTCCGCCACATCACTGCCCATCTTAATGCAGGAGTCATTCTGGTGGTGACAGTGTAGCAATCTCCCTCTCCCCCACCCTCCCTCCTCCCCCTTCCCCCCTTCTCCCCGTCCCTAATAAGCCTTATGGTTTCTGTGGACGTTAAGCACCATGTTTACTTACTTATCAAAGTACGGAATCAGTGCTACTGATACTGAGAAGCAATTACGTTGGAGCAACGTACAAAGGCAGCGTACTTGAATAGGCCTTAATTAGAAGAGAACGTACAGTTGAAACACCGCCACTATGACGATGGTCTTGTGGAAGGGTCGATTTGCAAGCCACGTGTTGTACGTACTGTTACGATCGAATCAACAAACAACAATGGAGTTAATTAGCGCTCGAAAGACATCACATAAAGACAACAGCACTCTCACCTTGTATGCGAGTAAATACAAGGTGAACAAACTCTACCAAAGGCACACTCTGAAACCACATTCTCGTAAAGATCGGTTCACAAGTTATTTGTTTTTGTTTGCTTGTTTTTTGTTGTCATTGTCGTTTTTGTGGTTGTTGTTGTTGTTGTTTGCTTGCTTGTTTGTTTTGTTTTTGATGTTATTGTCGTTGATTTTAGTTTTTCCTTGTTTTGTTTTTACACTGGCAACAGAGGGACAGAAAGATATAAACACACAGGCCGGCGCTTAATTCTCACAGTTTTGTGCCGATGAACAGAACCATCCCATTTCTCTTGTGCACTTAGTTTGTTGCTGCGTCGTGACTGATGGATTTGGAAAGGCGCGGGAATGAAGGTATCGATGCGTCCAGGAATACATAAGCACGTCCGTCCAGTTTTCCTTGAGCATTTATGAGCATTAATGTCACTTGGAGGTGATACAGTATCTTGTCTCTTGAGGGGAAAAGAAAAATATATAAAATCAATGTGCAATTTCTGTTGTGTGTCAGTTGCTGCGTCTGAAACGGAGACACATGAATGCCGTCTTCAATCAGTGAACAAAATGGAGAGGGTGGGAGGTGAGGATGGGAGGTGGGGGGCGGGGGGGGGGGGAGTACAGAGATAGAGAAACCGTTTCGTACACCCAGAAAAAAAGTGGATAGAGGTAGATGCAGTCAGAGACAGAAAGACAGAGGCAGTCAGAGACAAAGACAGTCAGAGACAGAGAGACAGAGACAGCCAGAGATAGAGAGACAGAGACAGATAAACATATAGAGGCAATCAAAGATAGAGGGAGACAGAAAAAATAGGCAGGGAGATACACTATACGATAGAATAATAGAGGGACAGACAGACAGACAAACAGAGAGAGAGAGACAGAGAGAGAGAGAGAGAGAGACACAGAGAGACAGAGAGACAGACAGACAGAGACACAGAGAGAGACAGAGACAGACAGAGAGACAGAGACAGGGACACAGACAGAGACAGACAGACAGACAGACAGACAGGCAGGCAGGCAGGCAGGCAGGCAGACAGAAACAGATATAGGCAGACAGACAGGCAGAGACAGAGACAGAGACGGACAGACAGGCAGACAGAAACAGAGATAGGCAGAGACAGACTGACGTCTGAGACAGAGAGATAGAGAAGCAGAGACAGACAGACAGACAGACAGACAGAGACAAACAGGCAGACAGCGACAGAGATAGCTGTTCGATGCTATCTTCAGCAATTAGGGCAAGTTTGATTCCGGCCTGTAATGGCCGGCGCTATTGAGCCAGTGCCAACTTTGTCTTGTCTGCCCCCACCCCACCCCACCCCACCCCTCCTCCTATCCAAAGGAGAAAAAAATATGTCTGGACCCGTAAAAAAGCCGTTAAACTCGGCCCTTTTTCTCTTTCTTCCCTAAAAGCCTGTCTTCCACAGACAACTTTGGATGAGATCCGGCCGACAGCGTTGACGTTCGGCAAACCAAGGCTGCATAAGTCTAGCACAAGGACTGGGCTGCAAAAGTCTAGCACAAGGACTAGGTTGCAAAAGTCTAGCACAAGGACTGGGCTGCAAAAGTCTAGCACAAGGACTAGGTTGCAAAAGTCTAGCACAAGGACTAGGTTGCAAAAGTCTAGCACAAGGACAAGGCTGCAAAGGTCTAGCACAAGGACTAGGTTGCAAAAGTCTAGCACAAGGACTAGGCTGCAAATGTCTAGCACAAGGACTAGGCTGCAAAGGTCTAGCACAAAGACGTGGCTGCGAAGGTCTAGCACAAGGACTAGGCTGCAAATGTCTAGCACAAGGACTCCTAGACTGCAAAGGTCTAGCACAAGGACTTGGCTGCAAAGGTCTAGCATCAATATCAGCAAGCTTTGGTTTAGTCCTCTGTACCATGTGCATGAATTCACGGACAACGCACACTGTTTTATCATCAACACTTCTTTCTTTTTTCTTCCTTTTTCTCCTGCTTTTTTGTTTTCTTTGTTGTTGTTGTTACGCACGATCGGTTTGTTTAAAACTTTGTTACTGTCATTTTTATGTACCAAAACAACAAAAACAACACAACAAGTATTACTTTGTGCTTCTAATGTATGTGGTACATTTCTTTTTCTTAGCACGAGAAGCGATCTCTCTCTGTATATATATAATGTGTGTGCAACTTGATAGCATTATGCAGGATCGCTTGGATGCTTGACTCTTGATATTCGTAAGGGTCAGTCAAGCCCAAACGCTAGTCATCAAATCGCGGCCAAACATTATATGTCACGAAACGTGGGAAAAGGATTAAAGAATGCTCTCTTCATTGTCTGTTTAATGTGTGCGTGCGTGCGTGCGTGAGTGCGTGTGCGTGCGTGCGTGCGTGCGTGCGTGCGTGAGTGCGTGTGTGCGTGCGTGTGAGTGCGTGTGTGCGTGCGTGCGTGCGTGCGTGCGTGCGTGCGTGCGTGCGTGCGTGCGTGCGTGTGTGTGTGTGTGTGTGTGTGTGTGTGTGTGTGTGTGTGTGTGTGTGTGTGTGTGTGTGTGTGTGTGTGTGTGTGTGTGTGTGTGTGTGTGTGTGTGTGTGTGTGTGTGTGCGTGTGTAGTAAGATATGTATGATGTAATGCACTCGCCTGTGCGTGAGAGCCAAACACATGAAAGGTTCAAAAGAAAGCTACTTATTAGGACAAAACACAAATTTGCTTTGCTTTCTCCTAATAAACATATTTTAAATAATAAAAATATGTTGTTTATTTGTTTTAAATTTTAGGTCGAAGTGTAGAAGAAGCAAGAAAGTAATTAATTGTTGAGGCGTTATATTTAGATCTGGAAGATCTTAAACAGAATAATCTGACGGGGGGAAAATGGAGAGACAGAAAGTCGTACTCCCTTCATAAAGAGCCTTTTGGGTGCATCATATTGAGTGTTTGGCACTCACACAGAGGCGTGTGCATTACATCATATATATTTTACTACACACACACACACACACACACACACACACACACACACACACACACACACACACACACACACACACACACACACACACACACACACACACACACACACACACACACACACACACACACACACACACACACACACACACACACACACACACACACACACATTTTTTAATTATTTTGTTGCTTGCTTTTTACTTATTTTTACCTTTTGTGTGTTTGGATCCTGTTTTAGAACACTAGCTGTTTTTTATGTTTCAGATTTTTGTGTGTGAGTGCACTCAGAATCCTCCTGCTGGGAATGATTGGAGCGCTATAAATACTTTAATCCTAGTCATTATCATTAAGAGAGAGGAAGCAGAATGACCCGCAGAAGGAGAGAGAGAAATAACAGGGAGACACAGTTCCTGACAGTGGGCGAATGAAGCCAGCAAAGCCACCTCCACCCTACGTCAGGTACAAGAGAGAACATTTCAGCAGAGCTGGTTTATCTGACAGCTGACAGTGATATCTGTTTCCGCAGTAATTAATCCACGGCGTCATAATGGACAGGCGACTCGTGAAAGTGAGAAGGGGACTGGTTTGTGACAAAAATGACCGAGACAGTCTGGAACAAGTATGGATGATATGACATCTCCCGTGCTACCGGGAGAACGTCAATTTCAATCTGCAAGTGCCAGACAGGATTTGTAAGTCTTCTTACCCATTCTGAAATAGACGTCTTCTTACCCATTCTGAAATAATCTATACGCGCAGCTCAGTATGAGACTAGGGAGCTTATGGTGTTGCATTATCACTACCTTGGTCTGTACTTTGAGACGTGCCATCGACATTGCTATCGACAGTTACAGCAGAAAGCAAAATCCCGTCTCGTATTGGATAGGTAATGGCCAACTGGGCCCCCACCCCTAGCCCCGACCCACACCCCACCCACACCCCAAAAGGTTACGGGATAAAAAGTTGAATCTGAACACAACCTGCACCCCTTCCTTCACTCCCATCCACCCGGCTCCCTCCCCGAGGATAAAAACCGTTGCCTTTCTTCGTGATGCATTTGTTCTCTTGCTGATGACGTTGCTGCTGCTGTTGGTGATGTTGCTGTTGTTGGTGATATTGCTGCTGCTGTTGGTGATGCTGATGGCTGTGGTGACATTGCTGCTGCTGTTGGTGATGTTGATGACTGTGGTGATATTGCTGCTGCTGTTGGTGATGGTGATGGCTGTGGTGACATTGCTGCTGTTGGTGATGTTGACGGCTGTGGTGACATTGCACCTGCTGCTGTGCCCCGAAGGGAGGCCGGGGATATCTGATGTCTTCCTCCTGTCTGGAATATCAGGGCTGTCATTTGATTCACCTTTCCTATCTCCTCTCTTGTTTTTTCTTTCTTGTTTTTTCTTCTTCTGCCTAATGCTCTTGTTCTTTCTGTCATTTTTCTGCTAATGGTCCATTCTCCTGACTTTTTTTCCAGAAAACTCTCAAATATTTTTCGTTAAAGGTTAGGCTTTTTTGTATTGTTCTTGTTGAGCAGCTAGGAGATGACAGTTAGTAGGCGGTATGTGCAGCTTGCTGCCATATGGCGCTGGTATTTGCCATTATGCATTTATAAAAATTAATTTTACATTTTGACTGTGTATTCCTTTCTTATTTTTGTCTTTAACCTGGTATCGATAAATTAGACGGAATGGCAGGGGTAATATTGAAAGGACTAACTCTTCGAACATTTGTGTCTGATGTTTGTGTATGTATGTTTTATGTTTGCGAAGTGATTGGTTTTGTAGACTGACTTGACAGACGGTTGATATTTTATATGTGAGAAGAGTTTACACATGTGTATTTGCTTATGACCTGAATTTGACTGTCCTGAAGTGACCCTGCGTGGTTGACAGGACATTAAAATCAAATTACTACTACTGCTGCTACTGCTGTGGTCGTTAGTGCTGGATTCGGTGATGATGTTTTTGCTGCTGATGGTGGTGGTGGGTGATGTTAATGGTGGTCGTGGAGTTAGTGATGGTGCTGTTCTTGCTACTGCTACTGTGGGATTTGGTGATGCTGATGGTGCTGTTACTGCTGTTGTTATGATGGTGGTGGTGGTGCTGTTCATGGTGATGGCGGTTTTATTGCTGCTGTTGATGCTGTTATTGGTGGATTTGATGCTGCTGATGGTGCTGCCGTGGTTGGCATTGGTGTTGGTGGTTCAGTGGTGGTTATTTTCGCCGTCATTTGTGCTGAGGTTGTTGTGGTCGTAGGTAACATGGGTTAAGAGGGATGGAGCCAGGGATGGAGCCAGTCAATCAGAGAGTCCTTCCACAGGTTTCGCTATCAGTAACAATAATAATAATTACAGTATTCATAAAGCGCAAAATCTTGTCCGTAGAGACTTTTCTAAGTGCATGCGCGGACACACACACACAAGCACACAGAGAGAGAGAGAGAGAGAGAGAGAGAGAGAGAGAGAGAGAGAGAGAGAGAGAGAGAGAGAGAGAGAGAGAGAGAGAGAGAGAGAGAGAGAGAGAGAGAAGTACCCGCAAACACAAACATACTGACTACACAAAACGTAATTTACGCACAACTTAAAACGGCAGCAGAGATTTGGGATGGAGGAAGACAGCAGCACAGAACGGAAAACACGGCAGGTCTACAGTTGTGAGAAAGAGAAATGCCTTCGGGTTTGACAACAGCTCAGCGGACCCAGGCCGCGGCCACTTCCGCTCAGAATGGACGCATAAACCATGGAAGCGTAAACCAGCTCCCAGACAACAGACCTAATAGTCCGGCACCACATAGGCTGCTCCTAGACGGAGGAAACAGTCAGAAACCTTTCCAAGAGCAGTGCCAATAAGCGTCTCGCTCATACCACAGTGCAGTGCCCGCGTCACTAGCAGACTGTGAGGCTGGTCGTTGACACTTCTGGATGGCTTCCCAGCTCGATAGCTGCCGGAACCAGTGATGCGAGGGATACAGCGCGAGAGGCGTTCGTGGCTGGTTGGTTAATGTGCTGGACTGTACATACAGAGGCCTGGGTTCGACTCCAGGACGCGACAAGGTGAAGGATACCCCTCCCCCACCCACCCACCTTTTTTTGTTGTTGTTGTTGATCACAAGCAATCAAGCCACACACGATCAACAATATTTGCATCTCAACATTCTTGTGAGAGCCTACTTGTATGCACTAGCTGTGTGTATCTGACGCTGTGAACACGCTATATTTTGTGTGGCCGTTTTGATATGCCATACACACATTTTCATCCATCCGTTCTCATTTTACCCAGCAACAACCGACGGAAATATCAGATTTTCAAGCACGACTCACCAAACAAAATGCGCCGTACGGACTTCATGAGGCGAGAGAAGTTATGAAATCACAAACACATGCTTTACTCACTGCTGCAAAACACAGTCTCACACATGTTCTCTGACGTTTTGACAACAATTCGCCATCTTGCCGTCCTAAAAGTCTGTGTAATTATCATTATATCTATAGGTAACACTCAAATAAGCATACTGCTTTTGTGTTTCCTGTACTTATTTGTTGAAATTATGATTACGATGAATGAATGCATTTTATTTAAACCAAACATGTTCTGGGTCCTGTTTATATTTACCACGGGAACCTGCTCCATTCGGTTGTGACTGTGAGCGGAGTGACCTACTTTATTCCGCGGAAGATATTCCACACCATCACAGCCACAGCGAACAGGACCAGCGCGTTCACTTAGCGAAACCTGAGAGGGAGTTCCATCACAGTCCAAAGCAATCTGCTACAATGGCATCGTAGGCCCAGTCCTGGAGTACGCCGGCTACAAGGGTATCGTAGGCCCAGTCATGAAGTACGGCGGCTACGAGGGCATCGTAGGCCCAGTCCTGGAGTACGCCGGCTACAAGGGTATCGTAGGCCCAGTCATGAAGTACGGCAGCTACGAGGGCATCGTAGGCCCAGTCCTGGAGTACGGCGGCTACAAGGGCATCGTAGGGCCAGTCCTGGAGTACGGCGGCTACAAGGACATCGTACGCCCAGTCCTGGAGTACGGCGGCTCCAAGGGCATCGTAGGCCCAGTCCTGGAGTACGGCGGCTACAAGGACATCGTACGCCCAGTTCTGGAGTACGCCGCCCCTGTGTGAGACCCCCACCAGAATCACCTGCAGGACAAATTGGATGGTCCAGAGAAGAACTGCACGTCGTATGTGCAGTGACCTCAGCCGAACCTCCAGTACCTCTGCTCTGGTAAACAAACTCAAACTCGACTCCTGAGTTCCGTCGTACTTCAAGCACACATACAAGCGCGCGCGCACGCTCGCACGCGCGCGCGCGCGCACACACACACACACACACACACACACACACACACACACACACACACACACACACACACACACACACACACACACACATATATATATACACACACACACACACATCTCCTCCCTCCACACACATCCCAACAGACATACCCCCCCCACCCACCCCACACATCCCAACAGACATATCCCTCCCACCCCCCCCACACATCCCCCAAACCCCAATCCCCCCCCCCCCCCACACACACACTATGAACTGTTACAGCAGTCCTTCCCACAGGATGTCGGTGGGGTGTGGTTAGCCTCTGACCATAATCTCCGGTGCCCCATCAGCTCAGTCTGATTGCAGTCGCCTGGTTCCAGAGCAGCAGGAAATAGACCTCTGGGACAGGAACGGGCCACTTTGCTCGCTAAACCAAAAACCGCATTCGTTTCATCCTACAATCACTATTGAT
Source organism: Alviniconcha strummeri (assembly GCA_963584105.1). NCBI lineage: Eukaryota > Metazoa > Mollusca > Gastropoda > Provannidae > Alviniconcha > Alviniconcha strummeri. The sequence goes on from OY757552.1 coordinate 18,197,714, forward strand.
CAACATTGCAGGGAATATCGCCTTGAACAGCTTGGCTGTTTCCTGCTATTGTTAATATTGCTGTTTTGCTCCTCCCCCCTCCCCCGACCCCTCCCCACCTCCCCATTCGTCCTGATGTGACCTTGTGCGGTGACGGGACGTTAAAATCCAAGCTAACAACCTTCCACCCTACTCCCCCCCCCCCCCCCCCACAACCCGCCTGCCCCCTACCACGCAGAGAAGAGGTGACTATACCTGACGCTACACTGACTGTCAATCGCCACCAGAATGACTCCTGTGTTAAGATGGGCAGCGATGAGGAGCCATGTTAATGTTTCATTAAAAGAGAATTGGAGGATGTACATTCTATGGAGTTTATGTACCTTGTATTTACACGCATGCCAGGTGAGAGTTGCCGTAGGCGACTCAGGTCTTTGTTGTTGTGCTTGTGTGACGTCTTTCGAGCGCTGATTAACTCCCTTGTGTGTTGATTAAGGTTTATTAATTGCGAAGGACAAAGTCACTAGACAGTGTCCACAGACCACAAGTTTTGAGAGAGGGAGAGCAGAAGCGGATTCGAACCGATGTCTTTCTGCTTACCAGTCAAACGCCTTACCGCTAGGCCAACCACTTCACATAAATTCACTGCAGTTCCTTCCGGCTCTCTTCGAAATAATAGACACCAAGACAACGTAACAAAACTGCTCAACCAAGAGAAGTGTCCTACATGTTATTTTTCATTGTTGTTGAGTGTTGTTTTATAGCTTGAAAAAGGGGCTTACCCCGAAAATTCGCATGTTTTGTTTTGTCATAATAAACAGTGGTCTTTTTAACCTTTTGTATGTGGGATTATTCTTCCGGTTCACTTTATTTTTGAGGTGGCGACAAAACCCTTTCACTGCGGGGCATGCTGCATGCTACATGTCGCCTGCCGGGTGATCTAAATAAGACATGAATTTTGAAAATCTTTAGCATTATTTCTCCTCCCCAGCATGTTGGAGGATTTGTATCAGAGTGCAGACGTACTGAAAGCACTTTTCGAGGGTTAACCGCTAGAGAGTGTAGAATGCACTAAAAGTACATTTCGATGGTTGAACGCTAGAGAGTG
>OY757552.1:18210348-18217848 GCA_963584105.1 Alviniconcha strummeri
CAGCTGACTGGCCGGAAGTATACCTGTCTATCCACTTTCCTTGTTGCTCCACTCACCACTGGACCGCTATGTTGTTCTCTTACCACTGGACCGCTGTATTATTCTTTTACCATTGGACAGACTTTGGTGTTGCCTTACCACTGGACCGCTGTATTGTCCTCTTACCACTGGAACGCTGTATTGTCCTCTTACCACTGGACAGCTTTTTTGTTGTCTTATAGACTATGAGCCAGCCTATACCCCCCCCCCCCCCCCCCGCCCCCACATGGTAATTTCTGGGTACCTTGACCATCAAAGTACACAGTTCAGGTTGTCTGCAAGTGAGCTGTTGCTGTTTGTGTCTGTGGTGCGGGTTCTAATAAATGCACTGTATGGAATTCCAAATTGTGATGAGCTTGTCTCTTAGCAACTCATTTATTATGACACAAAGGGCCATTTCCATATTTTTATTTATTTATTGTTTGAACAGTTAAATATGTTGTAGCCTTCCATTTCTCTTTGTCTTAAATGTGTCCTTGTTATTGGGCACAACGGACGCAGAAATATTAAGGCCCCCTCTGTTAAAACCCCAGAGCTGACGAATGTTTTCCCTTAAAAGCACGGAGTAGGTCAGAATATAGCCAAATATGCTTAGTCAGTGCCATAGTTTCTTCCTTGTCCTAATTTCCGCTTCCCCGGCCCATTCACCTTCATTTTTTCCAAATCCTCTTTATACTTTTTGAATTGCGTTAGTCTTGGCTGTAGCGAATTCCCGCGTTAGCCTGCGAAATAAAATAGGTCACACTGCTCATAGTCAATTGATTTAAGCAGGTTCTCATGTTGAGTGCCTGCAGAATATAAGTAGGCACCAAAACGTGTGTTACTATGCCTCAAAAAAGTGATTTAGACATACTTGTGATCTGATCATTTGTTCTTTAACTTTGTACAGGGAATCTGTCTGGAAGTATCTTTTGCAGTTGTAGATAGTGATATGTGCTAATTATTGACTGTTTTGGCTGGGATGTTTGCTATTTATTGTGTTCTGTGTGGAACAATGAGCCAGCTTTTTGCTCGTGAGAAACTGTGAATGTGATTTGTCCTGAAGTGACCGTGTGCGGTTGATGAGGTATACAAATCCAAGAACTAAGTAACTTAAACATGTGCAATGGTCCAGTCCTGATATGGTGGATGAAACATATGAGTATATACCGAACTTGCATGGGAATCACACATTGTGCTACTTTATGAATGACTGCAGAATTATTTTAAAACAAAAGAACCCGTCGGAAGGGAGTGATGTAAGATCCTCCAAAAAGCGAGAACAGCAAATCCGTCAGCAACCACAATGCTAGCTGTTGCCCAGTGACAGATGTCTGGTTTGTGAAAAGACTTGAATACAAGAAAACAACATGTTGAAAACATTAGTCAAATGTGTGTCAAAAACAGCTGAGGAGAAGCTCATTACCATGCCACCTGTCAGAGAGATTACACTCGAGAGGATGACAGACACCAGGAAACCATCAAAGACACTAAAACCATTGAAGAATCAAGCTTCCAACAAGACCATGTAAACATTATTTTCAATACATCGTTCAGTATGTTATGGGCAGAATCGTTTAGAGATAAAGAGATTACCACGTTAAGGAAACATAATGAAACTGGAACATTGTATGCATCTTCTCTGTAGGGGTAAATAAGTGATAGATGTCAACAAAATGTGTCAGCACACCTCATCCTTGTTGAACAGTCACAATGCAACCATGCAGAGATGCATTAATAATGCACATCGAAAGGGCCAGCTTTTAAGCACTCTCGATATTCCGCAGTTAAGGCAACTAAAACCATTCCTCGAGCAGATGGCCATGGCTAGTATACTGTGAATGGAAAAGTGGGCGGTATACTGGACAGACTTTTTTTTTCATGCCGCAAGACCTGGTTGAAATCCAGGTGGAGCAACCCCAAAAGGAAGATAACTATCAAGAATACACAGAGCTTGAGAATATTGATGGCTTCAGGTTTGAGGCTGACAAGCATTCAGTGACACTCAGAGTAAGGGACATTCAGGTGTGCCAACCTTCTATGTCACTGGCTTTGGTATCTTTGGCTGGGAAAAATACACCCAAGCTATAATGATAAGCAGTAAGAAATAAAGAGAGTAGCGCTATTCTCCGCTTTCGAACAGACTCATTGCGCTCGCATGTGATTCTACATGAGTGAATAGCTTTTAATATTGCGTTTTTGAATATCCACCGAAGTGGTATGCTTACAGCGCTGGCATGGCTGGTGCCACATGAAATTGCTGCCATCTCGGCGCGTTCTGTGTACACCATACAACCATGCACCATGTCACTTCATGCAAAGCCACATACGTAAGGTGCATGCGTGTTTAGCTGTAACCTGCCACCTGCACTTCTGGCAGAATGACCGGGGTCTTTTACGTGCTACTGCAGTAACACGGGGGTGGAACGGATACCGAAATAAGAGTCAACACAGAAAGTTACCCTGGAGAAGAAAATTCTCCCGCCGCTCCTGCAGGGATTCGAACCCGCGACCTTTCGATCACGAGTCCGGCGCTCTAACCACTGAGCTATCCCCGCTCCCAAACATACATCGGGCATGTTTCTCGCCTATCTGCCATGGGGTATGGAGTACTGTGAAACTGATTTCAGGTTAAATGGAGGTAGACCAGTGAATAAGACAGCACCTGTAGCGGTTTTGTGGAAGTAGTTTATTGGGATTTGAACATATGTGCATTTTTGTAAAAGGTTGCTTAACTTTTGAACTTGAGTATATTCTATTCCGTGACGTCATCCATTAATGCAGGTGTTAATCAAACATTCTCTGTGACTGTCTCAGTCGCCATGATATATTTGGTGGTAAATGACGCACTTTTGTTCAGTATTTGTACATGAGCATTGTACAAAATTATGCAACGTGACATTTTTTCTTTTTTAATCTTCATTAATCCCACACGCGTAATTCAGGCCACCATACCTGGGTAAGACAACAGCCGCCGCAAGAGCAGCGCTACCCATTGATACCAGCATGTGCAGTATTTCTGTGTGTCCAAAGAATGGTATAGCTGCCTGTTGTTTGGGATTTGTCGGGGACACGCCCATTTTAATAGATGCCATTAAGCTGCTATATACCATCTCAGATAATCCTTAAAAGCAGAGTAGTTCATCTTGCGGACAAGCGGATATTGAAAAGACACATACTGAGCTATCCAAAAATCATTGTCTCCAAAAATCCCCCGGGGGTGTGGGGGGGGGGGGGGGAGGGTTTCGATACCTGGCCCATGGACTATTACCAGTGTGACCGCTTTCTTGTTCTCTTAACAGTGGACTGATGTATTATTTATTCTCTTGCCACTGGACAGCTTTTTTGTTGCCTTACCACTGGAGGTCTGTGTTGTTGTCTTACCACTGGATCGCTATTTTGTTGTCTTACCACTGGACCGCAGCTTTGTTATTCTTACCCATGGACCGCTGTTTTGTTATTTTACCACTGGACCGCTGTGTTGTTCTCTTACCACTGAACTGCTGTTTTATTGTCTTACCACTGGACCGCTGTATTGTCCTGTTACCACAGGACCGCTGTATTGTTCTCTTACCATTGGACCGCTGTATTGTTCTCTTACCATTGGACCGCTGTATTGTTCTCTTACCACTGGACTGCTGCTTTACAGGTGTTGCACGTTTATCGAAACCCGAAAGACACAGTGGTCTCTCAGTGGTTTCACTTCAAGCAATTTCCGCCTTTCAAGGATCTGACGTTGAGCCAGTTCGTGCGGAAGTCCGTCGTTGAGAAAGGTGAGTCTGGTGCTGTTGTTTCTGCTGTCGTTTGCGTTGTCATTGTTGCTGATGTGGTGTGGTCGTTATGTTGCGTGTGACACTCATCTCGAAACTGACCTTTGTTTGTTTGTTGATCGCTTTTATATTGTGTTTGTTGTTGTATTCTTCTTTTAACTTTATGTATTAATTATTTTACAAGCCGGCCATGACCACAACAAAATTGCCCCTTGTGGGATAATTAAAGGTTGTTGTTTTTTTGTTTTTTTGTTTTTTTAATTTAGTAAGTAAGTAAACATGGTGCTTAACGTCGAGAGAAACCGTAAGGCTTATTAGGGACGGGGAGAAGGGGGGAAGGGGGTACGGAGGTTGGGGGGAGACGGAGATTATATAGCTATCGCTACACTGTCACCACCAGAAGGACCCCTATATAAGCGATCATCAATCAATCAATCAATCCTGCATTAAGATGGGCATTGATGAGAGCCATTTTAATGTTTCATTAATTGTGAGGGACAAAGTCACAAGACAGTGTCCACAGACCACAATTTTTAAGAGAAAGGAGAGCCGAAGCGGATTCGAACCGAGGTCCCTCTGCTTAGCAGCCTAACGCCTTTTCTTTTCTTTTTTTAATATTTTATTTGAATTTGAATATATAGCGCTATTCTCCGATCTCAAGCAGACTCACTGCGTTCGAACATGATTCTGCATGGTTGGTTAAATAGACAATTATTTTAAGGTAATAGCTTTATTGTTGTTGTCGGTTCCAAATGGTCTTTGAGGTTGTCGTCGTGTTGGTGTTGGTACTGGGTGTTTCGTAATTGTTGTTGCTGTTCTTCTTCAACAGCCTCTTCTTCGTGGTCGTTGTTTTCCCCTTCTTCCTTATCATCGTCGTCTTCTTCAAGCTTTTTTGTTTTTTGTTTTTTGTTCACCGTAATCATCCTTTTCTTCTTCTTCGTCGTCGTCGTCGTTACCTTCTTCTTCTTCATCTTCTTCTTCTTCTTCTCGTCCTGGTTGACTGGGCGTAAAAAAGCGAGTCATTTATTGCATCTTCTTCTCACTGTTGTTTACGCATTGTCTTCCTCGTAATCGCCCTGATATAACCGTACTGGTCGACTGGGCGTATAACATCAAGTTACTTGCCTACCTACCTACCTATCTACCTACCTACCTACCTACCTACCTACCTACCTACCTACCTACCTACCTACCTACCTACCTACCTACATACATACATACATACATACATACATACATACATACATACATACATACATACATACATACATACCGACCGATCGACCTACCGACTTACTTACTTACTTACTTACTTACTTACTTACTTACTTACTTACTTACTTACTTACTTACTTACTTACTTATGCGTAAGTTACCATTTCTGTTGTGTCCAGCTTTGCATAGCCGTTTTCTTTGTCTAGCTCAAAGCTGACCATTTTGCTATTTGCCGTAATCGTCATATTGTTGTTTGTCTTTGCTGCATCGCATCGTCTAGCTCATGGTGTTGCTGTTTGCCGTGCAGTCCTTATTTTTGGTGTCTTCGTGGTTACTGCATAGTCGGTATCCTGGAGGGTTCTTCGGGTTTTGTTTTCAGATGTTCTGTACGGGACGTGGCTGCAGTTTCTGAAACAGACGGAGCAGTTCATGAACGAGAACCCGGACATCCCATTCTTCAACATCTCATTCGAGCAAGCTAAAAAGGTCAGTTCATGAACGAGAACCCGGACATCCCATTCTTCAACATCTCATTCGAGCAAGCTAAAAAGGTCAGTTCATGAACGAGAACCCGGACAGCCCATTCTTCAACATCTCATTCGAGGAAGCTAAAAAGGTCAGTTACGCTGGGGACAAACAAGAGAAACCGAGATGAGGGAGGTGGGTGGGGATGGAGACAGACTAAGTCGAAGCTGAAAAACTACAGCCTTCAAACTTTCATTTCTTTTTAGTTTGTATGTGGAGAGTGTGAGTAATAGATAATTGTTGTTTGTCTTTGTTGAGGTGTCTGGGTTTGCTGGGTCATCGGGAGTCCGTTTTCAGCACACACACACATACACACACATGATCAAATCAAGTATATTTCTTTCGCGAAACAAACCTTTCTCCATGCGTCGCATATAATTCGTTCATACATATAAATGTGCAGTAAAAATGTGCATTAGCACACAAATAAATAAGCATATGATGTAGTCGTTGCGATAAAAGAAAATAGATCACCAGCGTCTGGGAAAGCTCAGTGGGTAGAGCGTCCGACTGAAAAGCCAGTCTATACTATTATTGTCATTGTTACTATCCTTCTGCTTCAACATCCTCTTCTTTATTGTCATTGGTTTCGTGTTCTTCTTTATATTACCAGCTTCATCATCGTCTAGTTCCTCTTCTTCTTTTTCTTCTTGCTTTCCTTTTTCTTCTCCTTCTTCCTTTTGTGGTTGTTTAGTCATTGTTTTCTGGAAAATGTCAATTTTTGTTGAGAATGAATGTGCTTTAAGAAGCAGTTAAAAAAGAAAAGAAACATGAATAACTGTTAGCGTTCTAAAACAATTTCAAACACATAAAATATTAAAAAGAACACTCATTTATTATGACACAGACATTTATCATGACAGAGACACACAATGCGCGTTTATTATGACATAGACAGACAACAGGCTTCTTGAAGAAGCAGTGCCTTCCTTTCTCAGCACCCCGTGGAGACCGTCAGGCGACTGGCCCAGTTTCTGGGCGTGGAGGCCTCGGACCAGCTGTGCCTGGACATCGCCGACGCCTGCAGCTTCCAGAAGATGAAGCAAGCGGACAAGGACAAGACATTACCTGAGGGCACCATCTTGCCGATGAAGCAGCAGATCTACAGGAAAGGTGAGGTTGTTCCTAGTCCTCCCGGTTACACCAGAATACCCGCTGCAGGAAAGGTGAGGGTGCTCCTAGTATTCCCGATACCAGCATACCCGCTACAGGAAAGGTGCTGTTGTTCCTTGTATTCCCGGTTGCACCAGAATATTCGGTACAGAAAGGGTGAGGTTGTCGCCATAGCAGAGAGCGACTCCGAGTTGCCGCTGGACTAAGATGTCGAAGGAAGGTGAGGTGTCTTGCAGAGAGTATCTCCATCTTCCATTACTGGACCGGAACATGGAGGAAAGGTCTTCACGATAGAAGAGATCATCTCATCTTCCCCCTGGACCGGAGAGTCTATAGGAAAGGTGAGGTTATCACTATCTTCCCACTGGACCGAAAAATCTATAGTAAAGGTGAGGTTGTCACTATATCCCAACTGCACCGGAAAGGGTATAGGAAAGGTGAGGTTGTCACTGTCTCCCCACTGCACCGGAAAGGGTATAGGAAAGGTGAGGATTTCACTATCTCCCCACTGCACCGGAAAGGGTATAGGAAAGGTGAGGTTGTCACTATCTCCCCACTGCACCGGAAAGGGTATAGGAAAGGTGAGGTTGTCACTATCTCCGCACTGCACCGCAAACTTTACAGAAAAGGAAAGGTGGGTTTGGAACAGCAAGGAATGTTCGCCACTGTTAGTGTTACTACAGAAAACTCGAAATACCATGAGTCTGTTGATGTAGATACTCTTCTATACAGCTATCTGTTAGACAGATAGATAACTAGAACGACAAATAGACGGACATATAGATAGATGGACGGACAGACAGACAGACACACAGACAGAGACATAGAAACAACGAGAGAGAGAGAGAGAGAGAGAGAG
>OY757552.1:18222848-18227848 GCA_963584105.1 Alviniconcha strummeri
CATCCAGGTTTTTCGCAGTGTGCTAGAGTTGACGTCTCACGAACTTGTGCTCTGAGTTTGCACTTGCACTGAAAGTTTTGAATTTTCAGCAACTCGGTGTTAGAGTTCAGTCATGTTATCCTGAATGTCAGTTTCAATCTGTGAAACAGAGTTGTCAGCGAGGCCTTTATCGTCAGATATGGAGTCTTCTGAATCGTCAGCACACCCACCGCTTGATTCAATATCGCAGTTTTTTTCTGAATCTACGTTCGAGGTTTTCACGTCTCATCTGCTCTCACTCACCATTTCAGTGCCGTCTTGATTGCTTTCATCCTCTCCATCAACGGCATCCTCTCCTTCAACAGCAGGAACTGTTGCAAAATAATCAGCAATCAAACTTCTGACGCAACCGAATCGTTTTCGTCCTGTAGAGTCACATGATCTTCATGGCCAATGAGAGAAACGGAATACCCTCCTTAGTGACGCGTTGTTTACAGATTTCCCTTATTTTCAGAGGTTTTATTGGTAGGATATTTTGAGCTTAGCCAATCAAACCTGAGCTAGTTTGAAAGCGGAGACAAAGACCTTTCTTTTCATACCAAACTTGACGGGTCCATTGCAAGTTTTAGGGGTGAACGCGGTGCGTGAAACTTAGTAACTTTCCTGGTTTTTGTCTTACCTGGATAGTAGGGTATAATATGAAAAAATCATTTTTAGACAACTTCAGGCGAATAAACTGTCTTTTTGATGGTATATTTACGGAAAAGAAAGACTGCTTTTCAACATTTTGCCAAAATCTCAAAATCGACACCTGACACCCCCAACACCCATTTTCCGCTCTAGCTCCAAACAGCCCGAGGGGACTTCCGACTCATTTCGTGGTGGACGGTCACCAATTATCTCATTGTCATCTATCCAGTTGGTAATCCGCTGATTCAACACAAAACTATACAGTTTACTGCATATGTTGAGCAAGGATATACCCCCGTAGTTATCCGGTACGTTTATGTCCCCTTTCGTATGTAACGGGTGTAAGATTGCCAACGACCATTCGTCAGGAAATAAACCATGATCAAAGATGAAACTGAAAAACTTAACTAGAAATGGCAAAATGTGTACTGTGCTATTCTTATAAAACTCTCCGATAAGTCCATCAGGACCAGCTGCTTTTTGATCTTTTAATGCCCTCATTGCCGTTTTGATTTCATCTACGGTGATAGGCTGATTCAAGATCTCACTGTTCGTTTCGTTATTAGCAAATGCCGCATTCCCTAAGTCTTCAGCAGTTGGTTCAGATTCATTCCGTGGAGAATTAAATATGCTACTGAAATAATGATACCATTCTTCACTTGTTATAGCAGAATGACCGCCAGACTTAGGCGCACCGAACAAACAGTGTCCCAAAACCTCTTGGGATCTTTTATGTGAGCCTGCAAAGAATGAAGAATATTATTTTTGTGGGACTTTTTCTTCTATTTCAAAAGTTCTTTGCATTCTCTTCTTCTTCTTCTTCTTTTTTTTTTTTTTTTTGTAAATAACTAAGCCTGTCTTTGTCACAATTAGACTTACAAAACCTCCGCAATCGCTGTATAATAATGTTTCTACTTTCCCTGCTTTCTAGGTCAAACCAAATTTTTCTTTTTTCGCTCCCAATAAGTATTGTTTTCTTCATACAGTCGCCAGCATACTCAAAACTTTCGTTAAATTTGGAAAGAGCTTGGTTGATATCATAATCTATCAGTGACTCAGCTTCATCCAATAGGGCCTGTACGTGATCAGTTTGCATCATATTGGTAAAATTGTCACTTTTGTATTTCACTACTGGAAAAGCTTCAGGTGCTGTTCCTTTTACAGTAACATAATTATTAACAATGACAATTGTCATTTCTACTGCTATATGTTTTCAATCTGCCATACGAATAACATTAAAACGCCTGCACTTTGAAAGCATGCTTGCTGATAAAATTATCGACCAAACTACATCCCGTTTGCGAAATATACATCAAACCACCTGAAAAATTCAAGTATTGCAGTCCATTCAAAATCTATAGCCCAAATTCTTCACAAATGCCAATCAAATAACTACCAAACGAATTTACAGTGTTGCCTTTGGATGTTCTTCTGGTGTCATTATCAACTGGCGTTCTACTTTCCGAATGGTTGTCAGAATTCATTTCGTAAATGTCATCGACTAGATCAACATCTCTAGCATTCATAGATGCAGTTCGTGCGTTACGATCACCCCAAATAATAAATGGGATGTCGCCACACACCCTTATCAAGTCTAGCAGACAGTCTTCTAGTAAAGAGACTCCATTGTAAATGTCAGTTTCTTCATAATACGGCGACTTCTCAGGTGGCAAATAAACCCCAACTAGCAAACAGTCTGTTGGAGTTCCAAGTAGTCTATGTGACAGCCGCAGTGCTATAATGTTGTCAGTTTCAACATCTATCCGCTCAACATACTCACATAACTCTGTTCTAACTAATAGGACAACGCCTCCAGAAAGGCGACCATGTATACTGTCAGAAACTTTCACATTAGGCGAAACAAAGGGCTTGTGAGATGGGAACATCGAGTCCGGAACTGTCTCAGTAAATGTTTCTACCAGAAGAACAAAATCATGCTTGAGCACAAAAGACGCTAGATCTAGTTCGTTGCAGACACTCCGTAAACCTTCAATATTGAAAGTAACGAATGATAAAGCTTGATCAGTGTTTATCGCCTTTTGCGAACATACAGCGTTAACATGATCACTGCCACCATTAAACGAAAAGGGTGTTTCTACCTGCAGCCTAGCGTCTAGTTCTCTAGGGCTTCGGCCTGACCATTATTTTCTGCGCTGGGTGTCTCTGTCGTTGTTGCCGACTGACTCACCAACCAGCGAAGAGTCACGTGCTCAGGCGGACCCCGAACCGTTGTGATGCCAGGCACTGAGCAGTCTGCGCTGTCGGGAAGAGGAGGAGATAGAGCTGTGGATCGGTTCCTGGTCAGCATCGGCGAGGAGAGGGACTGGCATCTCGGGTTCCCTCGGGCCTGCAGGTCTGCACTGCTGGGTCTTCCTCTGCCCCTCCCGCCACTGCTTCCACTTCTGCTGACGGTCTTCTGCTCCGTGATGCTAGTAGGGGTGCCTCTACCAAAGCCACGTGGCCTTGGTGAGTGGTCCATGCTAACGGCCGGGCTGGCAGACGGTCCGGAGACGGGAGTCTCTCCCCCGTCCCCCACTGAAGAGCTCCGGTGGGCAGGCACCTCACACTCCTCATCTGAAGGCTGCTCATCAGCGGGGTCTTCCTCCCAAGCGCCGTCCTCCATCTGCTCGGTCCAGCTGTCCAGCGGTGGACTGATTCCGTCACGGGTTCTTGGGTGCGCTGCTGCTGCCTCTGCATAGGACGCTGCTCTGCTGTTCCGGCGGGACTGGACTGCATGGGAGGAGAGAGAGGGGGGGGGAGGGGGGGGGCATGTTTGGTGGGGTTCTGGTACTGCACTACTAGCTTCCCTTTTGCAAAGTATGCATGCTTTCCTTGGTTCCTGAGCTGTGAAAAAAAGTGTCCCTCTGTTGTTTTGTAAGATCAGCTCCAACGCGTAGACCATCACTGCGAGAGAGAGAGAGAGAGAGAGAGAGAGAGAGAGAGAGAGAGAGAGAGAGAGAGAGAGAGAAATGCTCTGCATCCTTGGGGATTAAGTACCGTATGTGTTTCAGAAGTTCTGCTGTGCTTTTAGCCGAGTGCCTGTTCACCTGTGTCTAACTGGCTGTCTGATCGATTGCCTGTTGTGTGACCGCCAGGTGAGGTCGGGGACTGGCAGAATCACCTGTCGGCGGAGGACAACGAGGTCCTGGACAAGGCCTTCGCTGAGGGTCTGAAGGATCTGACCAAGTTCCCCATGCAGTACACACCGGACCCTGTTGACTAGCCCCTTGTGTCATTCGCCACCAGTCTGACGGGCTAGCTGGTTGATTAACAATTAACTGACTGATTGTTGGATGGGTGACTGACTGGCAAGATCCTGGACGAGGTCATTGCTGAGGATCTGACGAGACTGGTGCACTTCGACTTTGTTGTCGAAAGAATTATATGTACATATATATTTTTAAAATAATTTGTAGCGCTTAGGGCTGTTACAGGTTAGGCTCGCTACATCCTATCGTGATGATGATGATGATGATGATGACGATGATGATAATAATAATGATGGAAATTTGTAAAGCGCCTACCCTGCGGCTCAAAGCGCTGAACAAGCATACCCATATTATGTACATCGAGATGGAAAATGTTATCCCCAAAAATAAATATGTATATATCGACAAGTGTTCAAGCATAATTATGCAAAAGATGCACACACACACACACACACACACACACACACACACACACACATACACACACACACACACACATACACACACGCATGCACGCATGCACGCACGCAAGCACGCACGCACGCACGCACGCAAGCACGCACGCACGCACACACACACACACACACACACACACACACACACACACACACACACACACACACACACACACACACACACACACACACACGCACGCACACTGTACAGACTGATGGAAGTGAAGGACAATGTGGTTTAACTGAAACATTCTGAGAAGAGAAATGTCTTGAGTTGTGACTTTTGAAGGAAGAGAGAGTAGCAGAGAGCCTGACGTCTTGGGGGAGATTGTTCCAGATGTGGGGGCCAAAGTGTGAGAAAGTACGAAAGCCATGGGTTTGCGGTTGAAGCGTTGGATTTTGAGCATACGTGTGTCTGACGGAGAACGGAGAGAGTGGAAAGGACTGTAAAGGTGTAGCAGCTCAGAAAGATAAGAGGGAGCGGAACCTGTGATTGCGTTGTAACACATGCAAGCAGGTTTGTATTTTATCCGTTCAGAAATTGGGAGCCAGTGGAGTTGCTGTAGGAGAGGTGTACAGTTTTGATGGCGTGGAGCTCTGATAATGAGGCGTGCAGCAGTATTTTGGACTTTCTGCATTGGTTGAATTACAGAGTTCGCAGTGCCCA
>OY757552.1:18232555-18297555 GCA_963584105.1 Alviniconcha strummeri
GTACTTGATCTGTAACGGCCATTGGCTTCCATGCACGTTTTAGATCTGGCAGATGTGTGTGTGTGTGTGTGTGTGTGTGTGTTCATACTCGAGCAGATGTGTGCGTGTGTGTGCGTGCGTACGTGTCAGCATGTGTGTTCGTACGCGAGCACATGTGTGCGTGTTTGATGTGTGTGTGGAGGGGGGGGGGGGAGTCGGGGGTGCGTGTATTTGTGCGCGCGCAGGAAGGGGGAACACGGGATATAACCCATCTCAGTAATGTAGGCCTTTAGCCACATGTCGGTGACACTCCATGCCCGTAGTCTGTCTTGAGGCAGCCGAGACGACCTTGCCTTGGGGCAGCCGAGACGACCCTGACCAGACAGGGCCAAGACACGGAGGCTGGTGGTCGATTGTCTCGTTTTGTCCGCGGCCAGCAGGCTGTAGACGGGGGGCTATAGTCCGGCTTTGGATCGTGTTGCAGGGTGGAATGGGCTTGACCCTGGCTTGACCCTGGACACCACAATATTCGTGCCAGGCCGTATCGGTCAGCATTTGTAAGTCTTCAGGCAGGCGTGAACAAAGATTGGCATCAATTTCTTCTGTCGTCAATATCATTAGTGAGCTTTTGTTGTTCCGAAGACTGCGATGAACGGGAAAGGAATCTTGTCTATTTGATTGTGAATGATTTCGTCCGGACGTCAGAATAACGGTGAATCGGCCTTCCTGTGGAATGTTTACCTTGTTAGACCTTTTGTGCTTTAATGCCCTGCGTTATATCAACTGTCGGAACGGTCGACTAGGACTTACTTACTCACTTACTTACTGGCTGGATGGCTCGCTTGCTTACCTGCTTATTTCGTGCCGATACTTACCACGAACCAATCTGTATCCATTTCTCACCCTTTTCACTGTGTGCCCATTTCTCACCATGACGCACAACGTGCCCATTTCTCACCATGACGCACAACGTGCCCATTCCTCACATGACGCACAACGTGCCATTTCTCACCATGACGCACAACGTGCCCATTTCTCACCATGACTCACACTGTGTATGCCTATTTCTCACCATGACCCACACTGTGTATGCCTATTTCTCACCATGACTCACACTGTGTATGCCTATTTCTCACCATGACCCACACTGTGTATGCCTATTTCTCACCATGACCCACACTGTGTATGCCTATTTCTCACCATGACCCACACTGTGTATGCCTATTTCTCACTATGACCCACACTGTGTATGCCTATTTCTCACCATGACCAACACTGTGTATGTCTATTTCTCACCATGACCCACACTGTGTATGCCTATTTCTCACCATGACCCACACTGTGTATGCCTATTTCTCACCATGACCCACACTGTGTATGCCTATTTCTCACCATGACCCACACTGTGTATGCCTATTTCTCACCATGACCCACCCTGTGTGTGCCCATTTCTGACCTGTGCCCATTTTTCACCATGCCCCACCCTGTGTGTGCCCATTTTTCACCATGACCCACCCTGTGTGTGCCCATTTCTCACCATGACCCACCCTGTGTGTGCCCATTTCTCACCATGCCCTACCTGTGTATGCCCATTTCTCACCATGCCCTACCCTGTGTGTGCCCATTTCTCACCATGACCCACCCTGTGTGTGTGCCCATTTCTCACCATGACCCACCCTGTGTGTGCCCATTTCTCACCGTGACCCACCCTGTGTGTGCCCATTTCTCACCATGACCCACCCCGGTGTGTGCCCATTTCTCACCATGCCCTACCCTGTGTATGCCCATTTCTCACCATGCCCTACCCTGTGTGTGCCCATTTCTCACCATGACCCACCCTGTGTGTGTGCCCATTTCTCACCATGACCCACCCTGTGTGTGCCCATTTCTCACCGTGACCCACCCTGTGTGTGCCCATTTCTCACCATGACCCACCCTGTGTGTGCCCAGGCCGTCAGCAGCTTCAGTGGCGGAGCGGTGCAGACAGGAGAGCCCCAGCCTGCCGACAGGTACGCCCGCAGCCACCTGATGGGTCTCTTTCGCCACGGCTCCCTGGCCGACATCATCCTGCGCCTGCTGGCCGAGAGGAAGGGCGCCCTTCAAGAGGTGCAGGCCGCTCTTGCTGCACACGCCAGCGGTCGCCCCAGCGACCTGCTGGCGGCGCCCCCTGCCGGCGTGGGTAAGGTGCAGGTGGCGCCGCTTGCTGGCGATGGCCAGGGCGTGGTGCAGGCCGCGCTGGACAAGTGCTTTCCCAGCTGCAGGTCCGGCTACTGCTGTCTGCAGACCAACCCCAACAGCCAGGCCACCTGCCAGAAAACTCAACTGTCCGGCGATGGTAAGGGCTGGCTATCCGTTTGTCTGTCTCTCTGTCTGTCTGTATCTTTCTCTCTCTCTCTGTCTCTCAATTTCTGTGTGTGTGTGTGTGTGTGTGTGTGTGTGTGTGTGTGTGTGTGTGTGTGTGTGTGTGTGTGTGTGTGTGTGTGTGTCTCTCTCTCTCTCTCTCTCTCTCTCTCTCTCTCTCTCTCTCTCTCTCTCTCCCCCCCCCCCCCCCCCAACAGTATACATTAAAGTTAGTTCCCATACAACAGGTTAAATCTAAGCAAAAACAAAAAAACGTATCCCATTAAAGTGCTTATTCTGAGCCATTTGTGTATTCGGCTGCGTTTAAAGTGTATCTGAACCGAAGAAGCATTGTGGGCAACTGTGGATAGGAATGGTGTAGAAAGTAAAACATGCACGCAACAGTTTTTCGCTAGCTTTTTCGTCTTGTAAAAAGACATTTGGAAGTAGGCCAGTGAAAACACGACCGCGAGAGCTGCAGCAGTCTGCACTGATCAGTGACGTCAGTTTACGACCTGCTTTCGGCCCACAGACGAACCATCTGAATACATATGCCGCACTGTGATTTCAACCACACGACAAAATCGCATCAGCGAAAGCGTGGTGTGGTTTAGACTGTAGTAAAGAGTGAACCAACATGGCTGCGACCTGAGGTGCTCAGATTCAAAAGCAAAACAAACTACTTCTTCTGTGTAAATATTGCTACAACAGCAAAACAAAGTAAGCAGGTGACAGTCACATTCTCTACCTTTTCAGACTAGCTGACGCTTTCGGTGGTGTTTCCCCTTTAAGTCTGTGCGCTGTTTAACTGTGTTGTGCTTTGCAGCGTGCGCCTGGAACCACTACACGAACCCCAGCGATCTGCAAGCAACCTACACCAACCGACCCATGTGTCCTTGCGCGCCAGGCATGGCCTGTGTGTCAGGTGAGTGTGAGGGAGGGGGTTCCAGGTGGGGAAGAGAGGGGGACTAGAAATGGGGGAACGAGGGGGGGGGGGGGGGGGGGGGAGCAGAAGGGTAGAATGGGTGCTTGCAAGTCACACACGCGCACCGCACGCACGCACATACATTCGCACATACGCACAGAAACACACACACGCGCGTGCGCGTACACACACACACACATGCACGCACATACATACACGCACCCACACGTACATACGCACGCACGAACACACACACACACACACACGCACACGCATGCGCGCTCGCAAACCCCTGACACGGGGTGCAATTCTATTATAAGACTAATTCGTGTACACCGATCCATTGAGTGCTTTCCCTTTTTATGTATTTTGTTTCCGTTCTGTTTCAGCCACGGCGACAAAACTGGGTATATGCACATTCTTCAAGTAAACCAGGCACTGAAGACTTCAGCAGACAGCTTGATTCGAGGATCCTTTAGTTTTACAATACTTGGTATCCTACACGTTATTTCAGTTTTTCACTCGCATTTATAACAACAAAGAGCAAGGGGTCGATTATAATTTTTTGCTGGCATTACAACCTCCCTGTTACTGTTAGGCTGCCCGGCCGGCCATGTTGCAAAACTTTGACTTCGTGGTTAAAAAGAAATATAAAAATTTTATATGTTAACACTTTAAGTATGCTAAATGCCCAGTTGTGCACAATGAGTGATTGTGTATGCCACTTTAGTTGATTTAGCTTTATTTCAGTTTACAGCAGCGTTTTACTGTTGAAAATTAACCCAAAATGGCGTCTTGTTGTAAAGTGCGAGTGAAAGCTACATTTCATAATAAGTGCGAGATAAGGTTCAGTATCAATGATATCAAAGAGCGGGGAGAGAGTCTTGACGTCTTGAAAATTTAAAACGCCATCAAATAAGTGCAGTTTTGTATGATTGCTAAATACACGGCTCTCTCAAATAAATGACGCTCTCTAATCTCCTGAGTGTTGGACACTATACGGAAGAAGAAGAAGACATCTTAGTCAGCTGCATCATTCTGATGCTTTTTCTTTCTTCCCGGTTTTTCTGGCAAAATTAATAATTACTGCGTTACCTGGCGCCAGAAGGAACACCCTCAGCGCCTGATTTGTCTCGGAAATTGTGGAGTCTTTCAAAGTTTGCGCAATCTATAACCTTTATTGGGCTGAATTTTAATGACCTTGACCTTATTTCATGGTGACAGATGTGTCGGAGGATTTGGTATTGTCTTGGGGGGTCTTATCGTATCCAGTTTGAAATTTGCGTGGTTCGTTCATGCATGAACAAGAACCACACTGACAATGCTTGTCGTCAGAACAGCTTAGGGAGACTAGTTTCGTTTTTCAGCCCAACTTTTTGCGCCGACTTGGAGACTTTAACGGAAATCTTTCAAACCGCCATAACCGCCTCCAAGTGCTTTGCACTCTCTATTTTTCGGTGACGTTGGCCAAGCTTCAGCGCGACAGCAAAAACATGAAAATGATACATTCTCAGGAACTTAGTCTTCAAGAGCTGTGCGAAAGTTGCATTAAATTATTTTTCTTTATTTTATTATTATTTTTAAGACGGCTAAGTGCAAAAATGTTAAGGGAGGGGGAACAGAATTGCTTACTGCTCCTTTTATTGTGTAGTCAGATTTCACAAACGTCAGGAGGAAAAGGGACAGAGCTAGAGTGGGGGAGTCACTCTCTCTGTCTCTGTCTCTCTGTCTCTGTCTCTCTCTCGGTGTTCGTACAGCCCCCGTGTGCAAACGCATGCATGAGTATCAGTGCGAACGTTTAAGATCCCAAGCAATGGCAGCCATACCGTTGTTTGGTCACATGAATATACACAGCACACACTGGTAGGAATGGGCAGTGATGTTCTTCAGGCTGCTGTAGTTACCAAGTAACGCGACCCAAATTTCCCACAAGGGCCAAAAGAAGTCTTATCGTACTCATTTTCTGACACTTCTAACACTTTAATCAGATGGCGCGAAGCA
The DNA here is from genome assembly GCA_963584105.1 of Alviniconcha strummeri. Classification (NCBI taxonomy): domain Eukaryota; kingdom Metazoa; phylum Mollusca; class Gastropoda; family Provannidae; genus Alviniconcha; species Alviniconcha strummeri. The sequence continues at coordinate 18,237,801 of OY757552.1, forward strand.
TAATTTTAACAATATTTCTTCTCGTTTTGTATATAATTATCTGCATCGTGTGTGTGAGCGTTTGCGCTCTCTCTCTCTCTCTCTCTCTCTCACACACACACACACACACACACACACACACACACACACACACACACACACACACACACACACACGTGTGCGCGTGCGCGAGTTCTATATTTCTGACACTTCAAAGAAATGTTTCATACATATTCTATATCTTATTCGTTGAACGTGCAGAACTGTATATCTTGGAACCACTCTCTGTGTTCTTCTTCGTCATCGTGCATGTAATTCAACTTAGTGGAGGTGGTTGTTGTTTTGTTTGTTTGCTTTTTGTGTGTGTGTGTGTTACGTTGTGTTAACGGTGCATTGAGGTTTTGTTGTTCTCCATACGTTATTATCACAGTATCGATTATCGGTGCGTTAATGTTGTCTCTTTTTTTCTCTTTTTCCCCTTCTTTTTTTCTCTCTCTCTCTTTCGTACGTTCCTGTTAGGGGGAGATCTTGTGGTGTTTCTAACGTTACCTAAGATTTTAGCGATTGTTATTTCATGTTATGTTATCGGTATGTTACGCGTGTTTCACACCCGTGTTTGGTTGTCTCTGTACAAAGCACAAAAATCAAATGACGTTATACACTGCTCTGTATGTGGCTGGAATAAAATCTCTATTCACTTTCTCCTTGCCGTCCACTTTCCTTCATTCCGTTTCCGGTTTGTCTGCATGGATGATGACGTCAGTGTCAGTCCCAGGTTGACGTTTCCGTCTCGTAAATTTAGCATTGCTCACTCTGTGTACGATGTGCTCAGTCTAATTTGCTCATCGGCTCCTTTGAGCAAGATGTGTTGCGCGTTTGCTCCAATGGACCGGAAATGCCGTGCACTGGACGCAGCGTGCACTTTGGAATGAATGACATGAGGCGGACGTTTACCACATCAAAAATAAAATTAAAAGACTCGTGATAAGTTTTCTAATTTGCCAGTCATGTCAGTATGCAATGAAACTCCCAGCCGGGAATGCCACGCGGCCAAGCTATCTTTACCTCACACCGACAGGTGACAAGGCGGTAGAATCAACACAACAGCCTCGCTGGGACGCGTTGTCTGTACGTTTTGCACTGCGGGAGCGACCTTGGCCTGGTGGACGGAAGTAGGGGTCACCGACCAACGTTGACCTCTACGCCAGACATGTTGCTCATCGTGTCACTACAAAGTTGCCGACGAGGTAAACAGTCGAAGTCCGGGACGAAATCCCAGAAGGTTGGAAACACGTGGCGCATACCCTCGTTACACTGATCAGCGCGAGAGCATTTCTGCCTGTGGGCGGCGCGGCATTTTCACGTGGTGAACCTTTTCTTTAGTACGTGAGCCGGTTTGGCCTAGCGGTAAGGCGTTAGGCTGGTAAGCGGAAGGACCTCGGTTCGATACCGCTTCGGCTTTCCTTTCTCTTCAAAAAGGTTGTCGTTTGTGGACACTGTCCGGTGACTTTGTCCATTACTTCCCACTGAAACATTAAAATGGCTCTCATCGCTGCCCATCTTAATGCAGGAATCATTCCGATGATGAAAGTGTAGCGATAGGTATATAATCTCCCCCCACCCCCCCACCCCCCATTCCTGATTCCCCTCCCCCCCCCCCCCCCCTTCTCCCTGTCCCTAATAAGCCTTATGGTTTCTGTGGATGTTAAGCACCATGTTTACTTACTTACTATACTGTAGTTACCGTCCCTATGCCTAATCAGGCCGCAATGGCTTCAGTGGGCGTAAAGCACCTTGAAAGAAAGAAGAAGGTATACTGCTTCGTTCACTAATGAAGGGCAAAGTCACTCAGTGATGGCTCACACCCAGGGCACACACACGCTTGTCCACTTATTAAAATGCTAGGTGGGTGTGTGTGTGGGTGTGTGTGTGGGTGTTGTTTATTTGTGTGTGAGTTTGGGGGTGGGGGTTACGGGTTGTTTGTTTGCTTGCTGTTCTTGCTCCTTCCCCCGCCCCCTATTTCTTCTCGCTTTTTGTCGTCAAGTTTTAGCGGTATTCCTGGGAAGTTGCGTATGCGCGCGCGCGCGTTTGTATGTGCGTGTGTGACCAGAGATACTGACTCGTGTGTGTGTATCTGCCTGACTGTCGATGTGTGCGTGTCACGTATGTGTATCATGTCTCGGCGGATTGTGTGTGTGTGTCTGGTTGGGGGTGGGGGTGGACTTGCTTTCCTTGAAGAACGATGTCATAACTGACGCTCGGTGTCGGTACAATCAGTGTCAGTCTTACTGTCAACAAACAGTAGCTTTGGTCTTATACACGGAAACAAGGACAAAGAACTGATCTCAAGGAGCCACGCTTGGTGAAGTGTTGTGGGGCACTATGGAGGACCTGCAGCAGACAACGCAATTCACCAATACCTTCAGGCTAGACGTCTGAGGACCATTCTGGAACGCTGAAAAAGGCCAGCACCAGCCCTGTGTGGGAATCAGGTCCGGCTGGCGTAAGCAATGGGAATATCCAGTTAGAACTTGCTTTGACGTGTGACAAGGACGAAGGTAGTTGATTCTCGAGAGAACACGAGTAAGCTTAGGTCATGTGACGTGTGGACCCTAGAACAAGACAAAAGAAGTAACCAGCGTCATCGAGGATACGCCACGGGAAGCAACTCTTCATATGAGCATTTGAGAAGGCAATTGTTTCCCTTGTTATACTGACTAACTCCGACGGACAGTGGAGTAAATTTGAAAATGCCTTGCTTGAATTATGAGAATAAACGTAACCAATGAAACACGCACACACACAGAGACACATGCTGCGCTTCAATCTACGGCACACAAACCACAAATGATAGTAATCTTCAAAACCCATTTATTTTAAATACTTAAAACAGCATCTGTAACATTTCAAGATCTTTTGCAGTAGTAGGCACAAATGAGAAGCAACAATCATGAACAGGTTTAATACATCTGTCAGAACAGATGTGTGCAAGTAACATTTAAAACAGTTCACATTTAAAACTGTGCAACAAAACATCACATCCACACAAAAACAACAAATAAACAGAGAACAAACACTGGAATCTTTTATTTTTGTTATGCATACGCATATCGATGAAATATAAACAAACATAGGGAAGCCAGCCAACAGTAGCAAGCTTGACCTCTTACAAAAGGTACACCTTCGGGTGTTCCTTTGCACTTTTACGCTGTTCTAGTTAGAAATGATTTATTAACAGTGACAAGAATTATTATGACATTCTGGTGCCTGTTGGTTGGTGCTTCATGTGACAGCATCGGAAGCAATCACACTAAGACAGCTACACCACACAAAACTGTTGCGGCTCTCTTTCAATGATGAGTTTTCCTGTGTTGCCAAAGGTGTCAGATAAAATCGCTTTCGAACAACTTCACCAAGGCTCTGTGTCAATAACGAACAAGCCATCTTGATCCCACGCATGCAACGCTGTGAGATATATACCATTCAGACAACTTCACCACCAAGTCATGGCCCTGTTTCCATGTTAAACAAACCTTTTCCCATGCATGTGACAGCATCAGCTACTGTCATGCTTCTGTTTCAGCGGCAAACAAGCTTTCTCCCATGGTGCATATGTACTCCTTGGATCTTCTGTGCAAGTACACTCTAAGCCTCAAGTGCTGGCACCTTCCACCAAGCTCTGCCACAACTGGTTATGCTATGGACGGGGCAGTACATATCTCTGCACATCTGTCTTTGGAATCACCCCTAAGGCTTGCAACGTCACCAACCTCCATAAAACTTGTCAAATGTTTGGGTGCTAAGACTGGAATCGCACATGTAAACAGGAGCTTTTGCCATAGGTACATATTTAGTTCCATCTCAATGCCAATGATGCTGACTTTATCAGTGCTGGAGGAAGCAAAACGGCAATAAAACAAAGACCTAACATAATCTGAAATGTTAGTTGTCACAAACTTAGCACCGTTTGAACCAATCATGGCAGTGGCTGGAGAAAGGATGGTATAAACTGATGTTCGGAGTTTGCTCCAGATGTAAACTGATGTTCGGAGTTTGCTCCAGATGTAAACTGATGTTCGGAGTTGCTCCAGATGTAAACTGATGCTTGGGGTTTGCTCCACAAGTGGCCTTACAAAATCGGAAAGGTTCTAAGAATAAGACTGATATAACTCAACATAAACCATCTTCCTCTCTGATAGCTGGAGTTTTCTCAGCTTTTGATAACTGATCTGCCGGTCTCGATTCCATGTATACACTATCCACAAATTATGAGGTGAACATTCAGTCTCTGAATTCTGTGGGATGAACATTCTGTCTCTAACAGTTTCAGGCTATGGATCAGAATGGTAGGTAACTGCTTTTCTACACCCGGCATACCATTTTGGTTTTACCATTGTGAAACAACATGTAAAACTACAATTCCAATTCACAGTTCATAAATCTTTTCACACAAACAGAACATATTTACATACATAACAATTGCAGTTTGCACACACATTCCAAAAAGCAACTCCCTCCCTACAATACTGACTTCTGGTACAATAGCACATAAGGCTAGGAGATGCTTCAACCCATCCAGCTAACTTTTCAATACCAGGTGTTTTGTAAAAACATTAAAAGGAACACTTACTAATATCATCACCAGCTTTTAAAAAAAACATAAAATCGCGTAACAGCCAATGCCATTACCAGTGCCACGTGGCACTATGCTGCACATATCACCAACAATTAAGAACGACTAATGAACAATTTAAACTAGGTTTTGAAAAAAAGTACAAAAACATACAAGCCTGTAACTAAATACATAAATCTTTTCAACAGTGCTATGAAGCATTTCATGCATTAAGTCAGCTGTTACGGACCAATGGAGCTGTTTTTCATCAAGAAGCACTGACAAACACTAAAGCAATTATATTATTAAAACACATAATAATGATGTTAATGAAAAATGAAACGAACAAATTCCTCTAGGAATTGTGGGAGGTAAAACTGTAGTTCTTGTAAAATTATCTTCTGACCACACAAGAAAATAATGCCACCAACATTAGCAACTTTTCTTTTTTAAATCGGAGCACACTAACTATTGTATGCATGCATATAAGCAAACACATGAAGGAACAAGATAATACCACACAAAAGTACTGAGCTATGTATTATGGCATGAAACATCACCATCGTTTCTATTTGTATTGAACCAGTATTTTGTATGTTAACAAGCACTTGCCACAGTGTCTGCTGCCAAACTATACAGATGGACTTGCTATCTACAAGACACAAAAACCATGTCCAGACTCCCCATTTACACAACAGACTAAACAGCGAACGATACCTTTATGAAACACACAGTCAATATAATCCCACAGTTTCTGATTAATGTTACATACCACGCTAGCAATGTAACACAGTTCAACAACATACACTAAAGAATATGCACATCTTGATAGCATTTTGATTAATTTATCAATGTCACTGGAACAACATATACAATTCAAAACCGGAAATCACTACCACCAAAATCACACACAGAGACCCATGTGCATGCACACGCAAACACATGGATGTGCGCACACAATATGCACAGACACACACGAGACAGGCAGACACACTGCCAAACAGAGAAGGGGACACACAGAACAGATAAAACATGCATTCCTCCATCACTGATAAAACTAAATGAAATGTTCTACTCTATTGTATTGCAATGAAGCTGTTCTACTCTATTGTATTGCAATGAAGCTAACCATACAAAAACTATGCTACAGTCACAAAATACATCACAAGACCCACAAGGGTGACAACTCCAAGAAGCAGCGGAGCTCAAAGGCATCTGGCACTTGTCAGAATGTTATTGTTACTTCAGTACTTGCACACAGAGGGCCAGGGACAATTGTGGGAGTAACGGAGCCCCAAACTTTGCATGTCCTTGTGGCTCCCTGGTGTGTTCTTCCCCACACTTCAAGCAGCAGCTACTTGCTTCCCTGTGGTCCTTTCCTCATCCCAACAGCTGGTTGCATTATGTACAGCCAGTCCTAGAACCCCCCCCCCCCCCCAGCCCCCTAAGGTTTACTGCCAACAAGGGTTGACAGCTATGAGAACAGTGGTATTCTGACAAAAGACAAAAAAAAGATTACAGTCCCTAATTAGGCAACAGAGTGCTGCTGGCACAAATACAACAGTGGGATTCTGACAAAAGGCAAAAAAGATTACAGTCCCTAAGGAAGCAACAGAGGTCTGGCACAAATACAAAAGAAGCAGCAAGTGCTGGAATACAAACCATATTTACATCTAAAGCATAATTTCATCTCCTAAAATCTGGAGAAAAAAACTACAGCAGACTATATGAGACTGAGGCTTGAGGCTACAGGGTTATGGGTAAGCTAACAAGCGGCAGGTTGTGGTGAAGCAAAAGAACTGTGCTGGCATGCACTGTTTCCAGGATCAGAGCCCCTTCAGGATTCATTCAGAAAACTCATCCCAAATGTACAGACTATCCCAGGCCCTGTTACTCATGCAGTTACACCCACACCGTTTGAACACTGTTACAGTGCCAGGCACCACTTCACCTGTGGTTACACACACAGTTTGAACACTGTTACACTGTCAGACACCACTTCACCTGTGGTTACACATATAGTCTGAACGCTGTTACACTGTCAGACACCACTTCACCTGTGGTTACATACACAGTTCCAACACTATTACACTGTCAGACACCACTTCACCCGTCATTACAAATACAGTCTGAACGCTGTTAGACACCACTTTACCTGCCATTACACATACAGTCTGAATGCTGTTAGAGTCAGACACCACTTCACCTATGGTTACACATACAGTCCAAACGCTTTTACACTGTCAAGACACCATTCACCTGAGGTTACACACAAGTTTGAATGCTGTTACAGACACCACTTCACCTGAGGTGACATAAGTATGCTTCACTGCTGTCACTTGTGTCAGACACCACTTCACTGGCTAACTGCCATGGCCACTCTTCTGGTGTCCCGGTGAGTACGAGATAAAAACAACAAACCAAACAGACACTGTATATGCACAACCTGATTGAACTTGAAACCACTCCCAAAACCAGTTTAGTTTCATCAGCTGTCATTTGGCCTAAGTTTGGTTTGTGTTTGTGTGTTTTTTCTGTCTGTCCCCACCCACTCACCCCCAAACCCCTCCAGATTATCTCTTGACTATTATCACAAAAATCCCAAACCTTCCAAACCTTTGACCAAAAGCCATTTTTAGTAATTTTACCAAACTTTTAGACATAAAAAAAAAGAAGCTCCCCCCAACTTTTACAAGAGCATGCAAACCCTGCCTTTAGACAACTGACAATAGTCAAACAATTCCAGGAAAGTGCAGCGGCAACACTGAAACACTGAGCAAGCCAAGAGGGATGAAACAAAAGGAAAATAGGGGCAGTAAATAAACAGACTGCATGGCCTGACCTTATTATGAACACACTGTAATTCACCATCCACGGGATGGACTGTGAGGTCAGTGATGTGTGGAACACAAATACTGGCTGACTGGATGCAGAAAGTCAGTTAAAGCTGCAATGTCTATGACTTCCACTGTAACTTAACATGATAACTGCGTGAAACAGAATCATAGCTATACAATAACTTAAAACTACTTAAAAGAAAACAAACCAGTTCTTTTATAACTTCTGAACAGTTAGGATGAGGAAAACAAAACAAAATGAGTTAAAACTTCTCATACACAATGAAGGGATGGATGAGAAAGTACATTTTCTCTTGGAACTGAAATTACACACAAAAAGGTAAAACGAACACTGCCATGATGCTAAAATACCTTCACACACACGAAGTGACAATTTAAAACATCTTCCACACATTTTCTTTTTATATATAACAAACAAAAAAGCCATTTCAGTCATTAGAAACAGCTCATTCCAGACATTTTATCCACACCGCATTTATCCATCCATGCACACATCCATCATATCAACTGAAAATCATTTCTAGGCAAAACTGAACTTAAAACTTGATCTGACAAGCATATGTACCAAGTTACCAACAACAAGAACCAAAACCAGCAACTTGGAGCAGCTGAAACAGATTGTCATACTTGTGAGTGGGTGGGTAGGTTGGGGGGCAGGGGTTCAAAACAAAAAATAAAATTTAGCATTCCTAGAGCTTCACACATGAATCCTCTGTGAGCGCAAATATATACTCCATACCTCTGAAAAGATTTAACAGCAATTATAAAACACACAATCACATTCAAATCATCCGAACGAACCAAGCATACAAGTGGACAGTGCAATTAAAAACTAATGTCAAATCTTGCTACCAGTACAGCAGAACCTTGTCAATATGGACAACTTTGTGCTAAGCATATCAACATGAACAACTAAAAAACCAGAAGGTAAATGTGTACACAGGTAACTCTCAGCCAAAGGTGTTATGACTGAATTATTATCAGGTGCAGTCCTAAAACTCCTGCAGGTCAGAATATTACCTTACAGGCTTCCCCCAATGCCACACATTTTACCATTCTAATTTCTGCCTTACTGGCTCATTCAACTTCATTTTCTCCCAATACTCTTCCAACAGAAAGTGACATGCAATGGGCAGTAAATCAGACCTTTATCAGGGGTGTGACCTGAGTTTAAACACCACATCTGGATGCTGAGATTTGTGATTTATCAGCATCTGGAATCACAAGGTTCTAAAAGCAACTTTGCCAGCCTGAGCATGGCATTGCCCAAACATGCCCAGCACCCCCTTGCAAGCTGAAGGGAGATCATCTGCAGCAGACTTCAACTTTGTGAACGCCTAAATTTGCCCAGCACCACCAAGCGGGGCAATCTGCAACTCCAGGATTCATACAGAAATATCCTTTCAAAATTCACAAACTTTTCACAGACCTTTGCACTATGGCGTGGAAAAGCAACACGAATGTACACAACACTGCCACACATCTGGTAAAGGGGTGCAACCCTTACTGTAGCTGATAGCTGACGCACTCTATCAGTCAAAACTGACAGAAAGTGCATTCTTTGTGATTTCACAAAGCAAATGGTGTTTTTTAAACAACTGTTTGGTCTTGGGAAATGCAGTTTCTGACTGATAAGCTGACGTGACAGTTTTTCCCTAGAAGATTCACAGACCCCACTCAGTTTTCACAGACTTTCAAGGCCTTGAAAAGCTTATCCCATTTTTCCCAAACTTTCAAAGACCTCCAAAGACCATGCGAACCCTGAACTAAGCTGCTCATTGTGCCACACGGGGTCCAGCGTATGGGTGAAGGTTCTGAATGGATACAACACTGTGAACTGACCAGGATCCACAAATGATGAAGGGTTTCGTGGGATGAAAGGTTAATTCTTGGAGTTTAACATCCCGTCAACTGCACTGGTCATCTGCAGATGACAGCGAAGAAAGGACATAAATTGGTTCGTTACTCCCAATCAACCATGATGGGTATAGCAGGGTGAGGACAAAATGCCGATGTGCATCAGGTACGAAACAAAGCATGCACAAGCTACTACAACCGTTTCATATTCTGCTGCAGCATGTTCACACAATCCGAGGTGACTCCACCCTTTCTTGGTCTGTGCTTATTTCTGATTTGAAAACTCTCTCTCTCTCTCTTTTTTTTTTTTTTTTTTTTTTTTTACAGCTGACAGTTTTGGTGGCTTTTTCAATCTTGAAAATGATCAGAGCATACTTCAACTGGTCCCACTAAGTGTGACTAACCCAGCCATCCTTCTATACAGCAGTTCACCCTGTAAGTATGACCACAAATACAAGGAAAGCCTACAGCATGGGTGTTTCATCTGTCCATCTTCAACATGGTTCTGTTGTAATGGCTGTTGTCTTCTGAAGGTTCCACTGTAATCATGCATGTGAATGCATGTCCTATGGAGCAGTATCATGACATGTAGGGTAAGGGTACCATAAATCAAGGCAATAGCATCTGCACTCCTTCTCAACTTGGAACTGAAGCAAGAATATACAACGCAGCATCTCGCAGAACAATTAACACATAAACCACACAACTACTACTGAAACAAATGCGCATTAACGGGTAAGCAAGCTGGCCCATCTCACCTAAAACAAACAACTTAACGTAAAACGTCCAACTACACTGTCAAGGTCTGGTTCACAATGAAACCCACCGGCTTCCAGACCAAAAAGGTCAACAAAAGGGCACCCACGTGCAGTCACCGCCACCAGTGCATACCCCACAAGCAACACAAAGAGCCGTCAACCACTTCAATCAAAGTGACAGCAGCTACGTCAGCTGCTCAAACTGATATGGCTTGTTCAAGCCCTTCCACTTTGGCCACTTCATTAATGGCAGTAGGCTTTAACCTGGCCACTGCTTGTTCAAGCCCTTCCACTTTAGCCAGTTCATTAATGGCAGTAGGCTTTAACCTGGCCACTGCTTGTTCAAGCCCTTCCACTTTGGCCACTTCGTTAATGGCAGTAGGCTTTAACCTGGCCACTGCTTGCTCAAGCCCTTCTACTTTAGCCAGTTCATTAATGGAAGTATGGTTAAACCTGGCCATTGTTTGTTCAAGCCCTTCTACCTGTTCAAGCCCAACTACTTTGGCCAGTTCATTAATGGAAGTACGGTTAAACCTGGCCACTGTTCAAGCCCTTCCACCTGTTCAAGCCCATCTACTTTGGCCAGTTCATTAATGGAAGTATGGTTAAATCTGGCCATTGTTTGTTCAACCAGCCTACTTTGGCCAGTTCATTATGGCAGTAGGCTTAAAACCTGGCCATTGTTTGTTCAAGCCAGCCTACTCTGGGTGTTTGGACCATTATTCACAGTAGTACAGTTAACCTCATGGCACCCCAGTTCAACTCTTTCAGTCCTGGATACACACATACAATAACCACAATATGCAACGCAGCTCTTTGTCACTGGAGATAGTGTTGAAGTATTGCCACGGAATTCAACAAAAATCAGCCTCAATTTCACTTTTAATTAAAAAAAAAAGAAAGACAGACAGACGCCTGCCCTTTTCCCAAAATCCTCTGCTCCCAAACAAACAAACAAAAAAATAAAGTCAATCAAACTATATTATAGGTGCACCACTTCAACGCATAAATTTCAAGATTTTTTCTTCTTCTTTCATAAATCAACTCAGAAACATCCACAAACGCACAGGTGGATTACAACTTGCACAAACAAAAGAGCAGAGGAATGAAGGCGCCAATAGCTACAAACACCGGCAGCAGCATGGTACTTGTGTCGTCCCCGGCGTACGGGTCCTTGGCACGGGGTCCTGAAGGTCGACGCTGCTTGGATGGCTTGCTGGACGGAGACTCATCGTCCTCCTCCTCCTCCTCCTCCGCCTGACCTTCCCCGCCGGGCAGTGGGGGCAGCTTCGGCACGTCTGGTCAACAAAGCAGCCATCGCATGTGTGAAGAGTTCAGCACCAGCAAATGAACGACACACATAACAGACATAAGCATCCTTTATTCACTATGTTCACTATGTTATAATGAGTAGTCATAGTATAGCAAAGGCAGTTAGGCCTGCTTTCATGGGGCCTATTCTAGTCTGGTACCCTTGAGCATGTGTAAAGTTCCCACCGTCCCCCTGGTCCAGCATCCCTCCGTCTCTTCCCAGCTCCCTGATTCTCTGCACTGGATGTCCTTCCCTCCCTAGCATTGTCGTCTGGGACACACTGAATAAATACCTCACTAACTCACTGTGTGTGATCCTTGTCTAGTAATGGAGTGACAGGATATAACACACTATATCCACCAGCCCCATAAATCCCCTTCACATCGCATTCAAAATGGGAAACAATAACTCAGCTTTTGGGGGGGGGGGTCAAGAAGTCTACAGGACTGCTGTCGCAAAGCTTGGAAACTTGCCAATGATCTCTCTTGCACTGCTGCAGCTTTGGTAAATATGCACGAAGGTCTTCAGCAGCAGTTTGCAAGTGAAACATACTGCTCAGGCTGACAAAGTGATGCACCAATGTGCATGTTTATACTAGCTACACTTACACATGTATACATGAGCACTCTGCCATCAGACAGTCACAGATGGCATTTTTAAAACTTACCCTCTGGTAAGATTTTTACAATACAGACAGCATGTTGAAAAATATGCCTTCTGTTGATCCTTTTATTAAATTGACAACATCTTGAAACACACCTTCTGTTAAGCCCTTCATTATACAGATGGCATTTTGAAACATACCTCCTGTTGAGCCTTTCATTATATAGATGGCATTTTGAAACATACCTCCTCTTGAGCCTTTCATTATATAGATGCCACTTTGAAATGTGCCTTCTGCTAGGCTTTTCATTAAACAGAAGGGGGTTTGAATCACACCTTTCATTGAGCTGTTCACAAAATAGATGGCAACCAAAATGTGCCTTCTGCTCAGCCTTCCATTGAATAAACAGCATTTTGAAACATTCCCTTCACTGAGCCTTTTCTGTTAAGCCTTTCGTTAAATAGATCTGATTTTGAAACATACCTTCTGCTGAGCCTTTCATTAAATAGATGGCATTCACTTTAGGGTTGTCCAGATCTCCCTGCACAAAAACAAAACAAACAAACAAATGTATAAGTACAAACACCACACTAATAATAGTAATATCAGAACTCAAAGGAAAATGCTAAGCAATTTGAATGGACAGCCTAAACTTTACATTCTACTGAGCAAGGCTACAGGCCTCTGACATGCAGGCAAGGATGTCATCACAAAAACACTGGCTAAGAACTATTCTATATGTACACAGCTTTGTTGAACAACCCATATTCAATTTGTCACACCCCAAAATGGGAAACAGGGTATGCTGCTATTGTATTAGTACCAAGCAAGTGCTACCTCCATAGAAAGAGTCATGCAGGAGAGGAGGAGACACCAAGCACAAAGTACAATCAACAACTGAACAAGGCAACCATAAAGGTAACACCAAAAGTACTGAACTGAAAGCTGACCTTCACAAACTCCAGACTGATCTTCTTGCCGTCTATCTGTGACTGTTCTCCACTGACACGCAGCTTGCCTCCTTTGATGGAGAAGGGAACCACTTCATCGTGTGCCACGCCCCGTCCCACTCGGCCAAATATGTCCAGCTCACTGACTATTGTGTGTTCACCATTTAACACAACATCAAACACCTGAAACCAACAAACAGCACAATCACTGTTTACAGTGTTCACCACTCAATTCAAACACCTGAAACCAACAAACAGCACAATCACTCTTTACACTTATAGTGTTCACCACTCAATTCAAACACCTGAAACCAACAAACAGCAGTCTGCACAATATCATTGTTTACACAATTACAGTGTTCACCACTTAGTTCAAACACCAAACACCTGAAACCAACAAATGTGAAGTTCAGCTTGCTGTCTGTTGTGCTGAACTTTATCTTCAAAGTTCAATACAATCTCAAACACCTGAAACAAACACATAATGTCCAGCTTGCCTATTATTGTGCTGAGCTGTTCAGTACAATCTCAAAACAGTCAAATGCTGTGTTCACCTTGCTGACTACTCAGTAGTCTGAATACTGTGCAGAACTGTCCAATAAATTAAATATAATCTACATTAAATATCTGAAACTAATAAATTAAAATGCAATGTCCAGCTTTCTGGCCACTGGCATTGTGCTGAGCTGTTGAAACAATGTGAAACACCTGAAACATGTGTGAGTGTGTGTGTGTGTGTGTGTGTGTGTGTGTGTGTGTGTGTGTGTGTGTGTGTGTGTGTGTGTAGCGAGAGAGAGCAACAGACAGACAGACAGCTTGCTAACTAACTCAGAAAGCTGGATTGCCATTAGTATTACTATTACTGTATTAGTATTACTATTAGTCTATAGATCTATTACTGTACTATTAGTATTAACCTATTATTACCAACAGTGTCACCGACAGAAAGACAGCTGTCATCCATTGAGTCACTTGTCTTTTTAAAAACTAGCCTACCCAAGACTGTCCTGAATAATGATATTAATTATTATGAGTAAATGACAAATGATTATGTGATGGGGGGTGACGAAGGTGGGGGGTGGAGGGGGGGCAACAACAGAAGACAGTCTGAATGCGGTCAAATTATTAATTCTGTGTGTGTATCGCATATATATGTGGGTATGTGTGTGTGTGTAAGTGTGTGTGTGTGTGTAACTATAGGTGTGTGTGTGTGTGTGTGTGTGTGTGTGTGTGTGTGTGTGTGTGTAAGTTGGTGTCCATACGTATGCTGCCTGTATGTAGATAAATGTACACACATGTATGCATTATGCATGCCTAGTTCATAGATATGAAATTAAAGCATGTGGCAATGTGGGTACAGATGTATTATTGCTCAGTGAGTTTATTTGACATGCACTGATGCAGAGAATAACTTTAATATATTTTATGAACAGAACACATAATATTCAATATTTCATCAACATTTTCAATTTACAATGAACTTGATGAAGCCTCCTTCAGTAAAAATTGCAAGTTTATTACATTTACTGTCACAGCTGGAGTGTTTGCTGTGCAATGACAGACCACAATGAAGGCAAGCTGTGCACAGAACTTGGCACACACACTCAATCAATAAAGGCAATGCACTTTATGCAGCCACATATAAAATAGTAATCACATTCACAATGTTCGCAGCTTGTACTTTGCTGTATTATTTGTCAGTTTACAGGATTTCTCTTTTTGTTTGGTTAGTTAGGCTTTTTTACTGTTGTTGTTTTGGGTTTTGGGGTTAAATTTGTTGTTGCAGCTTCTTCTTCTTTTTTTCCTTTTTTTTGGGGGGGGGGGGGGGAGGTTGTTTTGTTGTTAGGATTATTATTATTTTTAAATTGGGTGGTGGTGGGTCGCTTTTTAGTTTTTTGTTTTGTTACTTTGTTTCTTCTTTTTCCTTTTTATTTTATTTTTATTTTATTTTATTTTTCTCTCTGGCAGTCTACCATGACTGACTCCAAACAGTGAAACTGGGCATGGTTATATAAACCAGTATAAACATGTTTTTCATGTTAAGCTTGCCTTTATTATTTATTTGTAATAAATTTTATTATTATTATTAAATTTATATTTAAGCATATATGATATGTAATTCACTAGCAGTAGTACTACTAATAGTAATACTATCCTACTAATTTATGAGCTCCCTTTCCCAGGATGTTAAAATCCAGTTACTTAGTTGCTACTGTAATATTATCTAGTGTGTTAGTCTGCTACACTTACACTGTTATAACTTACAGTGACCATCTGTGTTATTGTTACTGTGTTACTGTTAGTAAAGTTTTCACTACCAATTTCAAAAATCTGTCTGTACGTCTACAGCCCTAAAAGGCTCATTCTGAAACTGACCCTTTAAATAATATCTGTATATTCTTGATGTGTTTGTGTATTCTGACTGTTGTTGGGAATGTATAATGTTTGTACACTGTTTAATTACTTGTCTACTGTGTATTACTATTAGTAGTAGTACAGTGGTGACTGCGTGTTCTGGCACCTTTTGATTGGTGGACGTGAACCAAACCTCACTGAATTTCATCACCAGCACATAGTCTCCGTCCTTCCACACAGGAATGTCATAGCTGAACGTGGATAAATGGTAACGTTCCGTCTGATACAAGATTTGATCTTGTGGCACAACTCTTTGGATTAACAAATTTTTACCGTAGTCCGAAGCAAAGCCTACTTCCTGCAAAGGATCAGCTTCGTATCGAATGCCGTGAATATCCGTGTGCGATTCACCACCGCAGTTTACGGCCCAAATCACTTCACCAATACCTAGTGCATTGGAAAAAAGACACAAAGCGAAAAGCAGACTAAACAACACATGTTTCTGTGATAGATGCCTCTGGTAGCAGCGAAACATTGCTCCTAAAACAGAGAACATTCTGATGCGTCCACACGCTTCTGCCGGCTGCAGACGAGGAAGTGACGAGTCACTGTGACACGCCTGCGCAGAACTTAACAAGGGAGATAAGCTTTTATAGTTCGTGTTTTTGGTATGTGCAAGGTGTTTGCTCCCCTGAGGTTTATCCCGACAGCGAAAGGTACTAAGTAGATGTCAGTTCTTCCACAAGTACCATTTTGATCATCTGTGTGTGTGTGTGTGTGTGTGTGTGTGTGTGTGTGTGTGTGTGTGTGTGTGTGTGTGTGTGTGTGTGTGTGTGTGTGTGTGTGTGTGTGTGTGTGTGTGTGTGTGTGTGTGTGTGTGTGTGTGTGTGTGTGTGTGTGTGTGTGTGTGTGTGTGTGTGTGTGTGTGTGTGTGTGTGTGTGTGTGTGTGTGTGTGTGTGTGTGTGTGTGTGTGTGTGTGTGTGTGTGTGTGTGTGTGTGTGTGTGTGTGTGTGTGTGTGTGTGTGTGTGTGTGTGTGTGTGTGTGTGTGTGTGTGTGTGTGTGTGTGTGTGTGTGTGTGTGTGTGTGTGTGTGTGTGTGTGTGTGTGTGTGTGTGTGTGTGTGTGTGTGTGTGTGTGTGTGTGTGTGTGTGTGTGTGTGTGTGTGTGTGTGTGTGTGTGTGTGTGTGTGTGTGTGTGTGTGTGTGTGTGTGTGTGTGTGTGTGTGTGTGTGTGTGTGTGTGTGTGTGTGTGTGTGTGTGTGTGTGTGTGTGTGTGTGTGTGTGTGTGTGTGTGTGTGTGTGTGTGTGTGTGTGTGTGTGTGTGTGTGTGTGTGTGTGTGTGTGTGTGTGTGTGTGTGTGTGTGTGTGTGTGTGTGTGTGTGTGTGTGTGTGTGTGTGTGTGTGTGTGTGTGTGTGTGTGTGTGTGTGTGTGTGTGTGTGTGTGTGTGTGTGTGTGTGTGTGTGTGTGTGTGTGTGTGTGTGTGTGTGTGTGTGTGTGTGTGTGTGTGTGTGTGTGTGTGTGTGTGTGTGTGTTTTTCGATAACATGATTGTGGGGACATTGTGTCTATGTAGTAGCTGATCTACAAGGGCAAGCGTGAAAGGACAAACTAAGGGGAACAAACCATACAAACTTTAAAAGCCGTCCCTATTTTAAGAGTTTTCTCCCTTAGACTGCTGAAACACAGGCTCCCGAAATCAAAATCAGACCATGTCGTCATTTCCGATCTAAAGGGGTGGCGTGAGTTTTAAAAGGTCAGGCGACGATAGAACTTTAGAATGACTTACTGTTGACAGGGTGCATACTGAAGTGTCTGATCAGCCTTCTTAGCGATAGAGACAGGGGTAGACTGCGAGCAAAGCCATGACGGAGTGTGTTGTGTCAGCGCCAGGAAAAGTGATACTCCATGGCGAACACTCGGTTGTGTACGGAAAGGTAATGCGGAAAAGCAACTGTTTATTTTCATTTGTGTGTGTATGTGTTTGTGTGTGTGTGTGTGTGTGTGTGTGTGTGTGTGTGTGTGTGTGTGTGTGTGTGTGAAACGTTATTGAGATCCCTTGTGCGTTCGCAAAAATGTTGATTCGGGCCTAGTTGAAGATTTAGGGTTGGGATCATTTCGTTTCAGTTTATATCGGCTCATATTCAGTCTCATATTCAGTCTCCCAGTACATCCCCTTATGTCCTCAGTGTGAGCTTATATTTCCTTCAGTATAATATCTAAAAAAAAAAAAAAAAATTTTTTAATTGGTCTCCTACAGAGAAGATTAGGGTAAGAGTTATACAAGAACACACAGTGTAACTGTAAGAACACACACACACACAGATGTGTGTGTGTGTGTGTGTGTGTGTGTGTGTGTGTGTGTTCTTCTTGTGTGTGAAGGGTAATAAGTATAGTAATACACCTGATACATGGGCACCTGGCAAGAGTCTCTGTTGCCATTTTAAGGCCTTATGTATAAACTATAACATATGTACAGACACACACATACTCTGGTCTGTATACAGCTGACATTTTATGTTTTGCCATCTCAGAATGACTTAGCCATGTTCAGATCAACTCTGGGGTAAGGCCAAGTGCAGTTTGCATCCCATTATACATCATCTGCTCTCTGGCACACATAGCTTTGGTCTAGAAGTAAAGCACATGTATCTACAGATGACTATTTGGAGGGATACTGATGTCAAATTTCTAACAAGTCTGGTTCATATCACAGATCAAATGCAGAAACCTGCATCCAACTGGAGTCAAACACAGGCTCAGACAGTGTGTGTGGGTGTGGGTGGGTGGGTGGGTGGGGGTGTGTGTTGTTAGTGTTATTGTAAAGCATCCTGGACTTCCACCTTGTGTAGTAAATGGGCGCTCTAGAAATTCTTTTTAGTATTATTATTATTTATAAATGTCAATTTATGGCCCCACCATCATTCTCATCAGGGATAAGCCAGCATGTACTTTGGCCTTGCAGGTGGCAGTGGCCTCCAGCTTGAATCTGCGGTGCTTTCTTCGAGCAACCTTCAAAGATGACAACATGGTGACCCTTGACCTGCCTGACGTCCACATTCACCGCCAGTGGAGTTTGGCAAGTCTGCAGGCAGAGTTGCTGCCGCACCTTGAGCTCAGCAATGGTGGGTCACATGAAGAGACGGTGCTGAAACTTCTGTGTCAGGATCTTGAGCCTTTTGTCTCTAGGGACTTTTAGAAGGAACTGTTTAGCCTTCTCAGATATGGTTACAGTCTTGAGCTTGGATCAGATTAAGAAAAGGGGAAGAAGAAAAATGAACTTAACATGAAAAGGTGGATTGACAGAGAGAAATATTTTTGTTTTCAAGCACTAGGTAATCTGCTGTATAAGTCTGTACAAGACAAATTACAACTCAACTTTAATAATCTATTTCAGGAAATGTCTTTGTGGGCAGCAGACTCTACATTTTGTATACAGTAATGTTTTATATATAAAAAAATCAAACAGATGCTCATAATTGTACAAAAACTGGTGTTTTTTTTTCCAAAGACACCCAGTTTATCAAATTGTCAAAATTATGACTTTCAATGTAATATTAGTAGAATTAGGGGGAGTACAGTAACAGTACTAACACTAACAGACCTGATCCAATAAATTACAGTCATGTAAATTTAAAGATAGTCTTGATATGAATAAATTATGCAATGCATATGTACCCAAGGCACACACTCATGCAAACACACACACGCCTGTATGAACGCATGCATACATGCACGCACGCACACACATGCACTGTCTCACGCACACACACACACACAAACACACACACACACACACAACCTGACAAACACACACACTCCTGTTCCTTGTGAACTGTCTGAAATGACAGAACCAGTTCTTGTTCTAGCAGCTGCAGGTTCACCCATCCCTCCATCTGAGAAGAGTCTAAGGACGTTGAGAGAGTTTGCGGGTATACAAGAAGATTCAGCCGAGACGAGAGATCTGGCGGTCATTTCTTTCCTGTATCTGTTGTGTAGTATCTGTGGGCAGGGAGAGCATTGCAGGTAGGCATTCATAAGAAATTTTTGGGTGTTTTTGTTGTTTTGGGCTTCATTTTAGAGCAAACAACAAAACAAACAAAAAATAAGCATAAGACATGTCTGGATTGCTGCCTACTTCTAGTTAATTTTTTTTTTTTTTTTTTTTTTGGTTTTTGTTGTTGTCTTTTTTGCTTTATATTGTGTGCTCTCTTTCTTACTGGATTCAATACTCTCTCTCTCTCTCTCTCTCTCTCTCTCTCTCTCTCTCTCTCTCTCTCTCTCTCTCTCTCTCTCTCTCTCTTATAGTTACACATCCACATTTCTGTGTTTTTTATATGGAATGGCAGTAACAGACTAACACTTCACAAATATGTGACATGTATGTACGAGTTATGCAAACATATTCTTATGTTTGAAACAATTTTGTACAAAGACGTTTCTTCTTTTAGTGGTTTCATTTACAATTGCAATACAGAGTTTTGTCAAACTGAAAGAAAGAAAGTATTGTGGGGGTGCTTCAGAGCATTGCCACACATCTGCATCCGCCTGATATCTCAGCTCTCAAGCTGAAAAAAGCTTGTATTGTGGGGATGCTTCAGAACACTGCCTCACATCCGTAACCGCCTGATATATATCAGCTCTCGAGCTGAAAAAAATCAAGTACTGTGGGGATGTTTCAGAACACTGCCTCACATCCGTAACCGCCTGATATATATCAGCTCTCGAGCTGAAAAAAATCAAGTACTGTGGGGATGTTTCAGAACACTGCCTCACATCCGTAACCGCCTGATATATATCAGCTCTCGAGCTGAAAAAAATCAAGTACTGTGGGGATGTTTCAGAACACTGCCTCACATCCGTAACCGCCTGATATATATCAGCTCTCGAGCTGAAAAAAATCAAGTACTGTGGGGATGTTTCAGAACACTGCCTCACATCCGTAACCGCCTGATATATATCAGCTCTCAAGCTGAAAAAAATCAAGTACTGTGGGGATGTTTCAGAACACTGCCTCACATCCACATCCGTCTGATATCTCAGCTCCCAGTGGGCGCAGGCCTGGGTTCCTCGGCTGCCTTTTCTGTCTGCCTGGCTGCCGTTCTGCTTCAGTGTGCCGGTCAGATTCACGCCCCAGTGGGCAGCACCATGGAGGGGCGAGGAGACTCCTCCCACAAGAAAACTGAGAGAGATTCACATGAGGTGTCCGAGGCTGACCAGCTGCTGATCAACAAGTGGGCTTTCCTGGGAGAAAAAATCATTCATGGCCAACCCTCTGGCATTGACAATTCTGTCAGCACTTTCGGTAAGTTTGGGGATGGGCGCGCTTTATTTGTGTCTGTGCTTGCTTGGGGAGTTGGGGGGGGGGGGGGGTACTGTATCATGTGGGGCAACTTTAAGCTGAATAGGTGAGTTTAATCTGTTGAATTTGGTTTTTGAATTTTGAAGGGGAAAAAAGCTGTCTTGAGTTTTTTTTTATGCAGTTTTTGATTTTTGGATTGAAAGGTTTGTAGCCCCACAGGGGTTGTGCTATATTTATAATTTTATTAAAAAATTTCATTGTATTATTATTAATTATCTATTATTTATAATTTTAATTTGGTGCATTTTGTCCCATTCTAGGTGGTGCAATACGCTTTCAGAATAAACACATCACTCCTGTCGACAAGTAAGTAGGACAGTTTCTTTATCAATGAAGAGCACGAAAAGTTGGATTATGATGAAATGGATGCCGCACATGCCAGACATGTCACTGACATCACAGGCTTTGTCAAAACAGCAGTGCCAGTTGTGATTTTTGTGACTTTCAAACATCAGATTTCAACAAACTGTAAACTGACCTCAAAATATATGCTTTGAGTTCAATTTTTATTTAAATTCCATTCCTATTTATAGGACCTGTGATCGATCTTCACTTGGGGCTTCTTGGGGACCTTTTTGTCAGATGTTTGTTGTAGAAGAGTTCCACTGTATGCTAAACTATTGTGTTCTTTAACAATAATCATAATAATAATAAGACAAAGAAGATATATACTGCTTTTATGGGTGTTTCTTATAACAAGCACTTTTCTTGGACTGCAATTTAATTCACACAAATAAGATGGAAAGATTATGTGTGATGTCAGCAAACCAGAAACACTTAGAAAATTAGTTTCAGAACTATTTGTCTCTTTTTTTGGCTTTTTTTGTTGTTGTCAAGAACTATTAGAGATGAGGGGAATTTTGTTCATCACCAACAGTTTTTGTTTTTTTTTTCGTTTTTTTTCATCTTTTAATTCCCTGCTGATTGTGAATCAGGGAGATTTGGTTGAGTCTTCTGTGTTGTCACAACTGCAGACGTAAAGTTCACAAATGCCTCTGATTGCAGGATGCCCAGGATCCAGATCCTGCTGACCAACACCAAGGTCCCTCGCAGCACAAAGACTCTCGTGGCCAACGTACGCAAGCGGCACGACAAAGTAGGCCTGGCTTTGACACCCACCTTCCACACCCATGGTTTATTTGGGCTGGGGATTTTGTTCTTGATTTTTTTTAATAAAATATTTGGTCAAAGTTTCTGTGTACTGGTGAGTACACAAGAAGATGCCTTGAATTTCAGGAGTAAACTCTCACTGTGAGTAATTAATTGCTCAGCTCGGTTGCTGGTAGCTGTCCAATGGAACTGCAGTCCTGAGCTCTGCTTTGTTGAGTCATATTGCTGTTTCATTGACAGTTCCCAGAAGTGATTCATCTTGCTGTTTCATTGACAGTTCCTGAAAGTGATTTACCTTGCTGCTTCATTGGCAGTTCCCAAAAGTGATTCACCTTGCTGCTTTATTGGCATTTCCCAGAAGTGATTTGTCTTGCTGTTTTCACCTTGTTGTTTCTTTGGCAGTTCCCAGAAATGATTCACCTTGCTGCTTCATTGACATTTCCCAGAAGTGATCCACCTTGTTGTTTCATTGACAGTTCCTGGAAGTCATTTACATTGCTGTTTCATTCCCAGTTCCCAGAAATGATTCACCTTGCTGTGTCATTGACAGTTTCCATTAGTGATTCACCTTGCTGTTTCATTGGCAGTTCCCAGAAATGATTTATCTTGCTGTTTCATTAACAGTTCCTGAAAGTGATTTACCTTGCTGCTTCATTCCCAGTTCCCAGAAATGATTCACCTTGCTTTGTTGTTGACAGTTTCCATTAGTGATTCACACTGCTGTTTCACTGACAGTTCAGAAGTGTTTCACCTTGCTGTTTCACTGACAGTCTCCAGAAGTGAGTCACCTTGCTGTTTCATTGACAGTTCCCAGAAATGATTCACTTTGCTGTGTCCCTGACAGTTCCCAGAGGTTATGGGCCCTGTGCTGGGGGCACTGGAGGGTTTGGCGGAGAGGAGCATCAAGGCCTACAACGCGTTATACGATGAGCCAAACAGCCAACACCACTATGCACAACTGGAGGTCAGCTTTACACATAATTTTGTGTGTGTGTGTGTTGGGGGGGGGGGGGGGGGGGGGAACACTTGTCAAGCGCCTCATCTCAAGATGAGTCCTCAGCACTTCACAATGGTAACTGTATAGCGCCATTCTCTGCTTCCACTCAGACCCTCCGGACTATCATCTGTTGTTGCTGTTGCTGTTGTTGATTGTTTGTGACTCTGAATTAGTGACTAGCTTTACATGGTGCGTTTTTCAATATCCACCAAAGTGATGTACTTACAGCACTCTGTGTGTGTATGTGTGTCTGTGTCTGTGTGTATGGTGTGTGTGTGTGTGTGTGTGTGTGTGTGTGTGTGTATTTGTGTGTGTGTTGTGTAACCATTGTTTCTACTATCCTCTCCAAAACAACTCAATCCCACAACACAGTAAAGTCTTCTGTATTCTGTAAATAACAGAACAAGTTTCAGACAGCTCCCATCGTCTGGAATCACCGTGTACACCAGTAGACCGGTGTGGACAAGATGAAAAGAGACTGCAGTACAAGTTAGACGATGCTGTTCCAGGAACTGATTGACATGAATCAGCACCTATTGAATGCAATTGGCGTCGGTCACGCCTCACTGGACACGGTGGTGCAACTGACAGCACAGCGTGGCCTGCATACCAAGCTGACCGGGGCGGGGGGTGGGGGGTGTGCCTACACTCTCCTGACACCAGGTAAGCAGCGTTGTCGTTATTGGTGTCTTAGGGTTATCTTGCCAGAGTGTTGGCAGTAGCAAAATGTTTGTCGTAGTAAAGAGTCTCATGTAAGGATTATGTTCAGCTATAGTAAACTTCATGACAGCTATAGTAAGTGTCATGACAGTTATAGTAAGCTTCATGATTGCCATAGTAAGCTTCATGACAACTATAGTAAGCTTCATGGCAGCTTTAGTAAGCTTCATAACAGCTGTAACAAGCTCCATGACAACTATAGTAAACTTCACAACAACTATAGTAAACTTCATGACAGGACAGTAGTAGTAAACTTCATGACAGCTACTAGTAAAATTCATGACATGACAGTAGTAGTAGTAAACTTCATGACAGCTACTAGTAAACTTCATGACATGACAGTAGCAGTAAACTTCATGACAGCTACTAGTAAACTTCATGATATGACAAACTCTGTCATTGAAATCCCCACAGTCAGAGGGCAGCTTCTGTAGTGGTGAGCAACAGTGCACTTGTTTGTATGACACCATGCACTGGTGTGGGGAAACAGTTGCACACGCTATGGTCTCACCCAGCACTGGATGAACCGCAGAGTCTTAGCTTAGGAATGCTAACAAGAGTAGTTAGGTACTGTATGTCATGTCAGGATTTCTCAGCTTAGCAGAAAGGCAATAAAATCTGGAACCACAAAGTGAAGAGCAGGTGAGAAAACATATTCTGCCTGGCAGAAAGGATCATTGATGAATGTGGAATTCCTGAAAACTGTGCTGGACCATGAAGCCTGGAGGAAAAAAGGCCTTCTGTGTCTAATACATTGTAACTAGTTGTAGTGTGAATAAGGCATCATTTCTTGTTTTGGAATCTGGTTGAAAAAATCTTCAGGACCAAGTTGAAAACCTGACTGTGGTGGATTTTAGTTTTTGGGGGGTCCTGCAAAGTATTGTTATATTGTCCTGTGCATATTTATTATGTGTTGGTTTGATCTGGGTGGGTTTTTGTTTTTGTTTTTGTAGTGGCACATTCTTGATTAAGTGAGTGAGTGAGTGTGTGTGTGTGTGTGTGTGTGTGTGTGTGTGTGTGTGTGTGTGTGTGTGTGTGGCTGATTTGTGTCTGTGTCCTTTGCTGTGTAATCCCCTTTATGAAGCCACAAAACAACACTTAAACAACAGTTAAATAGTTAAAAACGATGAAAAATGAGATGGGGAGCTGAACCACTTATCTGCTTTTGTCTTATTCAGTGTTTGGAAGAAACTTGGAAGATTCTTGTTTCAGATTTTTTCCTTTCCAAAACAGTTGTTTTCTGTGCAGACATGGCTGACGAGACAATAAAGGCAGTTCATCGAGACCTTCAGCAGCAGGGCTTTGACTGCTGGGATACCAGCGTGGGAGCCACAGGCGTGTCCTTCCACCCTGAGCCCCATGAAGATGCTTCAATACCTCCTACTTTGTTCCAGTGAATGCCGTGTTTGGTTTTTGAATGAATGGAGTTGTTTCAGACACTGCTTCATGGTGGTTGTGTGACAGTGAGAATGGTCTGTGCGCTGTTTGATCGTGCTTTGAACAGTTAGTGCAGTCACATGGGACCAGTTTGTGATTTTGAGGCCCAAGTCAGACATGTACACTTTATAAGATCCAAACACGTGAAAGGTTCAGAAAACGCTATTTGTTAGGACAAGACACACATGCAGTCACATGGGACCAGTTTGTGATTTTGAGGCCCAAGTCAGACATGTACACTTTATAAGATCCAAACACGTGAAAGGTTCAGAAAACGCTCTTTGTTAGGACAAGACACACGTGTTGTGTTTTGTCCTAATAAATAATGTTCTTTTGCACCTTTCATGCGTTTGAGTCTTGTTTCAGAACACTAACAGTCATTCTTGTTCAGATTTTTTTACACTTTATAGAAAGAAAAACAACAACACTGTTTGAAGCTGACATCCATTAGATTTGGATTATTGCCATTTTCCTGATGTTGGTTTTGTTCTGCACCTTGTGGGTACTGCTGGAACTTTCCTCCTTAAATCCTGGACATGCAGAGGTAACCATGCAGCACACACCGTACTGTAACCCACCTGGTGTAACCAACATCCTGTGACTAGAAGTCGGGATAACCATGCGTGCTGTTTAAAGGAACTAGCCCTCTCAAACCTTAATGAGTCCAAAAAACAGCAACAGGCAAAGAGATCAAAATAAAATCTTAGAAGTTACAGGTAATGATCAAAACTGTGCCCTGGATTTCATTTTCCGGTGCCAATCCTCTTATGTTAATGACAGCTGGTAGGGCCTTAGGAAATACCATCACATGTCACAGCTGGTTTAACACAATCATTCGCAGGCAACACAATCATGGACCCGATGTGCCTGTAGGTGGCAATTCCCAGCCTGCACCTCCCCTTCTCTTTATCACGGGCTCAGCCAGAACCTGCACACATGTATGCATGCACACACACACGTGCGCACATACACACACACACATGCAGGCATGCATGCACACATACTTGCACAAACACAGGCATGCATGCATGCACACACACAGATGTACATGCACACACAAACATGCATGCATGCACACACACACACACAGAGGCATGCACACACACACACACTTGGCATCGCAGACAGAATGTGTGACGTGTGTGTGTGCATGCATGCATGCCTGTGTTTGTGTGTGCATGTATGTGTGCATCGCACTTAATTGCCATCATCCAGCACTTCCACCACAGACTGCCTATGCACCATCATTACTGCCTGTGTTCTGTACTTCTTAGTCTCTCGATATAACTGTAATGGTTGACTGGGCATAAAACACCAAGTTACTTACTTAATCTTAGTCCCAGCTTAGTTACTTTAAAAAGTAGTGCTTGTGGATTTGTTTTTTTGGTCCTACAGCCATGCATGCGGGCACCACGGTGCCCCGTATCAAAGACAAAGGTGAGCTGGGCCACTTGTTCATTGTCAAAACCAGATTTAGAACGAAACCCTTGATTTTAAGTTTTTGTTTTGCTCTCTTCAGCAAAATTTGTTTTCAGAAGGCTAGTTCCCTTAAAACCATGAGTCGGCAGGATTCACCAATGTGGACTCTGAAAGAGAAAAAAAGTATGGTGCACTCATCTACTCAATACTCTTGATGCTGGTTGATTTGTATTTTATATTTTGATTTGCCTGCCACAGGTCAAGTGATGACAGCCATTAATATTTGCCAAAACAATTGCATTTTGACATCAGTTTTGCTGTCCATCAGCTCATTCAAATCCGACTCCAAATTCCTCAGGGGCAGATGAGTGCAGATCTCTGAAGAGGTAAGAACACTGCAAGTATTTATTTTGTATCTCTGAAAAAATAGGGACCCGGCAAGTATTATTTTGTTTTGTATCTCTGAAGAAATAAGGACACTGCAAGTATTTATTTTGTATCTCTGAAGAAATAAGGACACTTGAAGTATTTATTTTGTATCATCTGGAACATGCAGGAGAAACAATGGCGCACATGACTCACTGCGTCTTGAGCGTTTTCCCAGGTCTACCAGGGAAGTAAAAGAATGATCAAAAGAACTTCAGTTATGTAAATACTTTTATTTTTTCAGTGAGAAATTCAAGTTACTGAACAACATCAAACAAAAGGACAAAAAGAGGTCACATAGCAAGCATTAATACAACAGTGGAACCTTTTTCAGGACCACAACAACAACAAAATGAACAGAAATGGTCTTTAAACAGGCTACAGGACAGTGATCCTTGATGAGTTCTAAGACCACCCTCCCCTACCCCTATCCCTCAGGCAAGGAGTCCCAAACTGACTGAATGAGGGTGCTCCTTGGTGAGTTATAAGACAACCCCCAAAATCAAAAAGTGGTCCCAAACTGAATGAGGGAAGCTCCTTGATGAGTTATAAGACAACCCCTTAAAAATCAAGAAGTGGTCCCAAGCTGACTGAAGGACCAACGGTGATCTTTGATGAGGGGTTCGTTAACATGGAAAGATGTATGGCAAGGATTCACACACACACAAATGGTTTTATAGGTAAATAACAAGGCGTGGCCTGGTCTGGGTCCACTGCACAATTTGATATTGATTAATAATATCACAGATGAGTTGTTTTGATAAACTGGTCAAGAGATCGTGTAAATCTGGAAGATCAGTGAACACCAAGAGCATTGTTATTCGTTATATCACAGACATTAATATTGCAAGAAGAGTCACATGTGACTTCAGTTCTTCTTTTCCACCACTTCTCCCTATGCCATGAACATTTGCATCTTCATTCAAATTAACAGTTTACAACCTCATGATAGTAATATTACATGCATTAAAAAACAAACATGACAGAGAATTGATAATCAACCCAAGCAAACTGTATCTGTGTCAAATTCACACACACACACTTACACATATTCACTCTTCCAAGCATTCAAATGAAAGCTTCTCAAAAAATTTAATTTCCTTCCAGTTTTGTCCCTGATTAATCTTGTGCAGACTGTCTTGATCCTGGAACAGGGAACCACTCCCAGATCCTGAGACAGAAATCAAAGGACCTCTGCTTTTGGCATTTACTCTACCATGCTCAGTGCTGTTCTTCACCTTCTTGTTCATTGGGGGAGGGGAGGGGGGGTGTTCCAAATACCTATGGAAAGATCTAAGCAGCGCTACACTTGCATCGAACGCAGTCCAACCCAAGGCATGGCCACCCACTTTTCCCCAAAGAACTGATGGTGAAAAATGGCTCAACAAAGGACTCGTTTCACATAATTCTACCATTCGCTTGACAACCACTCATGGGTTCACATGCCATCAATACTGCTGTCCACATTTCCTGCCGTTAATTATTTTATGTTATTTTAAGCAGACAAAACAAATCACACGTTTTCAGTTTTGATATTTCTCAGAACTTCAACAAAAAGTCTTCCCATTTCATAGGCTAAGTTTCAGGGTTGTTTCTTCTTACCAGCTACTTCAGGTGTCCTCTGATCAGTATGCCATGAACCACGCGTTTAGTAAATTTAAGTGACTGCAAGTCTCACAGATTGCCGCAGTGGGGAAGAGTGCGTGGTTCCTCAGCTACAACCAAAATAATGAAGTGGGACTGAACGTTCCAATCACTGAATGCAGCAGGCTTGAGATCGCGCTTGTTGGAACTTCTGTGCCACCACCATAGCGTTTGCGATGCTGCGAAAGCTCGGCTGCCGCCTGCAAGCCATCTGAACATCGGAGCGAATTTTGGCTGACAACCTCTGCAGCTCTGGAGTTGTTCCACGAATGATTTGTGCATCTTTGTCCACGAGGAGACCCCCCATTTTCGACTCAGAGCCATCTCCATTGAGGGAGGGGGGTGGGGGAGGGTTGCGGGAAGGGAAGTGTTGGATCAGCTCGACGTACGGGTCACTGAGGTCCAGCACCAGGCTGAGCAGCATGACCCGCCCATCAGAGGTCCCCACGGCGATGGTGCGTCCGTCCTCCGCAACCTCGAGGTGTGTGGCCTTGCCGTGCACCAACAAGGAGCCCTGAAACGGTGCGCAGTCACTGTACAATACTGACAGGGCATTCACAGAGCGCTTTCAGAGACTCAAAGCACTTTACAACTTAAAGAGAAACACGCAATACCAGTATACAGGCAATACATGCAGCATGATATTGTGATAACATCATCATTGATCAAACTTGTATGCCATATACTCTTCGTGACTAGTGCACAATCCAAAACAAAACAAAATAAAGAAATTTTAGGCAACTGCCTCATGGATTCCTGAGCTGATATATTCCATTATGTTCCTGAAACAAATGTGTAATGCAGATGATCAAAAGGTACAGTCCAGTAAATAAGTAACTCTTTGTGGGCTGCAAGTAAACCTGGTACATTATATCTGGGCAAATTTGGCAAAAAACTATTTCAAGTATGAATGTTGTTATTTTAGTCATGACTTATCTGTTGCATGAAAACATATTAAACAAGAACAACAAAAAATCATCTGCCAGCTAATCTTACCCCCCCCCCAAAAAAAAAAAATTACCAATCAAAATAGACTAGGGTAAAACCCAATAGACCACACCTGTTCCCATGGACTGACATTTTTTTTTTAGGATACTGCAAAGCGTCATCAAAAGTTACACTCCACAGAGATGAAAACAACTGGAGATAAAAATTATTGCAATCCACATGCCTTTCTTCCATCTCCAATATGTAAAACTGAGACCTTCCTGGTGTTCTATCTGTACATGCTTACATGCCAAGCCTGACCCCACAAACCTGAAAGTGTGATGAACACTGAAATAGGAAAGAAAAGGGGTCTATGTCTGATCTGAACTTAACCTTGGATTTTTGGATTTGCTTTGTGTGGATCCAAAGCCAGTATCAGGTCTGTTTATTCAAGGAAAGAAAACAAATCTGAAACAAGAATGACTGCTAGCGTTCTAAAACAAGAACCAAACACACAAAAGGTTACAAATCTGAAACGGAACAAAGCCCAGAGCACTCATGCAGGATCAACAAACAAGGGAGTTAATTGCGCTCAAAATACATAACACAAACACAACAACAAAGACCTGAGCTGCCTACAGTAACTCTTACCTGGCATGCGTGTAAATACAAGGGACATAAACTCCACCAGAAGTGTATCCTAAAGGTTAAAAAGAATGATATTATTCATGTTGTGTTTTGTCAAAATAAATAGCATTCTTTTTAACCCTTTATCTGTTTGGATCCTGTTTATCTGAGTTTGTTTAGTGGGTCACGCAGCTCATCCTGGTACTGGACATCAATGACCCGTACATCCAGACTGTTGTTTACGGGAGTCAGCGTTGTGGCTGTCCTGTTTACGGGAGCCAGCGCTGTGGCTGTCCTGACTGTTTATGGGAGTCAGCGCTGTGGCTGTCCTGACTGTTTATGGGAGCCAGAGCTGTGGCTGTCCTGACTTTATGGGAGTCAGCGCTGTGGCTGTCCTGACTGTTTATGGGAGTCAGCGTTGTGGCTGTCCTGTTTATGGGAGCCAGAGCTGTGGCTGTCCTGACTGTTTATGGGAGCCAGAGCTGTGGCTGTCCTGACTTTATGGGAGTCAGCGCTGTGGCTGTCCTGACTTTATGGGAGTCAGCACTGTGGCTGTACTGACTGTTTATGGGAGTCAGCGCTGTGGCTGTCCTGTTCATGGGAGTCAGCACTGTGGCTGTCCTGTTTATGGGAGTCAGCACTGTGGCTGTACTGACTGTTTATGGGAGGCAGCGCTGTAGCTATACTATTTATGGGAGTCATTACTGTTGATGTACTGACAATTATGCTGCCTTACCTTGATGATTCCATCAGCTGTGCGGTAGACTTGCAGTGACCGGCAGTCTGAAGTCAGTCCCACCAGGTAACGACCATCGCTGTGGCTGTGCTGACAATTATGCTGCCTTACCTTGATGATTCCATCAGCTGTGCGGTAGACTTGCAGTGACCGGCAGTCTGAGGTCAGTCCCACCAGGTAACGACCATCGCTGTGGCTGTGCTGACAATTATGCTGCCTTACCTTGATGATTCCATCAGCTGTGTGGTAAACTTGCAGTGACCGGTACATCAAGACTGCTGTTTATGGGAGTCAGCGCTGTTGCTGTACGGTTTATGGGAGTCATCACTGTTGATGTACTGACAATTATGCTGCCTTACCTTGATGATTCCATCAGCTGTGCGGTAGACTTGCAGTGACCGGCAGTCTGAGGTCAGCCCCACCAGGTAGCGACCATCCAACGCCAGTCTGGCTGACCCTGGTCTCCAGTCTGCTGCCACTTTGCACTGCAGTTTATTGCTGACCATGTCAAACACCTGTACAAAGAACACTCTCAGTTAGCCACTTTACACTGCAGTCTGTTAGCTAACTCTCATTTAGCCACTTACTGATATTATGCATAGTGTATTTGACATCACACACACACACACACACACACACACACACACACACACACACACACACACACACACAAATGTTGAAAAGTACCAGTGAACAATTCAAAACTTCAATGGGGAGGGGGAGGGGGGGGCAAATCCCCCACAAGGGCGATGGCCCCTGACTATGAACACAATCTTCACTGGACTGTTGACCATCATCCCATTTCTTCCAAATGGAATTAATCCCACAAAAGAGCCTGATGTGATGAAATCTCTTATCTTTTCTTTTTCTTTTTCATGGATGGCCCAATAAATAATTGCAAGTCAAACCATGTTCTACACAGAGGTACACCTGTTTTGACCTACCTGCAAGTCCTGGTCGACACCAAGGGAGAAGCAGTGAGATATCTTCATGTGCAGCAAGTCGGATGAGGGGCTGTAAACACGCATGGAGTGCTTGACCACCACATCCTTCATCAGGTCGTATACGACTGAACCCTTTTCCACGTCTGGGGGCACCACCAGTCCACGCGACGTGTCAAAGACAAAGTGCTCTGTGCCCTTCACGTAGGTGATGAAGAGGAGGTTCGTCTTGGTCAGCTTCACGTTGGCGATCCGGTCTTTCTCGTCAGGGTAGCGGAGCAGGTCATTCAGGCGCAGGAGTTTGGCTTCAGGTGGCAAAAAGGTCTTGTTCTCCCCTCCACCACCACTGCCCCCTTGAGACAGGTACCTGATGTAGACAACAGACTCGAACGTCCTCGGCCCTTCCAGCCCAGGGCGCTGGTAGGACCGTTGACAGTACTGCAGCACGGCAATGAAGGCCCAGGTGTAGCTGCGCCTGTCGTAGAACAGAATCGGAGGACCGAGGAACTCTGTATACTCAGGCAGGTCAAACTGTTGCTCACGCTGGCCGCTGACCTCAGAGTCGAGGTGTCGGAAGAAGAACTTGTAGAGGTTGAAGGTCCAGTCGAACTGGCTGTGGTGCATGCACTGAACCACCCCCAGGGAAGATCCATGGCGGTCAAAAAAAGCAAAGCGACTGTTGACCTGCAGACAGGCAATACACCATGGGGACATGTTTGAATTTCTGTGCAGCTAAATTATCAGGAAGAAAAAATGATGATCAGAGTGACTTTTAACACAGCTAAATTATCAGGAAGAAAAAATGACAATGAGGGTAAATTTCTGCACAGCTAAATTATTTGGAAGAAAAAAATGATGACGAGAGTGAGTATAAGCAATGTCCTCATTGTCTGATTTTGCCAATGTTTCATATTAACATTTTTAAGTCATTATATTTCTTTCTCTCTCACTCCTGTCTTCATTCCAACAACCGATTAATGTTGATGTGCTTTTGTCCAATGTATATGATAGTTTCAATTAGTGCATAATTCCAGTTAATTCTGCATTTGTATGAACAAGTTATATTCCATTAATGTTATTGTTATGCATTTTTCTATATCAAAAAAAGAAAAAGAAAACAACAACAACATAAAAAAAAACTCTTGCTAGTGAGAGGCTCAAAGAAAGTGCATGTCAAGGGGAATGTTTTAATACACAATTCCAGTACCTTTGAGGCCACTGCTTTGTACTTGTCAGTGTCCCAAAGCACAACACAACGCAGTAAGGGCCAGTCCAGGGTAGCCTCCCTTTCTTCACTTCCATCATGGGGTGCCCACACATTGTGTGTCAACAAGTACCTGAAACATGACACATTCAAAATGCAAGGCATGATGACGGGTAGACTGTAGCCAAAGCAGCAAACTCTTGCTCTTTTGACTATGATTACAAGAAGCAGATAAGAGAAACAGGAGTATATGATGTATAAATCTAAGCAGCCAGTGCACACCAGAGTTGGCATGTGAGCAGGTTTGGCATCGCAGTAATGCATTAGCCTGGTAAGAAGATGGACATTTAGTTTGATTTCTGGTCTCCTTTCTTGTCAAAAGTTGTGATGCATGGACTCTGACTGCAACATGAAAGGATGTACTTCTAGTGGAGTTTACGTACCTTGTAATTTACACATGAGAGGATGTACTTCTAGTGGAGTTTACGTACCTTGTAATTTACACATGAGAGTAACCATAGGTGACTCAGGTCTTTGTTGTTGTGTTTGTGTTATGTATTTCAAGCACTGATTAACCCCTTTATGTGTTGTTTGTAACATGACTTGGTTCTTCCACAAACACTGAAATGGCTCACACCACTGCCCATCTTAATGGCAAAGTCATTCTGGTGGTGACAGTGAAGCACTGAATATACATATTTTGTGCTGTAAGTACTCCACTTCAGTGGATATTCAAAAACGCACTATAAAAAGCCATTCACTCATGTAGAATCACATGTGAGCCCAGTGAGTCTGCTCAAGAGTGGAGAATAGCAGTCTATAAAAGCAATCACCAACAACAACATACCCCACCCACACCCAACCCATGTCCTGTGATCTTGGCCCCCACAGCATCACTCCAGAGACAACACAGTGTTCAACAAGTCTAATGAACAAGTGTTGCGAAAGTAAGCAAGCCAACACATTCTTACCAAAGCAAAGTAAGTATGCAAACAAGAGCCAAACTGAAAACCTTCCTCTTCTCACAGTATTTTCATCCCAACTAATATCAGTACCCGGTTTCTGCTACAGTCATTGTGTGTGTGTGTGTGTGTGTGTGTGTGTGTGTGTGTGTGTGTGTGTGTGTGTGTGTGTGGTGCATGTATTTGTTTTTCTGTATAATACTTTATGTAAACTGTTTTGGTAGGACGGTGCTATACGTGTGTATAGAATATATTTCGGCTGATATGTATCATGTGAGCGCTCAGGCTTTGATGAGCACATGATAAATGTACATTACTAATTATAAATAATTCTTACAAAGCGCTGTTCTTTAACCAGAGTTAAACTCACTGCACTGTACAAACATCTTATGACAAAAACCACATTAACATACATTTCAAACAAACAGAATCTTAAATATTGTAGTCTAGCTACCACTATCACCTATCAAACAATAACCGTGTTACACACACACACACACACACACACACGCACACACACACACACATTACCATTACCTGCATACCTGAATGGGTTGATCTGCCCCATCCCTGAAACTACTTGATGGGAGAGACAACAAAACAGGAGTGAAAACTTGTTCAGCTCACCGACCGCTGGCAGACAATGTCACCGAGGACACATGCTCCACGTGTGCGGCTTGCTGAAGACTGCCAACCACCCGCCCTGTGCTAGTTTCCACCAGCTTCACCTCTGCCTGACCTTGGACGCCGCCATGACATGCCACAATACCAGCACTGCTGGACACAGCCACACTCTTCACTGCACCTTTGATGATCTCATTGGCATGCAGAACGTCAGCGTCTAGGTTGTTGAGGTTCCACACCTGAGAACAAACAGTCTGATTGTAATACTGGTGGCTTCAGGAACAAGACTTGGGACTGACTTACTATCAGCAGGTAAATTTATTGTCCGTTGCATGAAATTCAACTGTCACAGCAATCCATTCCTGGAAGAAAAAACACACCTGGATTTCCCATGGAAAAAACAACAACATGCAAATGTACAAAAAAGTAATAACCGGATAAGTAATATTTAATACAGATCTACAACACAAGCAAAAACTGTATGTGGATGTGTCGTTTCAAAGCTGGGGTTTTGCTGAACTATTTGAAGCAGTGAATGGGTCGGCTTTTTTTTCTTTTTTCTTTTTTTTCTTTTTTCTTTTTTAAATCTCTTTTCTTGTTTCTTGTGTGTGTGTGTGTGTGTGTGTGTGTGTGTGTGTGTGTGTGTGTGTGTTATTCTTTTCTCTTCCTTCTTTTTTCCTCCTGTTGCAAAAAACACACCTGCAATCCCATCATGAAAGTTAAGCTAGAACTGCTTTGGCTGGCAAAGACCTGATCAAAGGCTTTTAGCGCAAGTAAATCTGATCATCATGTATTGTATCTATACACAAAAGCGAATCGTGTGCAAATTAAAAAAAAGAAAAAGTGGCTATTTTGGTTCAGGCTTGAAGCTTCTACCCTGCCCAGCAGTCACCTCATCAGTATTGCCTCTTGCTTGAACTCAGTTATTTCGCTGTCTGATAGTCTCTTCAAACAGAATAAAGGACGCCCAGTATGCAAACCCAGCCCCAAGAACATGCCGATGACTCACGCTGTTTACTGTCCTGTCAGATGTGGTTTAAACCAGAACTGGGCGTTGCCAACGTAATCCTTCAAGATCAAGAACTTCAAAAAGATGCGCGCTAGCAACTCGGCGCTTCGACTGCAGTCCTTCTTCTTCTTCTTCTTTCATTTAAGGGCCCACAATCAACTTGTCGATTATTCTGGCACCTATAATAGTCCGACTAAATAGCTTTTTTTCATGCAAATGTTGTGCACAACACCTAGAAGTGAATGATGAAAATATGCAACCTGATGACCGTGGTCACTCTAAAGATATAACACGTAGTTCAGCTTTGTTGGCAGCGTTCTCATTTTTTTAGTGACCGAAGGGGACGTTCCGGTTGTGACGCTCTAGTGAGGCCTGGTAAGGGTTCTGGTTATTATAATCATATTTGCTGCAGTTAAAACAAGAGAAAAATCACCGTGTCTCATAGAGAAAAACACACACACAGCAATAAAAAGTGACTAACGTGGTTTATTATCACTAACAATGAAAATGTATTCTTGTGAAAGAAACACATAACAAACTGTACTTCCTGCGAGCAAAGCTACAAATGGACTCGTCCGTTACGTCTGCAAACTGGTGCTGTTTTTTTGGTTTCTGGCAAGCTATCTTCAGTGTGGTCACATTTTGAAAATATCAGCCGGTAGCATGAAAGATTAAGAACTGAATGATTAATAGACAACTGTACAAGGTAGCATCCTGTCAGTAAGTACACGTATTGTTGTTTTGTGATCAGTCAAATAATCCTAGGTCTAAAGGTTGTGAACACAGAGACGGCGGTTGCGAGGCAGGTTTTGGGCAGAATTTGCGGGGCCTACGCACATTTACAACGACGCAGAGGATTGAGGAATGTCTGTGTGGAAGAGAGAATTGTTCAAGTGGAATCGTTCAGTCACTGCAAAAGAGTCAGTCACTGCTCACCCACTAATCACTCTTGGAAACGTCGATCCGAACAACAGTGATTTAAAGCATCTGCACTCTGCTGCCATACATGGTCGCAGAAAGGACATCATTGAAGTTCTGCAGCGAGGTATTTGGGTGGATTTCCCTAACGATGCTGGGCAGACGGCACTTTTCGTCGCCACTTTACGTGGTCAGAACCGAACTGTAGAACTCCTCTTACAAAATGGTGCCAATCCCAACGAACGGAGCGACAGTGGCATGACACCTGTGCATGTTGCATGCTTGAAGGCAAGTCTTCGTGCTATCGGGGCCATGGTGGAAGCTGGTGGAGACCTGCGCCTCCATGACAATGAGGGCCGGTCGTGTTTAGATTGGGCCAGCGTTCACCCTGATCCCAGAAAGCGAACAAAAATGATGGAGTTCCTCCAGAAGTCTCAGCTTTTTGCTCTAAACTACAGCGGCGATTTTGTCGGGCGTGCGAATACACTAGACCGCCAGCCATCAATTCTGCAGATGCTGCGTGGCAAGGTTAGCAGTCAGATGTCCCTGGACTTCGGTCAGGAGACTGGCCTTCGCAGAGTTCACAGCCATGGATACGGACGTGTCTACTACGGAGGGGAAACTGCCAGCGGAATAGTATCCGTTGTGCCTCTAGTCACAGAAAACCAGCTGCGGAATGACAGCGATGGGATCTCCTTCGAATCGAGCTCTCGCTTCACCATGAACAGCATGCTGTGGAACATGACGGCAGTGACCATCAAGACGTTGGACAAGCAACTGCTGAGAGAGAACAGCGTGGACCTGCTCATCTCGGAGGTGGAAAACATCAGCAGGCTTCGCCACCCCAACGTCCTGCTCCTCATGGGCTTGTGTCAGTCCAGCAGCTTTGACAACCTCATGCTCGTCTTTGAACGCATCAGTATTGGATCGCTGTACCACATTATCCACGAGAAAATGGATCGCTTGCCGATGACCTATATCCGCGATATTGCGTGCCAGGTATGCCAGGCGATGTTGTACGTCCACGGGCAAAATTACCTACACTGCAACCTGACGACACACGCCGTCTTCATGGTGTCCATGCACCAGGTCAAGGTGGGGAACCTGGAGTACATGATGGAGATGAAGAAGGCTTTCAAAGGCCGCACCTGCCTCGTGGCCACGGAGCCTCACGTGGATCAGCTCTACAGATGGATGGCGCCCGAGATGATGACAGGGAACCATCCTCCCTGCATTTCCAGCGACATCTACAGTTTCTGCTGCGTTGTCTGGGAGATGATCACCACAGAACTGCCGTGGGGGTCCAAAACTGCAGGCGAAGTGCTTGAGCAGCACAGATCCAACAACTCTCAGCTGCTGCCTCCTCCCAAGTCTGTGACGTTGTTCCAAGAACTTATGGAGCAGGGACTGAAGCCAGAGCCTAGAGATCGTCCACGGGACTTCGTCACGTTGCTTCGGTGGCTTCAGGGTCCTCTCGACAAGCCCTTAGGGTGGATGCCGAACTCGTGGGATCGCATCAAGACTCTGCAGAAGGAATCCATGGAACGCATCTCCGTCAGGTCAGACACCGTTAGCTTGTTTGACGCGACCACCGGCGCCACGCGTGACCAGCCCTCCGCAGTGAGCCAAGAGTACAGTAACAGCAAGACCGCCATCAGCAGAGACTCCGCCTCCAGCCTCACGCTTCCTCCCGTCCTGCCCACAGACGGTCGACCCA
Source organism: Alviniconcha strummeri (assembly GCA_963584105.1). Taxonomy (NCBI): domain Eukaryota; kingdom Metazoa; phylum Mollusca; class Gastropoda; family Provannidae; genus Alviniconcha; species Alviniconcha strummeri. Next base: position 18,275,863 of record OY757552.1, read on the forward strand.
AGCTGGCCACAGGGGAACGTGTTGCTAGTGCCACACTGCCCTCCATCGGTCTGAGCAGGACAGAGAGCAGAGCGGACTCGGACACCACCAACAACCACTACGTGACCAAAAAGCAAAGGCCAGGCAGCGCCACAGACAGCTGGTCAACGCTAGAGAACAGCGACGACAGCATTGATTTAGACGCAGTGGATGGTGGGAAGAGTGAGGAGAAAGAGAACGAAGGGGAGTCTGGCGGCCAGACGTTTTCCTTTAACAGCATGCGTCAAGCTGAAGCACTTCATCCACGAAGAGACATCTTGCTGCTCGGCCGGAACCTGTTTGAACGTTCTAGTTCCCACTCTGCCGTCAGCCGTCTTCAGAAGCACTCGCGTCGCACAGCCTCTCTTTCCTGGCAGGGGTCCCTGGGTCCTCTCCGCGCTGGTAACGTGTCTCCGCGACTCTCCAGGACACTCCGTAAAACGCAGGGCCAAGCCGAGTACCTGGACAGGTCACTCATGGACACCTCCTTCAAAGCTCTGCCTCCCGTCAAACCCGCCAGCCATTCAATCGACGTCAAAGAGTTTGTGAAGGGAGATCACTTGAGCGCGTCTAGTCTGCAAACCACCTTCGACACTAGCTCGAGAAAAACGAGCAAGCTTTCACCGCGCCGATCTCTCCCGTCGTCCAGAAGCCGCCCCCTGCGCTTCACGCACAAAGCCGTGTCCAGGTCGCAGTCGGCGGTGGGGGATGGCAACGACTCTGCCATGAAGGACGTCGAGCTGAGTGTGCCTGGCAGCGTGCGAACCCTAACCCAGCAGTTCCAGGCCCGCATGTACAACCACAACCTTCGCCAGTCCATCCTGAAAGGAAGCATGACGCCGCACGGAACCTTGTTTCAAGATCTAGACACCTCCCCGACACGCCTGGAATTGTCGCCGGAAGTCAGCGAGATTCCCCCCGAAGGTCAGAAGCAGGACATCTCCGGCAGTCCGGACAAGAACGCCTCCACGGGGAGTTTGAAGGGAAGCACCGACAGCCTCACGAGCGTGTCTTTCCGCGGCGAAAGCACGCAGGACGAAGAGGATGGTAGAGGTTTCCCGCTGTCGAGCAGAAACGAACTTGACATCACAGATAAAGTCACAGTCTCCAAACCCAGCCCAGTGTACAAGACCCCACCTGCTGAGCTGCAGCAGGAACCACCCAAGATCAAAGCATCGTCTCCACCTTCCTTCATCTTTCAGGAGAGAGGCGCCTTCAGCATGGTCACCTCAAAAGGAGCACGGCTTGAGTATGACCACACTGACAGCTGTCCAGATCCGTGCATCGGGTTTGAACACGTGCTGAAGTTTCTTCCCTCCAGCACAACAGGCACGGACGTCTCCAACCATCCCTTTGACTTCCAAGACTACTACATAGACGATGATTACGCCTGTGTGGACGAGGACGACCGCAAACGGTTCGAGACTCTGGAGTGCGAAGACGGCGGGGTGACCCACGTGGCCGACAGATCCAGGCCCAGAACCAGAGAACACTTCTGGCTGGGGGATAACAAAAGAGGAAGACAGCACAGGAAAAGGAAACCGTATCCGGGAGAGAAAGATGCTGAAAGCGGCGGCAACGACCGGGCGTCGAAGGAGCTGACCGCCAATGAAGCTCATCCTTGCATGAAAGAGGAACGGAACAAAGCCAGACACCAGTACAACAAAAGGCCGACAGAGCGAAAGAAAGCAGACCAGTGCAGCTCTAGGAAAGAGGATCAGTGGCTCGAAGACCAATGGCCAAAAGAAAAGCAACCCAAGATAGGTCACCACCAAGAAGATAAGGATCAAGAGACGACGTGGCCAGCAAGCGTCAGTCACACAAGAGAACACGACACAGACGAGCAAGAGGGAGAAGAGAGGGACTTGGAGGAACAGTTCAAAGCAAAGTATCAGTGGTCGGCAGAACGTCACGGTGTAGAAGAGGTCTACAGGAGAGCTCGTCAGGCAGAAGATGAAGGGCGGCCGGCTGACCACATGAAAGGACAGCGAAAAGCGAAGGATCAGATGGAGGGAGCAAAACACTGGTCTAAGTGGGAAGGAAACCTGGTGGAGCTGAACGAAGACACGAGAGAAGAACAGAGAACAAGAGAGGGGGAAGACAGACGAAAGCAACAGCAAAGAAGTGAAGACGAGTTCCACCAGGAAGACTACAGAAATGAAGAACTACAGAGTGCAAGACAAGAGGAAGACAGACGAAGGCAACAGCAAAGCAGTGAAGACCGACACCACCAGGAAGACTACAGAAGTGAAGAACTACAGAGTGCAAGACAGGATGAAGACAGACGAAGGCAAGCGCAGAGAAATGAAGACCAGTTCCAAGAGGAAGACTACAGAAATGAAGAACGCCAGAGTTCAAGAGAGGGGGAAGACAGACGAAGGCATCAGCCAGGAAGCGAAGACCAGTTCCACCAAGAAGACTACGAAAAGAAAGACCGGCGGAGCTTGGAACACTGCTATGAAAGTGAGGACCCGCTCCTTGGGTCTGGAGAACAGTACAGCGACCACGAGCAGTACGATGACCATGGCGGCCGCTTCGGGGAAGACAACGACGTGTTCCCTGAGCACGGCGAAGAGTACACCAGCAAGGAGAGTTCCCAGAGCACGGTGGTGGAGAGGTGTGTGGGGCAGCCATGGCAGCAGCCAGGCGACATCAACAACGATGACGACGACGACAACGACAAGACTCTGGTTGAGGATGACGTGGCACACCAACGGCGGTGCATCGTTCTCAGCTTGGAGAGGACTGGGCTGGGCCGGGAAGGTAAGCGTGACTGTAACTTATTAACCTTCTTTATTGTCTTTTCTTCACCCTCTCCCTTCCCTTCTTGTTTTGGGAAAGGTCTTTTTCTCTTCTTATTTTGTTGTTGTTGTCGCCATTTTGTCATTTTTCCAACGTTTTTCTTTATTCGCTTTTTTAAATATTTTATCATATCATTTGTACTTTGGGGGCTTTTCCTCTCTCTCTCTCTCTCTCTCTCTCTCTCTCTCTCTCTCTCTCTCTCTCTCTCTCTCTCTCTCTCTCCAAAAAGTCTTTTTTCTTTTTCTTATGTTTTTGGTGCATCCTTCTCACTGCCATTTTGTCATTGTTCTTACCTTCTCTTTCTTATTTAATATTAATAATCACAACAAAAAATAAGCAACCGTCATTTTAATCGCATAATTGAGCGACAAGGAAAAATGTGAGGTAGTAATCTGTGTAAGGCCGACAGACCACGGCTACGAACCTGAACGCTGTGAAGTATTTAAAAAATTTATATATATATAAACTATAGCCGTGTGTCAAAGTGTGCATGGCGGTAGCAAACCTGTACTCGTTTTTAATAGTTCATAGAGCATACAGTGTCAGAGTGCTGTAGAATGGCTGGAGCTGAATTTTTTAACTTCTTGGTGCATTTCTTGTCGTTTAGTCTTTTCATAGTCCTGAAAGTCCTGGCGTGTATAATTGAAGAGGGATAACTTCTGTGTTCCTGGAATCAACAAAAGGAAGAACAAAACAAACCAAAAAACACGTTTCGTGTAATGAGCAGAAAGCACCCGCAGGACCCCATGGGGGTGGGGGGAGTATGGGAGTATGTCGATACTGCCTTTCTGTAGCTATATGATAATGTCCCAGAGGTCCAGGAGTGGGGGTGGAGGGGGGGTGGGAGTATGAAAATACTGCCTTCCTCTAGCTATGTGATAATGTCACAGACGTCCAGGATTGGGCGTGGAAGGGGGGGGGGGTATGGGAGTATGAAAATACTGCCTTCCTCTAGCTATGTGATAATGTCACAGAGGTCCAGGATTGGGCGTGGAGGGGAGGGAGGGTGGGAGTATGAAAATACTGCCTTCCTCTAGCTATGTGATAGTGTCACAGAGGTCCAGGAGTGTGTGTGTGGGGGGGGGGGGGGTATTGGAGTATGAAAATACTGCCTTGCTCTAGCTATGTGATAATGTCACAGAGGTCCAGGATTCGGGGTGGAAGGGGGTGGGGGGGGGGAGTATGAAAATACTTCCTTCCTCTAGCTATGTGATAGTGTCACATATGAAAATACTTCCTTCCTCTAGCTATGTGATAGTGTCACAGAGGTCCAGGAGTGTGTGTGTGTGTGTGTGGGGGGGGGGTATTGGAGTATGAAAATACTGCCTTCCTCTAGCTATGTGATAATGTCACAGAGGTCCAGGATTCGGGGTGGAAGGGGGGGGGGAGTATGAAAATACTGCCTTCCTCTAGCTATGTGATAATGTCACAGAGGTCCAGGATTCGGGGTGGAAGGGTGGGGGGGGGGGGGGGTATGAAAATACTGCCTTCCTCTAGCTATGTGATAATGTCACAGAGGTCCATGGCGCCTCCAGTGAAGAGGTAGGGGACCTCCCTGAGGACAGCAGCCACCCCCAGCGTTCCTCTCCCCAAACCACGCTGCGCAAGGTCTACCTTGGCTCCTCTGCCAGTTCCCAGGGCTATACCACCACTCTGCGCGTGGAGAGCAGTCTGGAGAACCCGGGCTCCCATCGCATCACGCACACGGCCCGCGACATCAGCTCGGGCATCACGCAGACGGTGCACGAGGAGACAGTGCAGGCGGAGACTTTGAGGACCACCATGAGCATCCAGTAGCCTTTGACAAACGCCCTGGACAGACAGCTGACGTTGAGGACAACCATGGGCATCCATTTGACGTTGAGGACAACCACGGGCATCCATTTGACGTTGAGCGTGACCATAACATCCATTTGACGTTGAGCATGACAATGGGCATTCATTTGACGTTTGGGATTACCATGGACATCTATTTGACGTTGAGCGTGACCACGACATCCATTTAACGTTGAGCATGACCATGACATCCATTTGACGTTAAGCGTGACCACGACATCCATTTTGTCGTTAAGCGATCATGGGTATTCATCATGGGTATCTATCAGACTTTAAGGTGATCATGGGTATATCCATCAGACTTTAAGGTGATCATGGGTATCATCAGACTTTAAGGTGATCGGGGGTATCCATCAGACTGTAAGGTGATCATGGGTGTCCATCAGACTTGAAGGTGATCATGGGTGTCCATCAGACTTTGAAGGCGATCATGGGTGTCCATCAGGCTTTGAAGGCGATCATGGGTGTCCATCAGGCTTTGATTGTGACATGTGTATCCAGTAGATGCTGAGAACTACAACCATCTAATAGACTTTGCAGACGATCACTGTTAACAGTCAGACTTTGAGGACGATCATTGGTGTCAGGTAAATGTTGAACACAACCATGGGTATGCAGATGGTATTGAAGATCATATGCATCTAGCACACTCAGGTGTCTGCAGAAGAGTGGAGTTGCCAGGAAGGAGTGTAAAGTTCTTGTAATTAGTATAACAAATGTGTGAATTTTTTATACTTTATACCTTAATTCTAGTCTGCTTTATTGTACTGGAATTTCATCTTGGCCTTGCTAGTCTTTCTGACCGTCGCTGGAAGTTTGAGTTATAGTCTTTCCGTATTGAACACTGCACGGATAGCTCAGTCGTCAGTACACAGCCTCAACTTTACTTAACGTGACCTGGCACCATGCGTGCCATTAAAAGGCAATATTATCTATGGGCTTCGATGGTCTCTCCAGCTCCGTGCTCACAGTCACACCTGAACAACTGAGGAGCGACGTCAGTTTTTCAGTGTTGAAGTATGAAAGGATTTTACAAACGGATCTTCGTTATCTTTATTTGATGCTCATTAAGACGTTGTCCATATAGACAGCGTTTTCTTCTTAAAGCGTATGGTCATTTGATACCACTTATTTGTCGCCTCGCGAGTGTTCAAGCGAAAGACTTTTTTTAAGACTCGAGGGTTTTGGACTCCCACAAAGAAATGGTGGTCTGTCTAATGAACAGCGATAGCCAGGCTGGCCACACTGCCGTTCGTAGATGTTTTTCTTTCTGTCTCCCCCCCCCCCCCCCCCCCCCCCCTTTTTTTTTTTTTTTTTCTCTCGGGGGGGCTCTCTTTTTTCTTGAGGGTGAGGTCTCGGACATAATTCGCACTGATATAACCGTCATGGTTAACTGGGCGTTAAAATCCAGTTAGCTATCTGCCTTGGACACAATGAACCTTGTAATTCACTAATCCTGAAACGTTTTCAGGATAGTACTGTTTTGTGTCCTTTCATACTAGTTTCGTTCACATTCACTTTGAATCGTTGCAAGATCAGAATTATATTTGTAAAGGTATGATTTTTGTCTTGTACGAAAATGAAAGTTTATTAGAGTTGTTTTTATTGTATTTTTATATATACAACGACACCCATAACATGTTTATATATCTTTAAACCGTTTATAAAATCACACACAGAATATGTTTATTGACTTTGATCTGTTTTTGAAGAATATAGCGGATTTCAAATGTCTAGTGACTTTTGGAAATTCTCAAAAGTAGTTTCATCTTCCAGCTTCAAAAGGTTCCCCAAAATTGTCACTACCCTAATAGTACACATATGCGGAACAAAATGTTTTTGACTCGTATGGGGGAAAAGGTGAGTCTATCGACTCTATGTAATCATCAGGGTGTTACCTCAGTGTCCCAGTCCAGTTGCGTCCGAAACCCCTGATGTCTCAGTGCCATTGTCCCATTCCTAATGAGTGAATATCAGTCCCATTGTGCCTCATACTCAGTGAGTTTCAGGCCCATTCCCGTTGAGTGTCAGTCCCATTGTGTCCCATTCCCAATGAGTAACAGTCCCTTTGTGTCCCAGACCCCTGTTATCTCAGTCCCGTTGCACCCATTCCTAATAAGTATCAGTCCCGTTGTGTCCCATTCCCAGTGAGTATCAGCCCCATTGCGTCCCACCCCAGTGAGCATCAGTCCCGTTGTGTCCCAGGCCCTTGGTGCCTCAGCCCCGTTGTGTCCCATTCCCAATGAGTATCAGTCCCTTTGTGTCCCATTCCCAGTTAGTATCAGTCCCGTTGTGTCCGAATCCCATACTGTCTCAGCCATGTTGTGTCCCATTCCAGTATCAGTCCCATTGCGTCCCATTTCCAAAGAGCATCAGTCCTGTTGTGTCCCATTCGCAATAAACATCAGTCTCTTTGTGTCCCAAGCCCTAGGCGTCTCAGGCCCGTAGCGTCCCATTCAGTTCCTTTGTGTCCCAAGGTTAGGAACAGGGACGGAGGTTCTTCTTCAACTTCACAGTACAAAATCCCATTGAACGGCAAAGATTGTATCCTCTCTAGCTGGTCCGAATCCCCAGGATTGAATACTCTATTGAAAAAAGGTTGATTTAACATTCCGCCCTATCTATCTTCTTTGTGTTTGTCTGTGTGACGCTGAAATACCTGTTCCCGTTATTAGCGGTTTTCACCTATACCCTGTTTTAATGATTTAATAATTAATCAAGTTTGATTAATTCTAGAACTAAATAAAGGTTATATATTTGTTCATTCCTTATAATTATTCCGCCGTTTTCACACATGCACGCACACACATACACACAAACGCGCACGCACACACACACACACACACACACACACACACACACACACACACACACACACACACACACACACAATTGCCAGTTCACTTTTACTTAATCGATTTCAGTCTTGTTTTCATGTTCTAGTTTATTAACTTTGAGTTAATATTAAAAAACATTGTTCTCATAGAAGAAAATGCGTCTTCAATAGTTTTTTCCAGATGAAATAAAAACTGTTCTACATTAAATTTTAAAGTCATTGAGTAATTACTTAGTAGTTGTGATTAAGTCCGTAGCTGATTCGAATCAATGAAATGTGACGCTATGAAATGATCAGTGGCAGCTAAGTTAGACCGAAGAGACTTCCATTTCAACGCTGTGATTTCCATGGTGTGTGGCAACTCCAACTTTGTGCGATGGCCATGTTTACTGAGTATAATTACCAGTTTATACAGCTTTAAATGACACTGACCGTATTTCAAATGTCACAACGGCAAGAAAAGTTGTCTTCCCTGTTCTTGTCCGATCAAAGTCACATCTATACATGGCAAAACGTATTGAGTATTACCATTCGTATAACTTCAGATGACCTTGACTGTCTCAAGGTCACAGCGGCACCCAATTAAAGTGAATGTTTTTATTCACGATAATAGTTATTATCACCTTCTTTCCCCATCGATCTTTCCCGCCATCTTCATAATTATTATCTCTGTCGATATTGTTCAAGGAAGATGATCAGCACATCTTTCTGACTGACCCGTTGCATCTTTTCAAGGTCGATTGGTTCGCTGATTACTTGTGTGATTCGCTTGTCAGATCTTCTGGAATATGGCGATCACTCTCTCTCTCTCTCTCTCTCTCTCTCTCTCTCTCTCTCTCTCTCTCTCTCTCTCTCTCAAACACACACACACACACACACACACACACACACACACACACACACACACACACACAGATACACACACTGACGCACATAGCGCGCGCACATACACACACACACATACGCACGCACACCACCCTACCCAAACACACACACACTCACACTGATCAACCAGGCAATACACTCATACACTGACGTATAACACACACAAACACACAACCAAGCCCACCACCCACCTGCAGCGTGTTGTCACGAAGCAGGGTGACGGCCTTGTTGGTGGCAGGAGACATGAAGAGCTTGACCACAGGCGACAGCGCGGCCTGCAGCACTCGGACAGGCTGGCCGGACCCCGTGTTCCACACGAAGAGGTGCGTGTGGCGAGCCGCCACCACCAGCCGGTCGTCCGGCGTGAAGCCGGCCCCCGAGAAGGTGGTCAGCGTCTCCGTGAAGATGCGGTCCGGGGCCTTCTGGAGACGATGCACCAGCTTCTCTCGGTCAGCGTCCACCACGTAGAGGCAGCGCGACGACCGGCACAGGATCATGTTCTGCAACGGCAGTTGTGGTTCAGTCAGCGAAAAGGGTGAAAGGGCTGAGCTAACAGCAGTGTAGTGGAATGTTTCTGAGACAAGATTTACAGTTAATAACAACTCTTTTATAGTGCTATACCACGACAAAACCAAAAACGAGTTCACGGCGCTCGTTACTCGTTCCTATCAGGATACAATCTACAGAAACTACAGAAAGAAATAAGAAACAATACACTGAACAAGTACTATGCATATACACAACAACAACACACGCACACGCACACACTCTCTCTCTCTCTCTCTCTCTCTCTCTCTCTCTCTCTCTCTCTCTCTCTCTCTCTCTCTCTCTCTCTCTCTCTCACACACACACACACACACACACACACACACACACACATTGACATGCACTGATATATCTCAGCAAAAAGCAAAGGAACAATGGCCGAACGATTTGTCACCAAAAGCAAAGAAACAATGGCCGAACGATTTGTCACCATCTCCATAGTTACAAAACATACAGGCATCGCGGAGTTCTCTCACGCTCTCGTCCGATTGCCAATGGCACTTGAGCCAACGATTTACCCAAAGCAGCAGTAGAGTAAATGTCCCATGTTTTGTTGTTTAAACCACACAAGTTTGACATGCAAACTATTGTTGTTTTGTGGTTGGTGATGGATGCGTGCGTGCGTGCGTTCGTGTGTGTGTGTGTGTGTGTGTGTGTTTGTGGTGTGTGTGTGTGTGTGTGAGAGAGAGAGAGAGAGATGTGTTTGTGTAGTGTGGTGTGTGTGTGTGTGTGTGTGTGTGTGTGTGTGTGTGTGTGTGTGTGTGTGTGTGTGTGTGCTTGTGTGTGTGTGTTTGCCACAACTGTGGTTAGTCGAGTCTATTTCTGTAGCTGCTAAACATTTTTATTTTAAATGACGTCAGAGAAAGGATGACATCATCGCTCTTTCCATCCTAACCTCATTGTGAGAAAGAGTGAAGTCACGCAAGTCCAAGTCCTGCAAGATGTCGTTTGTGTGGTGTTTACGGCTGATGGTATCGAAGTAGACGGATTGCAGCATTTTGGTCTGTGTCAACAGGAAACACTTCGTTGAATGGCCGGTGAAGCGCAACTGCTGGGCGTAGTCACAAGCTTGACCCACACACCTTCAACAAGACACAGATCAATCAGGTTAACATTCAGAATTTCAAATAGCCTTACAAACGCTTAATCTACAGCCTTAAGTTCAGTGATGTTATTTCATGCGCGTACAAGACAATTTTGACAACGCAGAAGTTGCAAGACAAGCAGCGTTTACAGACTTCCTGCATAGCACAAAACTGAAGCAATCGGCATTGCTACAGCATTACAATGACAAAACCGAAAAAGCTGGAAATCGTGTTCGAAGGTGATTGTGACAGGTTCAACCAAGGGGAAACGCTGCGTGGGAAGGTGGTCCTCGACCTCGACCAAACGATCTCCGTGAAAGGAATACGGGTGACCTGCAAAGGCAAGGCCGAAGTGACCATTTTCGTCGGAGACTACGACACCCAGAAAGAAAGCTACTTCTCTAATGAGATCTACGTGTTTGGCACGTCTCGCAAAGAGGAAGGGGACCCACAGGACATGGCGCCTGGTCACTACGAATACCCGTTCTCCTTCGACCTCCCGTTCGGTTTGCCGGAGTCTTTTGTCGCCAGCGGGGATGAGCACGCCTGCGTGGTCTACAAGGTGGAGGTGTCGATCCAACGCCCCGGCAAGTTCAGCTTCACGGAGGAGCGAACCTTCCACATCCGCAGTGTACTCGACCTGAACATCCTGCCTGACGCCATCCAGGAAGCCGTGAGCAATAACGAAAAGACGCTGAGCTGCTTGTGCATGAAGAACGGCACCATCTCCGCCGTCTTCAGGGTGGAGCGGAAAGGCTACGTACCCGGGGAGCTGATGCCTCTCTACGGCTTCATCACCAACTCCTCCAAATCCAGAGTGAAGAGATCCGAGGTCACCCTCATCCAGTACGTCACCCTCAAAGTGCAGGGGTCGACGAAGAGGAAAAGGAACAACATCTGCAAATGCAGGCGCGGACCCATCGCCCCGGGCCAGACAGACCAGTGGCAAGGCGAGACCCTTGAGATCCCGGACATACCCCCTTCCTACCTCACTGGCTGCGGCCTCATTGACATTCAGTACGTGGTGCAGCTGAGCGTGGTGCCTGCTGGACTGGCCAGCAGGTTGCACGTGCCGCTGGACGTCATCATCGGTACCGTCCCGCTGCGTTCAGAGGCTCAGCTACTCCAGCACATGGAGGCACGCCCCTCTCTCATTTACGACTTCGGCAGCTTTGTGTAAAATGCACCATCATTCCTTCCACCTGCACGTGGGTAGTCCCAAACTGGAGCCAAACCGGAACTGTACGCTGCTCATTTTTTATGCAGTGCAGGACGCACCAATCTGAATGATTGGAACACATTTAGGCCAGCGACTGAAAACCACGCACGGGCGGTACAAAACTGGAACAAACTTACACTTTAACAAACACCACCATTTTGCCCTTGGCACAGCCTGCCCAAATGTGGAACAAAACTTATGATTCAACACATCTCTTTCGCCGTCAGTGTAGGTATTGGTGATCCCCAGTAAGACGAAATTACGCTTGAACTCTGCCCTTTTGCCCTATCTGTGATCCTAATAAGACAAAATTACGCTTGAACACTGCTCCTTTGGTCTACTGGGGATCTGTAATAAGATGAAATTATGCTTGAACACTGCTTTTCGTCCTCAATGTAAGTACTGGTGATCCCCAGCAAGACGAATTAATGCTTAAACATTTCTCTTTCGCCCTGCTGACGATCCCTAACAAGACGAAACTACGCCTAAACACTGTTTCTTCTAGACATGGGCCATCTACAGCTGGAACAAAATCACAATTGAGCAACTACCCACTCCCCCTTCGTTATCGATATGTGATGTTCCAAACTGGGACATCACAGCTGAACACTTACTCCCCCTTCGTTATTGATATGTGACGTTCCAAACTGGGAGAACATCACAACTGAACACTTACTCCCGCTTCGTTATCGATATGTGATGTTCCAGACTGGGACAACATCACAACTGAACACTTACTGCCACTTCGTTATTGACATGTAACGTTCCAAACTGGGACAACATCACAGCTGAACACTTACTTCCTCTTCGTCATCGATATGGGACGTTTCAAACTGGGACAACATCACAGCTGAAAACTTACTCCTCCTTCGTCATCGACAGCATCACAACTGAACACTTACTTCCTCTTCGTCATCGATATGGGACGTTTCAAACTGGGACAACATCACAGCTGAAAACTTATTCCTCCTTCGTCATCGACAGCATCACAACTGAACAGTTACTTCCTCTTCGTCATCGATATGGGACGTTTCAAACCGGGACAACATCACAACTGAACATTTACTTCCTCTTCGTCATCGATACAGGACGTTCCGAACTGGGCCCCAAAATAACGACAAATCCATAAGGTGTTGTGAACTGACCGATTGTTCACAATGACAGCAAAGACGAGACTAGGCAGAAGACGAAGAATACTTAGCTACAACGATGGCAAAGAGCGTCACAGTAGCTGTATATAGAGAGAGAGTATACAACGTTTCTATTTTAGTTCATGGAGGGATCTCGAGAGAATTTTATTCTTCAAAAGCCTTCAACGGGGATCGAGGCTTGCTGAGATAAAAGGGATTGGGGTTTGCTGAGATGAAAGGGATCAAGGTTTGCTGAGATGAAAAGGATCAAGGTTTGCTGAGATGAAAAGGATTGGGGCTTGCTGAAATAAAATGGACTGGGGCTTGCTGAAATAAAAAGGATTGGGGCTTGCTGAGATAAAAGGGACTGGGGCTTGCTGAAATAAAAAGGATTGGGGCTTGCTGAGATAAAAGGGACTGGGGCTTGCTGAAATAAATGAAGAAATTCTCAAAAGATTCCTTTGACGAAAAAAACAGTTAGATGACTTCTTTATAGTTCTCGATCCGCCTTCGCCACCAGAGCTGTTCCAAGTTCGATTTCATTAAAGCGCCGTATTTTTGTGTTGTGTTGTTCAACGAGTATCTTTAAAACCCCGTACCCGTCACCTCTGTACTTAGAAGTATACTCACCACCTCACAAATCAGAATTCGCAACATTGAAAAGTAGTTTCGCCTTTTCACACCTCAGTACTTTGCCGGAAACACACACACACACACACACACACTCACTTACGCTTGTGCTCCCCCCTCCCCCCCCCCCCCCCCCCCCCCCCCCCCCCCCCCCCCCCCCCCCCCACCCCCCCCCCCCAGTGGATATAGACACATACAGACACGCGTGCGCACGCTAACACACACGCGCGCGCACGCGCGCACACACACACAAACAAACACACACACACACACACACACACACACACACACACACACACACACACACACACACACACACACACACACACACGTGACTGACTTCCTCTCCATGAGCGGCAGAGAGTAGAGCAGCACAAGATGGCCGGAGTTGAAGCAGAACAGCTTTTCGTCAGGACTGAAGGCGACGGCGTGCGAGTGGAAAGCGAAGCGGTGCACCAGGCAGCAGTTCTCCATATCCACCACCACGGGACCCACTCCACGCTCCACTGAAATGGCCAGGTACTTCTTCCCCGTCGCCACCGAGCCCACCTGCAGCGCACGATAAGTATGTAACTATCTTCAAGCTGTGCATTGCATGACCAGTATACTTCAAGCTGTGCAGCCCATGAGAAGTATACTTCAGGCTGTGCAGTCCATGAGAATTATATTTCCAGCTGTGCGGTCCATGAGAAGTACACTTCAAGCTGTGCAGTGCACGAGAGGTATATAATTAACTTCAAGCTGTGCAGTGCACGACAAGTATATAACTATCTTCAAGCTGTGCAGTGCCTGAGAAGTACACTTCAAGCTGTGCAGTGAGGTATATAATTAGCTTCAAGATGTGCGGTTCATGAGAAGTGTACTCCAAGCTGTGCAGCGCACGACAGTATACTTCAAGCTGTGCAGTGCATGAGAAGTACACATCAAGCTGTGCACTGCACGAGAAATATATAACTGTCTTCAAGCTGTGCAGTGCACGAGAAGTAAATTAATTCTCTCTCCCTTCTAAACCTTTAGTCGGTAAGAATGCAGCCTTGCAAATTTTGTTCGCCCTACTGCCATGAATTCTACCTCAATAATTTCCGCCTCTCGGCTCATTCAACTACATTTTCCCCCAATCTTCTTTCAATATAAACGGCATGTGACGTGAACAATGAATCAGACTTGAACTGTAGTAAATAACTGTGCTTCGCTGTGATACCACTTTCTCGGTTGATTGGACATTAAATATCAGCCAGTCGACTAGCCCTCCAATCAGACACCCCAGCAACAACAGAAGAGACGAACCTCTCCGTAGCTGTAGTCGACTTGGCCGTGGAGCTCGCCGCTGTCTGTCTTGTAGATGCTGACGTGGCGGTTGTCCCTCAGAATGGCCAGGTAACGGCCGTCGCTGGAGGGGTGCACGGCTCCCACCGGCAGGTGCAGGTCTTGGCGAGGTTCCCCTTGACTCAGTTCCCACACCTGCACGCGGGTACACACCCAGTTAAACTCCAAGCATCGGTTTACGACAGCCTCCTCATTTATTTATTTATTTATTTATTTATTGGGGGAGGGGGGGTGCCGCAAAGTGAGGTTCCTCTTGACTCAGCTCCCACACCGGCACAAGCCCAGTTAAACTCTAAGCATCGGTTTACGACATTGCGACATCCTCCTCCTCCCTCCCCCCCCTCTCTCTCTCTCTCTCTCTCTCTCTCTCTCTCTCTCTCTCTCTCTCTCTCTCTCTCTCTCTCTCATTTACGACATCCTCCTTTGGAGGAGGTATGCTGCAAATCATTTACGACATCCTCCTTTGCAGAAGGCATGCAGCATATCATTTACGACATCCTCCTTTGGAGGAGGCATGCCGCAAATCGTCTACGACATCCTCATTTCAAGGCTAGATGTCGCAACGCATTCTTGAAGTTACCCTTGACTCAGCTCCCATAAATGCACGCGGGCACAGACCCAACTCTGCATTTAGGTGGGCAGCGATGAGAGCCATTTTAATGTTTCATAACTGTGTGGAACAAAGTCCAAAGACCACAGCTTTTGAAGAGAAAGGAGAGCCGAAGCGGATTCGAACAGAGGTCCCTCTGCTTACCAGCCTAACGCCTTACCGCTAGGCCAAACCGGCTCACAAGAACATTGCCGACGGCAGCAACCTTTGATGTGTTTGGATGCTGTACATACCTTGAGACAGGTGCTGTAGTAAGACTTGGCCGTCATGAGAATGCCGTCGGGGCTGCTGAAGACGTCGACATCCACGGCCGAGCGGGCCTCCAGGTCACACTCGTACTGCAGAGGACCTCCCGGAGCGGCGTACATCTGGACCAGCGGCACCAGAGGGCAGCACATCTGCGCCGCCAGGTCGCACTGACGCACGAGCTCGCGCACGGAGGAGTAGCGCGCGACGTGGGGCAGCAGGCGCCCCGAGATTTCCGCCCCGAGACGATCCGGATCCTGGCTCAGCGCGGAACCGGACATGCGCAGGATGTCGGCCACCAGGTCCGTCTCGCGGTCGTCGAAGAGCGCGAAGTCGGCCAGTAGCTGCTGCACGGAGGTGGCGCGGAGTTTGGTGTGCAGCCACTCGTAGTTGCAGAAGCAGAGTGAGCGGAGCAGGTGGAACTGGCGGCTGTGCAGCAGCGAGAAGGGCAGCTGCGACATCTTGCGCAGGTTGAACCTCTCACTGACCTCGGAGCTGCGGAAGATGAGCGGCATGTCCGGGACGTAGCGACAGGCCTTGCCCTGGCTCTCTACCAGCTTCAAGCGGATCATCAGCTGCGGGGTGTACGTGAAGGGCTTCTGCGCCGACCCGCTCCACGTGCCCATGTAGTACTCCGCCAGCGTGCGGTGCACCTGCACGTAGTCAACGTAGTTGCTGAGATAGCGGACCGTGGCCGCGTCCACGAACTGCTGGTGGTACCAGGACAGGACGCACACCTCATCCGCGTCGCGCTCCACGAGGAAGGCGGCGATGTCGAGGTAGAGCCGAGGCCACAGCGAGGGCGGCACTCGGCGGATTGGCGGCAGCCACAAGGTGAAGACGGAGCTGAGCACGTCCTCGTCCAGCGACAGCACGTCCTCCAGCTCGCTCTCGCTGAGCCCTCGGCGGGCCGCCGTGACGTAGGCCAGCGCGCGCGACACGAACATCTTGCCGTGCTTGGCCTCCAGGCGCTCCAGTAGTTTGTGGATGGAGGCCTCCACGGTGTGCTTCAGGGCGTCAGTCGGGATCTCGTCGTAGGACCGCCAGCGGGACGTCTCCTAGGAACAGGAGGGAAAATAACAACAATAATGATGATGGTGAATTTATAGTGCGATTTCAGAGACACAAAGCACTTCAGAATTTATCAAAGAAAAATGCTCAAATACTGACACACAAATCTATAGCATAAAAATACATAAACAGATACGCTTACTCATAAAAAGCATTGTGAAACAAACACAAGCCCGCGCACGCACGCACGCACACACACACACACACACACACACACACACACACACACACACACACACACACACACACACACACACACACACACACGCGCGCGCGCGCGCGCGCGCGCGCGAAATCCTGAGATTGTGGGTAAGGGGATGGAGGTGGGGGAAGAGAGAGATTATAAACCTATCGCTACACTGTCACCACCAGAATGACTCCTGCATCAAGTTGAGCAGCGATGAGAGCCATTTTAATATTTCATAAATAATTGTGATGGACAGAGTCACAAAACAGTGTACACAGACCACAACTTTTGAAGAGAAAGGTGAGCAGCAGCGAATTTAAACCGAGGCCCTTCCGCTTACCATCCTAACGCCTTACCGTTAGGCCAAACCGGCTCACAACGTGGGAGAAGAGGGAGTCTTTGTATTCCTAACGTTGCGCTGTCACCATCAGAATGGTCGTGCATTAAAGATGGGCAGTACTGTGGGGAGCAAAGTCGCAAGACAGTGTCCACAAATCACACCGTGCGTTCGTGTGTGTGTGAGTGCGTGTGTGCGTGCGTGTGTGTATGTGGGTGGGTGATACAGTGAGCGTACTCTTATGTCTTTGTACGGGCTCTTACGAGATGGAGCGCCATAAATAATCTGTTATTATTATTATTATTAGATTAAAGCCCCACAAGCAGTACGCACCTGGAAGGTGAGCGTGATGAAGAGTGGAAGCGTGCAGTGCTGGAAGGCCTCCTGGATCAGACGCCATTGCGGAAGCGTCACCTGGCGGTCCGTGGACTCCAGCAGAACCTTCATGATCCGCTCCGCGTCCGTGGCCGGCAAGGGCGACAACTGGAGATGCGTGTCGCCCACCTTGTTCATCAGTCGCTCCAGGATTCCGTGCTTCTGGGGCAAGGTGGACACGATCACCTGGAAGGCAGTTGTTGTTTTTTATTAACATTGGGTTGGTTGGCTGGTGGAACGATGGGAGGTTTTTTCAACATTCGGTTGGCTGGCTGGTGAAAGGATGGGAGGTTGTTTTTTAACACTGGGTTGGCTGGCTGGTGGAAGGCGGTTTTTGGGGGGGTTTTTTTGTTTTGTTTTTTTGTAACCTTGGGTTGGCTTGCTGGTGGACGGATGGGAGTTTTTTTCAACATTGGGTTGGCTGGCTCGTGGAAGGGTGGGAGGCTTTTTCAACATTGGGTTGACTGGCTCGTGGAAGGGTGGGAGGCTTTTTCAACATAGGGTTTGCTGGCTTGTGGACGGGTGGGAGGTTTTTTCAACACTGGCTGGCTTGTGGAAGTTTTTGGTTTTTTGTTTTGTTTTTTGTTTTGTTTTTTGTTGTTGTTTTTTTGTTTCGTTTTTTCAACATTGGGTTTGCTGGCTGGCGGAAGGGTGGGAGGTAGGTGGTGACCTCATTCTGACAAAGGATGAAGCCTACAGTCACTGGTGCTAAAATCGTTGTGGCGGTGATGATGTTGTTGATCGATTTTATATAGCGCTATTATCTACTCTCGAGCAGACTCACTGTGCTTTTGTCGCATGTGACTCTTAATAAAATACTGTAGCTGGTTGGTTGAGCGTTGCTTTACGTCCACAGAAACCGTAGGCTTATTAGGGACGGGAGCCCAGGACGTCCACCTCGACTTTCACACAGCTCCTGAGCTCTGTCTGTAGCTTGCTTTAAATATCCACCCAAATGGATTGCAAGTGGACCTTCTTAATTGCGGCGCTGTTTGGTTCTGTGTGGCATCGTGTCTTAACTGGTGGAGTGCTTGTCGGTTTCTGAGTCTTATACGCATGCATGGATGTTAGAATATTCAGCTGATGAATGGCTGACTGGTTTAATGACCGCACAATCAAAAATCAACAGCAAACACAATCTTCGACCTGTCAGAGAGTAGAGGAAGGTTGTGTGTCTCTTTAGTCCTACAGGCTGTGTGTGTGAACCAACATGGGCATTCTCCCAGTCTGGCACACAGTCAGGAACAGACAAACAGCAGATGCATAGCCTAATATACCTTTCTCTTTAATTTTGCCTACTCTGGCCTACTCTAACACTCTCACGGGCACTGGAGATGTACCTCAGGTCTCTCTCTCCTTCTCTGTTTTTTTTTTTTCTTCTTCTTTTTTTTCCTTTTTTTCTTTTTTTTCTTTGCTACTGGCGTCTTCACTGATGATTACTCCGGGGTGGAGGAGGGACTGAGAGAGGGAAGCATGTGTGTGTGTGGTGCGTCTGTCTGTCTGTGTCTGTGTTTCACGTGCGTGCGAGTGTACATGCGGGGGGAGCGTGAGGGATAAAGTGAGCTATGTAATGCATTATTAAATTAGACTGTTTGATGTTGTAATATTTCATATATAGCGGTTTGAGCCTCACACATGTAGCATAAAGAGATTTGGCGTATTAGAAATGCACTTATGAGTATACCTCGATGTTTGGAGTGATGCGAGCTGGCAGACAATGACATTTCATGTATAAAGCCTTGAGCCTCGCACATGTAGCATAGAGTGATTCAGTGCATTATTGATTATAAGTGCACCTATCATTATACCTTGATGTTGGGAGCGATGCGAGCCGGTAGCCAGTCCAGCTTGTGGGCGCCGTTGCTGGACGACAGCTGGTCAAGCGAGTCAAGCAGGATGACCAGCATCCCCGGCACCTCGCCTCGCTGCAGCAGGTCGATGAAGTACATCTTCAGGCTCTTGTAGTCCTCCGGAACCTCCAGGCGAGACCTTCCCGTCACGAAGGCTATCTGCAATGTACAGCCCAACTTTACTCTCGTTCTATACTGTGGTTCGTGGGCCCAACTGTGGTTCGTGGGCCCAACTGGGGTCGTGGGCCCAACAATACTGTGGTTCGTGGGCCCAACTATATTGTGGTTCGTGGGCCCAACAATATTGAGGTTCGTGAGCCCAACAATACTGAGGTTCGTGGGCCCAACAATACTGTGGTTCATGGGCCCAACAATACTGTGGTTCGTGGACCCAACAATACTGTGGTTCATGGGCCCAGCTATGTTGTGGTTCATGGGCCCAACAATACTGTGGTTCATGGGCCCAGCTATATTGTAGTTCGTGGGCCCAACTATGTTGTAGTTCGTGGGAGTTCGTGGGCCCAACTATAATGTGATTCGTGCGCAGAACTATGATTCGTGGGCCCCACTGTGGCTCGTGGGCCCAGCTATACTGTGGTTCGTGGGCCCAATTGTGGTTCGTGAGCCCAGCTATACTGTGGTTCGTGGGCCTAACTGTGGTTCGTGGGACCAACTATATTGGTTTGTGGGTCCAACTGTGGTTCGTGGGTCCAGCTATACTGTGGTTCGTGGGCCCAGCTGTGGTTCGTGGGACCAACTATACTGGTTCGTGGGCCCAACGGTGGTTCGTGGGTCCAGCTATACTGTGGTTCGTGGGCCCAGCTGTGGTTCGTGTAGTACAGCTCCAGGCTCCGATAACCATTGTTTACCGCCAATCTCAAAAGTAGTCCGCTAGATGGTTTTTGGATTTTAACGCCGTGTCCGCGCGGAGTAATCCCACGACGAATCAACCATTTCAATTCACAGACACACACTAATTTTTCTACCTCGGCGCGAAACACATGATTGCAGAAATACAACTGCTGATCGCCCGAGAGGATCAAAAGGCCTCCGGATGTATCAGTCAATATCAAAAACGATTAACCCGTCGAGAAACCCACATTTTTTGCTTTCTACGGTGATTTCTATGAGCCTATAAAATTGTATTTGTCATGGGAGAAGAAATCAGGGTATTGTCGTCTGCAGTGCAGTGTCGTCACAATTTTAACTTAGCTAAAGCTGCAAAAATAATTGAGGCCGAGTGTTAAAACAGGAAAATGTTTGTTATAAAAATGTCGGGGGGTGGGGGGAGGAGGATTCTCGGGCTAGTAATAATCCCTTCGGGCAAGTAGATTTTCGCATTCACCAGTCCGTTGGGCTGGTAGAAAGGCTTTAATTACTGCAGCTCTGGAAACAATCAAGAACAACCACAAACAGTTCCTGCAAACAACCAGTAGGTATAAACAAACACGGCAGTTTACAGTACCTACAAACAACCACGGCAGTTTACAGTACCTACAAACAACTACGGCAGTTTACAGTGCCTACAAACAACCACGGCAGCCTACAGTGCCTACAAGCAACAACGGCAGCCTACAGTGCCTACAAGCTACCACGGCAGCTTACAGTACCTACACACAACCACGGCAGCTTACAGAGCGGGCGATGTGCGGGCAGCGTGACTAACCTGGTGGCAGACGGATTGCAGAAGCTGTTGGATGGAGGAGCAGCGCGGGGTGATGCCGATGAAGCGGACGATCGCCGACGTCTTGACGGGGTTGGCCATGGCGGCGGTCCACGAGGGCACGAGGGAGGCCACCTTGGCCAGGACCGACGTCTTGCCCACGCCGGACTCGCCGTGGATCACCAGGGCGTGACTGCTCTCTTCCGTCAGGTACTGGTGCACCGTCATCAGTGGCACCTGCTCACCCGCACCAATGTTTCAAGTCACAAATCTTTTTTCTTTCTTTCTTTCTTTATCGACTTCACCCTCCCCTCTTTCCAACCACCATACCTACCCTCGCTCCACCCCCCCCCCCCAACCCCCACTTCCTCCTTCCCCCCACTTCCTCCCCTCCCCCCCCCCCCCCGCCCCCCAACCACAAACGCCATCAACGTTCCTGCTAACAGTCTTCAACACACTGGACCGGCAGTCAAAGCTGTTGTTTTACAGGTCTATACTTTTGATGTGCTCCAGTTATCGTGTCGACTTTCAGAGCAGGATATGTTCGTCTTTATCACTTTAAAGAGTGAATTAAGCCACACTTAAGATCGAGAGACTGTGGAATCGGAACCCTTGTTCGGACCCCCCACCCCCCCACCCCCCCACCCCACACACACACTCTCTCTCTCTCTCTCTCTCTCTCTCTCTCTCTCTCTCTCTCTCTCTCTCTCTCTCTCTCTCTCTCACACACACACACACACACACACACACACACATACACACACACACACACACACACACACACACACACACACACACACACACACACACACACACACACTACCCTTGTTCTTTGTCTTCGAGTAATGTGTTCAATGTACACTTTCCAGTGAGACCAACAACAGCAGCAACAACAACAACGAAAAAGGTTTCCGTGTGCTTCAGGCATTGACGGAAGAAAAAGAAAACGTTTCAGGAAAAGAAGATTTTTCAACAGCAAAAGAAGAGGAGGAAGGAAATATTACGGAAGAAGAGCCATAAGACGAAGCAGTCAATATCATC
>OY757552.1:18302555-18313293 GCA_963584105.1 Alviniconcha strummeri
GGTGCTTAACGTTCGCAGAAACCATAAGGCTTATAAGGGACGGTTGCGCAAGTAGTTGTTGCTGATCGCTTTTACCATGCGCTCTCGAGCAGGCTCATTGCGCTCTTGTTGAATGTGATTCTGCATGAGTGACTAGCTTTTAGTAGCGCGTTTTTTTAATATATCCACAGAGGTGGTGTACTTACAGCGCTATTTGATTGTAACAAGGCTGGTGCCACGTGAAGCAGCTGCCGTCTCGGCGCGTTCTGTGTACACCATACAAACATACATGGTGTCATGTCACTTCATGCAAAGCCACATGCGTAAGCTGTATGCGTGTTTACCTGTAACCTGCCACCTACACTTCTGGCCGAATGACCGGGATCTTTTACGTGCTACTGCGGTAACACGGGGGTGGAACGGATACTGAAATAAGAGTCAGCACAGCAAGTTGACCCTGGATAAGAAACTTCTCCCGCCGCTCCTGCCGGTATTCAAACCCGAGATTTTTTTTTTACCACTGAGCTATCCCTGAGCTCTAACCACTGAGCTATCCCTGCTCCCAGTAACGCGTCAAGTGAGAACCCCCGTCACGAACCACAGTGACGTCACCTCTGCTGAAATCCCCAAAGCTATCAAAGGGTCTCACCTTTAAGTTTCATGGAGCAACAACATAAAGGTTTTTCTGAAGGATTCCTACAGGTCTGGGGAGACAAAATTAACGGACTTTTCTACCACTTGCAAGAGCCAATTTTCGACATTTTTTAAGGATCTAATGAAATTTAAAATTCCCCCCTCCCTAAAAAAAAAAAAAAAAAAAAAAAAAAACTACAACTACAAAACATCATTTCACTAAAGCAGTAGGCGAAAGAGCAAGGCAGGGGCAGCATGAGTAAGATCAGGAAAAGTCATGAACAATTTTCAGTCAAAGAGTTCAGTTTCAGAAACAGAATCAATATGGAAGAGAAGTACAATATTTGTCAAGACACTCAGACCACTGCAAGTTCACATTTCAAGGACTCTCAAGAACTGTGCCTAGTTTAATTCTTTTTTGATTTTGTAGGGTTTTCAATACGATTATTAATGGTTCTGTTATGTACTGTTTGCTAATGCGGACGACCGGAAATCTTACATAATGTTTCCTTTCCCAGCTGGTTGTCAATAGAGTGGAATACCAAAGAGAAATAACTCGTTCAAAAGACAAGGCTATTCACTTCTCGTTGAGCCTATATAATATACTGCTCCCGAGGTAGTTTGAAGCGCAAGTCAGCTGAATAGGATATTTCTGTTTTCGCATTCATAGGGGTATAAAGCCTTTGGGACTACGGGTGCGGGGAGGTGGGGAGGGGTCGGGGGGGGGGAAGGGGGGGGGGCTGTCTTGCCTGAAAATCGACGCCATATTTGTCCCTGCAATATCGTCGTAGCTTGGGGAACACCTGTTCTGCCAGCACGTTTCTCTCCACTGCCATGTCTGTGAAACAGAACACACACATTGTACAAACAGAACACACAGCGTGTACAGAGAGAACGCACACAGTGTGAAATAGAACACACAGAGTGTACAAACAGAACACACAGCGTGTACAAACAGAACACACAGAGTGTGAAGCAAAACACACACATTGTACAAACAGAACACACAGCATGCACAAACAGAACACAAAGTGTGAAATAGAACACACAGAGTGTACAAACAGAGCACATAGCGTGTGAAACAGAACACTAACACAGAGCGCACAAACAGAACACTCAGAGGATAAAAACAGAACACACAGTGTGTGAAACAGAACATACAGTGTACAAACAGAGTACACAGCGTGTACAAACAGAACACACAGGGTGTAAAATCACACACTGCAGCACACCAGCATGATCCCTTCGGTGTCATGTTTTTCAACAGAACTAATTATATAACTTGTAGTATAAAAAATATTTAAAAAATCAACACACCGGCACCTTTTTCTGCATTGTAATAATGCTGTGCACAGAAAACATGTGTGGAATATAAACAGGGCAGATGAGATATATATAGGACAGGATAAAACCAACGGTCCTCCTCTCTCCTTCTGTGTGTCTGTGTGTCTGTGTGTCTGTCTCTCTCTCTCTCCCCCTCTCTTCTCTCTCTCTCTCTCTCTCTCTCTCTCTCTCTCTCTCTCTCTCTCTCTCTCTCTCTCTCTCTCTCTCTCTCTCTCTCTCTCTTTCTCTCTCTCTCTCTCAACGTCAGTGTGCGTATGCGTATATTATTTATCGTTCAGTGTTGTTGTTTTTCAATTTCAGTGTGTGCGTGCGTGCGTGCGTGCGCGTGTGTGTGGTTTATTTGGTGTTGGTGTGATGATAGGAACATGCAAACTATACACAAAGTCACACAAAATGATCTTCTCAATGTGATCAAAAATAATACGTGCTGTTGCAAATCCACTTTCTGTTATGGAAGGTAGGCGTCACCTTTCGCAGTCTATATGCAACGCTGATACGGGCTCAGCGGAGACATATAGGGCCCTATGCCTTGAACAACACAGTTGGCAGCTGAAAGCCTCTCTAATCCCTTCTTCAACACCTTTTCGTGTCAACGGAAAATCGACGTGTTGAAGCATAGAAAGTTCCGTGTTTTAAAAATAAAATAAAATAAATAAACTGCGCAAGCGGAATGGGAATCACATCGGTCAATGAGAGTTATGAAAATTTTCTCTCCGAGTGTTTACGTTTAGGTGTATTATGAAGCAAATGAAATAGCTCAAAGGGAAGGCCTGGATGATACATTATAAATACCGAACACATAGATCGAAATGCGATGCTAACTTAGTATTTGATTTCTCTCGATACCTTTTTCGTCTGCCATCTCATTTCGAAGGCTAGCTACCTTGCAAGATGTGTGAGCAAGTACACACACACAGACACACACACACGCGCGCACATACACAAACGCGTGCGCGCTCACACACACACACACATACACACACATACACACACACATACACACACACACACACACACACACACACACACACACACACACACACACACACACACACGTGGTTCTCCTTTAATTCACCAGTGGCAGCGCCTGCTACGAACAATGAGCAGAAGCGAAATGACCCAACCGGGTAGGTGCATATAACCGAGAGCTGCCTATAAACACCCACCCAGTCTGTTCTTACCCGGACGCTAAGTCTGGTGGGAGAGGGCACTTTGTAATCCAATTGCCACTTGTTGTACTTTCACCTCAAGGCTTAGGAGCTGGGATTGATTTGTGAGTGTGGATCAGAGATTAATCAAAGCTTCTGAACACTCGTTTTCAGAGCTCGTGAGCTGTGTGAAAGTTGAGGTGGACGTCCTGGGCACCTAATTGTACTTAAGGTCTCTGTGGACGTAAAGCAACACTGAACTGAGTAGAGTGAAAGTCAAGCTGGACGTCCTGGTTCCCCGTCCATAACAGTCCTTATGGTCTCCGTGGACGTAAAGCAACACTGAAGGGACCTTCGCTTTCATTGAGGGTCGGTCTCTCAGACTTCTGTGGCGAAGTCCGCGGTGTGCAATTGCTCAGTGTGGAGTGTGCGTGATTGGGCATCAGGCCTGCTGATCTCACTGCTTTGATTTATTGGGCATATTTCAGTCAGGCCACGCTCGATGTGTATGCATGGACAGCAGGAAGAGGAAGAGGATAATTACATGTATGGCCCCAGTGTTCTCTCTCTCTCTCTCTCTCTCTCTCTCTCTCTCTCTCTCTCTCTCTCTCTCTCTCTCTCTCTCTCTCTCTCTCTCTCTCTCTCATGCATACAGTTTTACTCATTCATTAATGTTGAATTATGTGTAAAATGATGCCTTTAAAAAAAAAAAAAAAAAAATGATTATTCATCAGTAGCTATGCTAGGACTAGTTGTTAGACAGGTTTTGACTGAAAACTATATTACAGTCCTTGTAAAATAAAGTTTTCAAATCGAGTTCTCTCTCTCTCTCTCTCTCTCTCTCTCTCTCTCTCTCTCTCTCTCTCTCTCTCTCTCTCACTCTCTCTCTCTCTCTCTCTCTCTCTCTCTCTCTCTCCCTCTCTCATATATATTTTCCAACTGTGTGTGTGTGTGGGGGGGGGGGGGGGGGGAGCATGCATGTGTCTCAGTATATGCGCGTACGCGCGCGTGTGTGTGAGAGAGAGAGGGGTAGGGAGAGAGAACAAGTAAATTGGGTTGTATGCCCAGTCAACCAGTACGTTATACCAGGGCTAAAAGAAAGAGACAGAGAGAAGTCTGTTTCATTATAACTCAAATCTTTTTTAAAGCCTACAATTTGTTCGAGTTCTTGAAAATGGAGGAAGCTTTGCTTTATTCTAAGTACTATTACTACTAATAATGAATTGCTTTTTCTTTTTTTTCTTTTTCTTTTTTTTTCTTTTTATTCCAGTGGCTAGCTCCACAACTCCACGGCTGCATGCTCAACAGCTCCACAACTGCATGCTCCACAGCTCCACAGATGCATGCTCCACCGTTCCACAGCTACATGCCCCACAACTCCACAGCTACATGTTCCACTACTCCACAGCTACATGTTCCACTATTCCACAGCTACATGTTCCACTACTCCACAGCTACATGCCCCACAACTCCACATGCCCCACTACTCCACAACTACATGTTCCACTACTCCACAGCTACATGTTCCACTACTCCACAGCTACATGCCCCACAACTCCACAGCTACATGCCCCACAACTCCACAGCTACATGTTCCACTACTCCACAGCTACATGACCCCACAACTCCACAGCTACATGTTCCACTACTCCACAGCTACATGTTCCACTACTCCACAGCTACATGTTCCACTACTCCACAGTTGCATGTTCTACAGCTCCACAGCTGCATACTTCACACCTGCATGCGTTGTGTGGTTCACAAAACGCTAAAATCCAAGCACTAACACAAAACTCTACGCGCTGTACAAAACAAAACAAAAGTCAAAAAAAGTCCCCCCCCCACCCCCCAAAAAAAATACCCCACCCCACTCCAATAAAATTATAAATCATCACCAAATCAAAAGACTGATTGACTTGCTGACTGACACTCGACCTTTCCTGCACAAAAGTAAAGGAAACCATTTTGTCGTCATAACAGAGCACACACTATTTCGACTGCGGCATCGCGGTGTCAGCGGGAAGGTAAACTCCAGACGGGAGATTCAAAGGGCGTATTGACTGGCGCCTGTCTCCAATTTCCTCGCTAATGGAGCCAGTCAAGCCATGTAGTCGTCATACGTACAAAGACCGTGAAAGACAAATCAATATGCGTAAGTAATGGACTGAAGTTATCGATCAGCACTTGGGGTCGGGAGATATTTACCGATTTTTGTTCCCTGTCGGAATCCCTGTGTGATTATTTAGCAATAAGGAACGTCTCATATTCTTCCTTTATGCCTCTATTACGCCTTCAATGGAAAAGGGTGGGGGCGGGGGGATTTTTTTTTTTTTTTTTTTTGGGGGGGGGGGGTAGTTCTTAGATTTCAACGTCTGTCAACCACATAGGATCATCTCGGGACGAATCACTCATTCAAATGTTGTTATACCCGCTCAAAACAAGTCCCTGAAACCACAGATTTGTCTTATTCACTGTTACAACGTTAAAACCAACCATCTGTCTATCAGTCAGTTCACGGTAACACTGCTGCTGCTGTTGTATTGCTTGGTGTCCTCGGATGTCGGCTGACGTATTAGGGACAAGCTGAGACAATGCGTGAGCATGGTTCAATATTACTTTACATCCACGGAAACCATAAGGTTCGTTAGGACGGAAAGCCCAGGACGACCACCTCGACTTTCACACAGCTCCTGAGTTCTGAACGGTAACACATGATTTTGCCACTTTTTATACTCCGTAGGCACTTACATGGGAACCTGCTTAAATCGCTCTGACTACGAGCAGGGTCACCAATTTTATTCCGAGGACCCAATTAGAAACTGCGGTAACCAAAACTAACACAGTTAAAAAGTAGGGAGAATATTTGGAAAAAATGAAGATGAATGGACCAGGAAGGTAGAAAACTGACTGAACAAGGAAGAAACTCCTGGCGAAGAAAGACTTGCTGTATTCCGAACTACTCTAGGCTTTAAAGGGAAAACATTTATTTGTCAGCTCTGGGTTATCAACATACGGGACCTTAATTTATGCGTCCGCCGTACCCCACTGCAGGAGAGGGGTTGCAGGAGAGACAGACAGACAGACAGACAGACAGACAGACACAAAGACAGAAAGCACAATGTCAACTGGCGACAAGCTGTCTAAGTTCTGATGGTAACAGAATTATCTGTAAGTTCAGCAAGGAACAGGCTAACGGACATCCAGAGGTTCTATGCCGCAAAACGAAACTCTATAGTCATTGCACTGTTTATTTGTCTGCAAGTTGCTTGAAAGGGGGTTTACCCTGGAAATATGCGCATGTTTTGCGTTGTCCTATTTAAAACCAACGTTCTTTTGAATCTTTTGTGTGTCTGGATCTTACTAATATTTTCAGAACGCTAACAATCAGCTTTGCTTCAGATCTCTCTCTCTCTCTCTCTCTCTCTCTCTCTCTCTCTCTCTCTCTCTCTCTCTCTCTCTCTCTCTCTCTCTCTCTCTCTCTCTCTCTCTCTCTCTCTCTCTCTCTCTCTCTCTCTCTTCATCAGTAGCTTAGTAAGGACTAGTTGTTAGACAGGTTTTTGAATGAACCTAAACTACAATCCTTGTAAAATAAAGTTTTCGAGTTCGAGTTCGAGTTCGAGTTCGAGTTCTCTCTCTCTCTCTCTCTCTCTCTCTCTCTCTCTCTCTCTCTCTCTCTCTCTCTCTCTCTCTCTCTCTCTCTCTCTCTCTCTCTCTCTCTCTCTCTCTCTCTTCATCAGTAGCTTAGTAAGGACTAGTTGTTAGACAGGTTTTTGAATGAACCTAAACTACAATCCTTGTAAAATAAAGTTTTCGAGTTCGAGTTCTCTCTCTCTCTCTCTCTCTCTCTCTCTCTCTCTCTCTCTCTCTCTCTCTCTCTCTCTCTCTCTCTCTCTCTCTCTCTCTCTCTCTCTCTCTCTCTCGTAGCTGTGCATTCTCAGCAGAGGGGACCTTGATATTCGTATCTCTGCACCTGCCTCTGGCGCGTTGGAGGCGGGGGGGGGGGGGGGGGGGGGGCGGTGGGGCTCAGAGAGAATAAATGTTCAGCAGTGAACATCATCAAACACACAAACAGAATTGTGCCAACACCCTCCAACTTAGTGCCTGCAACGGGTGAGAACACATTTTTTATTGCACTGCATATTCAGATTTCTGATCGATGTGAAGAAAAAGTACTTTTATATCAGTTCTTGGAGGAGTAGGATCAGAGATATTCTTGAAGACTCAAAGTTCAGTTTTCTTACAGAAATAAATGTTTGTTTGCTTCTTTGCTTGTTTATATATTGGGTAATTGTTTGAATTGGCTCTCTTGGATAGTGGGACTTATAGTTGCTTTTGATTGTTTTTCCCACCTACGAACCTGATAATCATGACCTGTGAACCTCATAATATGACCTAGGGGCCTGATGACCATGACCTACGAACCTGATAATCATGACCTATGAACCTCATAATATGACCTAGGAGCCTGATGACCATGACCTACGAACCTGATAATCATGACCTATGAAACCTCATAATATGACCTAGGATCCTGATGACCATGACCTACGAAACTGATATGACCTACGAACATGATAATTATGACATACGAACCTGATAATCATGACCTACGAACCTGATATGACCTACGATCCTGATGACCATGACCTGCGAACCTGATAATCATGACCTGTGAGCCTAATAATTATGACCTGTGAGCTAATAATTATGACCTGTGAGCCTAATAATTATGACCTAGAGGGTTGACTGGGCGTTGGAAGCCACTGGTTGACTTACCCTCTGGCTTGACGGCTGATCCCATTGTGTGTGTGGAGTCAGTGGTTGGTGTCGCTCAACCTTGACGTTGTCTGCATCGCCAGCGACTTCTTACAGATGAAGAACCAACAGCAGCGGCTACACACCAGTCACATAATCCAGCGCCACTTCCAGACCGTTTCCAAGTCCAGTCGTTTCACGGAGCACGTTAAGACACACACACACATACACACACACAAAGTTGTCCTAGCAGATTATTAACCTTTTTTTGTCCTTAGTCTAAACAAAGTGCTGTTAGCCTAATCCAGTGCTATCTGTCCGACACTTTGGCCTCTTCACTAAAGTTATACCTCCGAACCCGAGAGGGCAGCCGAGTTCAAAACACAAGGCAACATTTTATCATTCGGTATCAGTTCATAAGCAGTCGTGATACCACACACAGGCCAAAGCTTGGTGGTTGGCAAGCGGCGCTGCTGGCTCGGGGTGGCCGGGAACTCGCAGAGCACAAGAAGGCAGTGCTTGCAAAGCGGCGTTCAAATTCCTTCAGTGTTCCCAACGAGGGCGGCAGCTAGTGCAAAGCGCTGTGCGGATTAGGGTTTATTGGGGCAAGTCTAATGCCACTGCCGGCTGGAACAATGGCGATAGGGTGGCGGGGCGTGTTAGCCCCTTGTTATTGTTCCCATGCGCTCCCCGAGGAATTACAGGTGATAAAATCACTCACCCGCTCCGGCCTTGACGACGGGTATTGGTCACTGGCAGAGTGCAGCGCAATCCTGTCTGCGATAAGAGGTTGCCAATAGATATAGTTGAATTATTGGTGGAGAAATAGCCTGCCATCCCAGTGTCGATGGCGATGAGCGATGGAGCTTACGCCTGTCGCCAACTACACACTGACGCGGTTCATAAGCATATCCAGTAACTATGAAGAAATCACTGCTGCCGGAGTCTAGCGCTTAATCAGCCGTGACCGGAACTTGGGGGGGGGGGGGGGGGTGAGGGGGGATTCAAGGAGTTCCGGACCTCCCCCCCCCCCCCCACACACAACATTTTTCTTCTTCTTCTTTCTTCTTTTCTTCCTTTCTTTATAACAAACAAGGTTTGCAAGAGTAAAGGGTGGTTATTCTCTCTCTCTCTCTCTCTCTCTCTCTCTCTCTCTCTCTCTCTCTCTCTCTCTCTCTCTCTCTCTCTCTCTCTCTCTCTCTCTGTACGTGCGTGTGTGTGTGTGTGTGACTCAAATTGGAAATGATACTGGTATAGTTGTAAATGAGGTTTACCACTTTTTATTACAGAGATCAAGGCAATAAATGTATTACATATGTTAAACATGGGTGCGTTAACAATCTTAAACAAAGATCAAGACTAAAAGCTTATCATAGCTCAGTAGAGGTCACCAATGTATTACACAAATACTATAATTCTACTCCTGACACTTCAGGAACCCCCCCCCCCCCCACACACACACACACACACACCCTTTTCCATCTACCGGGTCCGGCCCTGCTCGGTGGTTCTTCGTCACTATTGGGCTGAATCTCCTCTCATCGTTATGTGCCGGTGGTCACTGATGAGTACTCGGGTAGTGAAACACATGTGTGACTTAGGCAACCAACGTAACAATAGTTCTCACCAGGACCAGATCTTTGATAAGCCCTCTGCTCTCTCTTTGGTTGGTGCTGGCAAATGCAACGTGATGGCTCAGCGCCGCGACCTTGTAACTTTTTACGGGGTATAAGAGTTATTATGATTCTTTAGGATTGGAGAGCAAAACTCGGATTCGGTTACGGGAAGGACAGATGCACCCACCGAACAGGCTCTTTATGGAGGGCGTAGGCCTTTCTTCCCTTTAGGTTTTGTTGTTGTTGTTGTTGTTTGTTGTTTTCTGAATTGACTGTGTTTAAGGTCTTCGGATCTAAATATAATGCCTCAATAATCAGATACTTGCTTCTGTTGTTGTTGTTGATGTTTTTGTTTTTCTGTGTGTGTGTGTGTGTGTGTGTGTGTGTGTGTGTGTGGTGTGTGTGTGTGTGTGTGTGTGTGTGTGTGTGTGTGTTAGGTTTGTTGGCGTAAAAACCAAGTAACTTACTTACCTAAACACACACAACAACAACAACGACGACAACCACGACGACTACAACAACAACAGCAGCAACAAAAACAACTAACAGACAAAACAGAAGAAAAAGAAAAGAAACCACTGGTAATCATTAATGATATAACGAGTCTGACGTGAGTAACCTATCGAGATGTCTTCCACCGGCTTGTCTTGCTACGCATTCGTACGTGTCAGTTCGTGCAATGACATGAATCAGAGAAGCGTTTCAAAACTCACCACCAGCCGGCATTTATTGCTGAGCACATCAAATACCTCGGCGCTGCCGTGAGAGAGTTGTGACAGAGCAGCTGTAAGAGAGAGAGATCAGATCAATTCTTTATTTACGAGGGTCAGAGATACGCATCAGTGTATGTTTCTTTTTTTCTTTTCTTTTTTACATCCAACCCTTGCCCAAACAAGGTACTCAGAGAGGTAGACAGACAGAGAGACAGACAGACAAAGACACAGAGAGACAGAGACACAGAGAGACGGAGTGAGAGAGAGGAGAGACAGAGACAGACAGACAGACAGACCGACAGACCGACCGACAGACAGAGACAGAGACAGACAGAGACAGACAGAGACAGAGACAGACAGACAGAGACCGACAGAGACGGAGTGAGAGAGAGGAGAGACAGACAGAGAGAGAGAAAGAGACAGACAGACAGACAGACAGACAGAGACAGAGAGACACAGACAGACAGAGTGAGAGAGAGGAGAGACACAGAGAGAAAGATGTATATAATTATATCATGACGAAAAGTGGAGTTTGGAACTTGTGCGAGAA
>OY757552.1:18313493-18315993 GCA_963584105.1 Alviniconcha strummeri
TGTCCTTAGTCTAAACAAAGTGCTGTTAGCCTAATCCAGTGCTATCTGTCCGACACTTTGGCCTCTTCACTAAAGTTATACCTCCGAACCCGAGAGGGCAGCCGAGTTCAAAACACAAGGCAACATTTTATCATTCGGTATCAGTTCATAAGCAGTCGTGATACCACACACAGGCCAAAGCTTGGTGGTTGGCAAGCGGCGCTGCTGGCTCGGGGTGGCCGGGAACTCGCAGAGCACAAGAAGGCAGTGCTTGCAAAGCGGCGTTCAAATTCCTTCAGTGTTCCCAACGAGGGCGGCAGCTAGTGCAAAGCGCTGTGCGGATTAGGGTTTATTGGGGCAAGTCTAATGCCACTGCCGGCTGGAACAATGGCGATAGGGTGGCGGGGGCGTGTTAGCCCCCTTGTTATTGTTCCCATGCGCTCCCCGAGGAAATTACAGGTGATAAAATCACTCACCCGCTCCGGCCTTGACGACGGGTATTGGTCACTGGCAGAGTGCAGCGCAATCCTGTCTGCGATAAGAGGTTGCCAATAGATATAGTTGAATTATTGGTGGGAGAAATAGCCTGCCATCCCCAGTGTTCGATGGCGATGAGCGATGGAGCTTACGCCTGTCGCCAACTACACACTGACGCGGTTCATAAGCATATCCAGTAACTATGAAGAAATCACTGCTGCCGGAGTCTAGCGCTTAATCAGCCGTGACCGGAACTTGGGGGGGTGGGGGGGGGGGGGGGGGGGGGGGTGAGGGGGGATTCAAGGAGTTCCGGGACCTCCCCCCCCCCCCCCCCCCCACACACACACATTTTTTCTTCTTCTTCTTTCCTTCTTTCTTCCTTTCTTTATAAACAAACAAGGTTTGCAAGAGTAAAGGGTGGTTATTCTCTCTCTCTCTCTCTCTCTCTCTCTCTCTCTCTCTCTCTCTCTCTCTCTCTCTCTCTCTCTCTCTCTCTCTCTCTCTCTCTCTCTCCTCTCTCTCTCTCTCTCTCTCTCTCTCTGTACGTGCGTGTGTGTGTGTGTGTGACTCAAATTGGAAATGATACTGGTATAGTTGTAAATGAGGTTTACCACACTTTTTATTACAGAGATCAAGGCAATAAATGTATTACATATGTTAAACATGGGTGCGTTAACAATCTTAAACAAAGATCAAGACTAAAAGCTTATCATAGCTCAGTAGAGGTCACCAATGTATTACACAAATACTATAATTCTACTCCTGACACTTCAGGAACCCCCCCCCCCCCCCCCCCCCCCACACACACACACACCCTTTTCCATCTACCGGGTCCGGCCCTGCTCGGTGGTTCTTTCGTCACTATTGGGCTGAATCTCCTCTCATCGTTATGTGCCGGTGGTCACTGATGAGTACTCGGGTAGTGAAACACATGTGTGACTTAGGCAACCAACGTAACAATAGTTCTCACCAGGACCAGATCTTTGATAAGCCCTCTGCTCTCTCTTGGTTGGTGCTGGCAAATGCAACGTGATGGCTCAGCGCCGCGACCTTGTAACTTTTTACGGGGTATAAGAGTAATTATGATTCTTTAGGATTGGGAGAGCAAAACTCGGATTCGGTTACGGGAAGGACAGATGCACCCACCGAACAGGCTCTTTATGGAGGGCGTAGGCCTTTCTTCCCTTTAGGTTTTGTTGTTGTTGTTGTTGTTTGTTTGTTTTTCTGAATTGACTGTGTTTAAGGTCTTCCGGATCTAAATATAATGCCTCAATAATCAGATACTTGCTTCTGTTGTTGTTGTTGATGTTTTGTTTTTCTCTGTGTGTGTGTGTGTGTGTGTGTGTGTGTGTGTGTGTGTGTGTGTGTGTGTGTGTGTGTGTGTGTGTGTGTGTGTGTGTGTGTGTGTGTGTGTGTGTGTGTGTGTGTTAGTTTGTTGGCGTAAAAACCAAGTAACTTACTTACCTAAACACACACAACAACAACAACGACGACAACCACGACGACAACAACAACAACAGCAGCAACAAAAACAACTAACAGACAAAACAGAAGAAAAAAGAAAAGAAACCACTGGTAATCATTAATGATATAACGAGTCTGACGTGAGTAACCTATCGAGATGTCTTCCACCGGCTTGTCTTGCTACGCATTCCGTACGTGTCAGTTCGTGCAATGACATGAATCAGAGAAGCGTTTCAAAACTCACCACCAGCCGGCATTTATTGCTGAGCACATCAAATACCTCGGCGCTGCCGTGAGAGAGTTGTGACAGAGCAGCTGTAAGAGAGAGAGATCAGATCAAATTCTTTATTTACGAGGGTCAGAGATACGCATCAGTGTATGTTTCTTTTTTTCTTTTCTTTTTTACATCCAACCCTTGCCCAAACAAGGTACTCAGAGAGGTAGACAGACAGAGAGACAGACAGACAAAGACACAGAGAGACAGAGACACAGAGAGACGGAGTGAGAGAGAGGAGAGACAGAGACAGACAGACAGACAGACCGACAGACCGACCGACAGACAGAGACAGAGACAGACAGA
>OY757552.1:18318493-18344030 GCA_963584105.1 Alviniconcha strummeri
TTCCTCTTCTGCTTATATCTCCGCGTGGCTTGACGTAACAGACCATGTGGCGGGGGGGGGGGGGGGGGGGGGGCAATAAAAACCAGTCGCCTCTTCTTGTCCTTTGACACAAGAGAAAAAAGATCAATGGGCCGGCAAAGCGTGTCAAAGGACCTGTCGATTGGCGCTGACACCTTCAGTGCTTGGCAAACGCCGGCTATGTGTACGTCAGTCACCGAGGCAAAGTACCGTGCCAATCAAAGCCACAGGCAAATTTACAAACACAAAAAACGTCATGGCACTGACGTACACTTCAAACTCCGCCGGCGACACCTCGTCCCGATAATGCTCACCTTTACGACCTGTGGTGGCTGTACCAAAATCACAAAAACCAAAGTTCGTTCGTAGGACTTAGATTGTTTCACGCCCAATTGTCTCCGAGGAGGTAGCTAGCGTACTCGCGGCGGGTCCAAGACCGTGGGGGGTGGGTGGGTAATAGGCCATCTAACGCCATATAGCCCACCTAACACCACACTGTCGCCCTCCATAATAATTAATATGATTCTGGATTAAGGTGGACAGCAAAGCCAACAGCCATTTTATCGTTCTGTGAATTGTGAGGGGCAAAACAACAAGACTGTTTAAATAAATTGTACCACAACTTAGGAAGCGAAACGAGGTGACATGACACAAAGACGACGGGGAATCGAACCGACGTCGTCCGCTTACTGGCGCTGAGCCTTACCACTAGTCCAAACCGGCCCACGAACGAAAGAAGTCAGTTCTGGAGGATACCTGAGCACATAATTATGTCCCTTCATTAAGATCTTCCTGACCTAAGCGCAGTATCTACTTTTAGCCCCGTCGGTTCTCTGTCCTTGAATGCATGGTTTGAGGATGCGTGTGTGTGCGTGTGCTTGTGTACAGCACTGGCATAGCACGGAATGAACTGATATATGTGGATATGCCAACGTAGTGCATTAGTTGTGAGCCGGTTTGGCCTAGCGGTAAGGCGTTAGGCTGGTAAGCGGAAGGACTTCGGTTCGATACCGCTTCGGCCCTCCTTTCTCTGCAAAAAGTTAGTGGTTTGTGGACACTGTCTTGTGACTTTGTCCACCACTTCCTACTGAAACATTAAAATGGCTCTCATCGCTGCCCATCTTAATGCAGCAATCATTCTGGTGGTGACAGTGTAGCGATAGGTATATAATCTCCCTTTCCCCCACCTCCATACCCCTTTCCCTCCCTTCTCCCCGTCCCTAATAAGCCGTACGGTTTCTGTGGACGTTAAGCACTATGTTTACTTACTTAGTGCATAGTTCAAGTTCATTCCGTCCACACACACGCACGCGCACACACACACACACACACACACACACATTCTCATACCATTTCTTGACAGCTCACCGACGGGGCTAAAAGTAGACATTGCCACACACACACACACACACACACACACACACAGCTTACGTTTCTTATTTCGTGGTAACCCACTCAGACCCGTTGTGTGTGTACTTGTGATTCACATTTCGTGGTAAACCACAAAGAAAGCCCATTGTGAGCTATTTATTACACGTACGTACAGTAAATCGTCCTGGTATAGATCCAGCTTTGAGTGTGAAAGGACAACAAAACCTTCAGTCTTCCGTGCAGCGAAATGCACGCAAGGAATTTTTTCCATTTCAGTGCATTCACAATCAGCTGTATCTACGTGTCTTTTTATTGGCACATACACACAAGAGGCAAAGAACTCACTTAGATAACAGCTTTTACTGAAAGAAAAGGAGAAATAATTTGAGACCATTGTTCTGTCTGGTGTATCTGTAGGCCTGCTAACAAACGACTTGAGAAGCCGGCCAGCAACACAACAGCGAAAACATCTGAATTGGTAGTCTTGTAACTAAGTCTATGCCAGTATTCATTATCTCCAAATGACTTACGCTGCTTTGGCTTGTGTACCTATTCAATTTTGACAGTACAATCGATTAATCTGAACTTACTTCCACTGAGTGGATCGAAATGGAACAGACGAGCGGGCAAAGCTGGTCACGTGACAATCCCAGCAGACGACAAAATGCACAGTAGGCCTACGTCGGGGTGGGAGTCGAAGTTGTGTCTGCGTGTTATTTAAACGTGTTGTTGGCCATAAAAAGGCATGAAAGCTGGGAACGACGGGAGAATTTTCTTCTCCAGGGTCCACTTTCTGTGCTGACTCTTATTTCGGTATCCGTTCCACCCCCGTGTTACCACAGTAGCACGTAAAAAATCCCGGTCATTCTGCCAAAAGTGCAGGTGGCAGGTTACAGATAAACACGCATACACCTTACGTATGTGGCTTTTATTGAACCGTGCTTCGGCATTGGTCACAACTTGTCCCGAATATGTCAAATGACATCTGAGGACATTAAGCATCAACTCATCATAAAAAGACATGACCTGGACATGGACGGAATGAATGCCACGCTGTCTCTAGAAGGCAGCATAATGTGGGTTGATAGAATGTTGCTGACACCGGAATCTTAATACAACTTAGTTGTGCAAGTGCGTTCGTGTTGTTTCATCAATTAAATTAATGTAGGAATGGTTAGCACTGCACTTGCGGCCGCTGTAGGCGACCTAAATTTCCTGCACGGGTTTGTTAATGAAGTGTTTAAAAAACAATATTCAATGAAATTAAAACTAAATACACAACCACAGACATGCACATACACTCACAAAACTATATATAAAAAAAATATAAAAAACAAGTTTGTTACTATTGACTGATTTATTTCTCTAACACTGTAACAGGCTGGGTCTGTGGGATTAAGTAGGTCAAAAACTGCAAACACGGACAGACACAACCGCTTTCAAAACAAATTCCATCTTCCATCCAGCGGGATTGAACAAATTTCATAAAAAGCAAATATCTTTTATCATGCCTTGCTAGAAATGAAGAAGAAGAAAAAAAGATTTTTGGTAATAGAAAGGTCTGTGTAATACTAGCTAAAAAGAAAAAGGTCATGTATGCATATGGAAAGCAACCTCTTTCAAAGAGTACACTAACTGCAAAAGGATGCGTACAAATGACTCCGCCAAATCAAAATAATAAATTGAAAGACAAATTTATGCATACAATTATGCACCACAATTGTTGCCAAGACTTTTTTAAATGTACGGTACAGTGATAAACACCAATGAAAAACATATGTACAAAGAATCATTCCTCCACTGATAGTCTAGCCACAATACTGCAGGTTACTTTTAATCCTCAAGTGAAAAGATGAGCATAAAATTACACCAACAATTCACTAAATAAGATGAAAACCCCTACCATATAAACACTTG
Organism: Alviniconcha strummeri; assembly: GCA_963584105.1. NCBI lineage: Eukaryota > Metazoa > Mollusca > Gastropoda > Provannidae > Alviniconcha > Alviniconcha strummeri. Next base: position 18,321,800 of record OY757552.1, read on the forward strand.
TCAAAAGTGTTAAGTGTCCTGCATAAAGTGCTTTTTTTCAGCTAACGACAAAAAGAAGAAAACATGCTCCACGTGCATTGAAACGATGATCTTTTTTATTACTAAGTCTTCACATTTTTCACAGAAGTGACCCACACCTCACTGCTTGAACAATACTGTTCAACACAAACAGCATCACCTGCTAAGTGTCTCTCAGATGCTATGTTTCAAACAGAATAAAAAATGTCCCAAAACATTAGAAATGCACATGGCACCAACGAAAAGATGTCCAGGAGTCCAAAAGGGGGGAGGTTGAATAAGGGAACAAAGGGTTGTCCAGGTGTCCAGCACTGGAGTGGCTTAGTAAGCGTGTCCAGCGACGAAGAGGGACTGACCACCAGCAGCTCCAGCAACACCGCCAGCGTACTTGCCAACACAAGCCTCGCTGTTAGCCTGAAACACAGCCACCCTCCTTGTTCAGTGATCTGTTATGATTTGATAACAGCTCTTCCTGGCATTAGGACAGTTTGGCAACATGTGTACCAATGACATTTTAACTGGTCTCCTTTTTGCGTGTTTGTGTGTGTGTGTGGGGGGGGGGGGGGGGGAGGGGGGGGGGGACAGTCTGTAAACCATAAAGCTGAGATCAACTTACTACGTTTTTCTATGTGTATGCATTTGTTACGGAGTGTGTTGCAGGAATGGACAGCCTTCATAATACCAGATACAGAACAACTTTATTAATCCACTGTGGTGTCTTGACAACTTTATTATAATATCCATTGCGAAATAACACGGTCTGCCATAAAATACAGATGGTGGATGTTTGCTCAGTTTTTAATCCACACAGTGATCATCTTGCTGCACAATTTGGTGAAGTCGAGGTCAAGGCCCACTGAAGTTGATTCCATCATTTGACCACAATATTTTTTCATTACTTCTTTAATAACTGTGGGATATATTTTTTTTTCATTTTTTGTTATGCCCCATTCTAAAATAGCTACTAAGCCACCATTGCATTATCACATACTTTATTTTTTTTTTATATCAGGCAGAGTCACATCTTCCACCTGTCTCCCTGCACAGTATAGTGTGTACCACTACATAGGAATTATTAAGCAGTACGTAAGCATTTTTTATTTTACTTGATTTCTTGGCTTCATACCCAGGCCAAGGACTGGTGGATACCAGACCATTTTTCGGGGAGGTAATCGAGATGGAAAGCAAGGTTGGGCTGTGTACCGACATGGGGCTGTTCTTAATGAGCTCAGTCACGGCAGGACACAAGCTGTTTCTGCACCACTTGACCTCACTTCTGAACCTGAATTGCCATGACCTCTCTTATAAAGAAAGGTCTACAATGGCAGCCCTAGGCTAAATAGGGTTAAAGGCCATGCAGCTAGCAAACCAACCTTGGCACGCTTGAGCAGCTCAGTCTGGGCGGCAGCCATGTTCTCCTTCTTCCCCTTCCAGGCAGCCAGAACGGAGGCCTGCAGGGCGCGGCCGTAGGAGAAGGTGACGGCCCAAGGGTTCTTGCCCTTGTACTTGTTGATGGCATCCAGGTTGATCGTGGCGTCTTCCTCTGACTGGCCACCTGACAGGAAGGTGATGCCTGGTGGCAGAAACACAAGGGTTAATCACCGCTGTGACCAGTTTTAGTTCTGCCCACTGACTGGCCATCCGACAGGAAGGTGATGCCAAGTGGTAGAAATACAAGGGTTAATCACCGCTGTGATGTTTTCGTTCTGCCCACTGACTGGCCACCCAACATGAAGGTGATGCCTAGTGGCAGAAATACAAGGGTTAATCACCGCTGCAACCAGTTTCAGCAGTTCCAGCTATGGACTGACTGCCCAACAGGAAGGTGGTGCCTGATGACAGAAACACAAGGGTTAATCAGAACTGTGTCTAGTTTCAGCAGTTCCAGCTACTGCCTCTCACTCGCCTTTGAAAGCCTGCTGGGAATCTGCCGCTAGCCCCATGCATTGTTTACATGCCAAGGTCACCCTTTAAGCCTCAAAAGAGTTGGATAACCACTGGCATCAATACGCCCTCGTCTTGAACAACCTCTCCTCTTTAAATCATTTCACCACAAAAACAAAAAAATCACAACCACAACAAAAAAATGTAGCCATGAAGCATCAAACAATGAATCATAAGCTTGGAAAGACAACACCATGCTTTGATCAAGCAGGTCTAACACCATCTGTCCCTCAGCTAGACATCTAGTTCCAAAAGCAACGCCCTTGAAAATACCATCTGTGGTCATAATGCAGGACTCGTTTATAAACAAATCATTGTTTGGGACAGTTATGTTTTTTTCTTGCAGGGAACCCAAATAACACACATAAAAATCCTATGGTTATGTAGCTTGGAAAATCACAGAAACAAGAAGAATCCAAATGTAAATGCCCAGAGGCTAAAGGAAGAAAAAGCCCAGTAAATGATAATAGAGGCTAGAGGAAGAAAAAGCCCAGTAAATGATAATAAATCAAGTGAGCACATGAGAGGGAGGGGTTGGTTAGTGACAGTCAAGGTGCACAACTGAATGTGAAGGAAGGGAGAGAACTTGGTCCTGAGCCAAGCATTCCACTGCAAGCTTGCAGACTTACAGCCGAGCCTAAGCAAAGAAACACCAACAGACGCTATCAATAGGAATTAAATAAAAAGCCGACACAAAGCAGTTTTCACCCAACTTCTTGTCCTGTCTGTTAAACTAGCTTTTGAAAGCTGTGAAAAAAGACTGTGAGTGCTGCCATCTGTTCCCATTCCATGTATGGGTGACATCACAAACAAGGCTGTGCGTGGCAAATATGTAAAGAGTGAACCATTATCTGCTCTTCATTGTCAAAAAGCCGAACCAACATGGCTGTGGCCTACAGAGCTCAAATTTGAAAACAAAGAAAGTACTGCTCTTGTATCAGTGCTGATAAAAAAAAAAAAATGAAGCCTACAGAGGGAACATCTGCACGTTTTGTGTTTACAGGCCAACTTCTGTCTTCACTCTGGACCCTCTTTAAACCTACACAAATAACACTGTCTCTCATTCACATGTCGCACATCTAATCACAACTTGCACAACCAGAACAACCGTCAGTCAACAACAGTCACAACCCTCCTAATCACAGCTTTTCTTTCTGCAGCTTAGGCACATTTAGCACAAGACATTTGAAAGCAGTGCAACTCTCTTCCAAGTGGCATATAAATAAGCATGTGAAGACTGCAAGTACCATGATTGCTCACAAAAGAACTTAAATTCACTCAAAGTAGTTCCTCCTCCCTACTCCAAGCATGAAGTAACGATCAATTCTGAACAATTCTGAAAATCCTTAAATGACACTTGTGGCTCAGGGTGCTGCATTTGGCCTCCACAGGATCCAAGAAGGCAAAATGCCTGAAAGGTTCCAAGAGGTCTGAAATCCTACGCTGATTACAGAGCAATGTCCAGTCATGTTTTACAAAAGAACAACAGTACAAGGCAAAAGCAAAACACTGTAAAGAACCACTTTGAAAGGTTTCAAGAAAACTGGAAATTTTGAACACAGTTGGGTGTTACTGGTGATTTTATTTACTCTGAAGAACCACTTTGAAATGAATTTCTGCCATAGACAGTGTTGAACAAAGCCCTGCTGAACACTTTCCTTTTTTAGTTGTCTAAAGAACCATGACATAGCCTGCACAGAGCAGTAAAGAGATGTGGCGACTGATCAATACGCTGTCACTAGAAACAGCAGACTATATCCCTTTGTGAAATGGGGAATTTCCCATCTTGCCCAGTTCAGTCAGGATTTCTGGGATTCGAGGTGCCAGTCATCTCCCCAGTGACAGCCTCACCTGGAACAGCTGGGGGGACAGCGCGGGACAGAGCAGTGACTGTGGCGATGGCAATCTGCTCATGGGTGTACTTAGTGCTGCAGGCCTGGCCCGCCGTCACCATGTTGGGCTTCAGCAGAGTGCCTTCCAGGAAGATGTGGTGGTCAGCCAGTGCCTTGTACTGGAATGCCAGCACCTGCACAAACAATCAAAAGTCAGGACAGGTCTGGTTCCTGGGGGAAAGGGTGGGAGTGGGTAGGCCAGCACCTGCAAAACCAATCACAAGTCAGGACAGAACTAGCTCCTGTAGAGGGCTACAAGCATGCAAACATCTGCTTCAGCACATAAACACACACACAATCCCAAAACTTAGACTTTCTGTGCTGCTACATCAAGTTTCTCTGATTTGTATGCTCAGTGTAAAAACAAAATATAAAAAAAATCAAACAAATCCTGGGGATCTTACTGATTAGTTACCCCCCCCCCCCCCCCCCCCCCCACACACACACACATCCCCTCCCTACTTTGTCCTGAGGGGACCCTGTGTGGTTGCCAGAATGTTAAAATCCCTATTTTTTAAACCCAACTGCACACTGGAGAATGTCTGATCAACTTCACATGGCCATATCACGACCAAAGTCTGAGACTGGTTTTTAATGTCCAGTCATCCCAACCAAATTTGGAGATACAACCACTATAAACAAGTGACCATGATGCTGCTGTCCAGTCATCAATGCTTTGCTGCTTGCACCCAACAAAGTGACAAGTGAAACATAACTGTACTCACCTGCTCCGTGACCTTCTGCGCCGTTTCCAAGTCGTGCTCACCATCAGGCAGCACCTCTGGCTCCACAATGGGCACAAGACCATTCTGAAGACACAAAATTTACAACCAAAAATTAACTACAACTAACCACAAGCAAATTTGTCAGATTTCTTCCATTTCATGTTTGTCACTTAAAGAAGGCGCTTGCACTGAAAATCTGCATGTTTTTTTTATTGTCAGATTAGAGTCAATGATTCTTATTATATATTTCAAACTAACGTCTCCAACAGCCACAAGCTAAATCATCAAATTTCTTCCAGTTCATTGTTTGTTATTGTCTTATGTTTGTTTGTCAATTGAAAAAGGTGCTTGCTCTAAAAAATTGCATTATTTTGTATTGCCGATGTAACCGAGTGTATTGTATACATGTTCCGGGTCATACCCTTTAACCTTTTCTTTCCGGTCCTTTTCCTTTTTGATTGGGTGGGGTTTTTATGGCCCAATTATCTAAGGTGTTAAAAGTTGTGTGCTGGGCCGGCAGCGTCCCTTTTCCCCCAGTGTCCCTGCAGAGGCAGGTTGTTTGTTTAACTGTTGCGGCCAGTGTTCATGTGTTTTCATCAGGGGAGAGCCTGTAAGTAGTTATTTTTCTTTGGCTTGTTGTTCTGTTGTTTCTATTGATGTAAATAATGTATGTTTATAATGTTATCATGTTCACAACGTGCCTTGATTCTGATTCTTGAATGTGGGTAATTTTGGCGCTAGATTGCCGCCTGGTTGCAGCCGCTATGGCGTCACTGAGAGTACCTTGTATGTGTGTTCATATCTTAAGCTTTTATGCCACAAGATGACCAGTGCTTCCAAAATGTATGCAGCTAACCAGGTTAGCTAGCTGATATGTAGCTAGTATGTTATGTTGCAATTGTTGGATGTTCAGTTTGAGTGATGCTTTGCCGAAGCAAAGTTATCCCTCTAAAGTATGGATATTTTGTCAGCGTGGCCGTGCAGATCTCTGTGCGGCATAACTTATATGTTTAGTTTCCTACCGATCTATGTTGCTACATGAAATCGGTGGTATATTATGGCTAACACTTTGAAGATGTTGACTTCATGGTTGTGGAATGTTCAGTTCACTAGTTGAATATGGTTTGGTACATAGTGGTGATCGTATAAACTGTGAGACGTGTTATTTCTGTTTTGATCCGGCTTTTGTGTGGCCGAGTTTTGGGCGCGCAGACTTTCACTCTACTTAGCTTGTAAACCCTTTCCGGGTCTTTGTGCGTGTACCCGAACTGGCCGGCGATGTGCGTCAGTGGTGGTAATTAGGTCTTTGTCTCTGTTCACTAACCGAGCAGACAGGCGCAGCCAGATCAGCAGTTTAGATTCTTGATGCGCTACCCGCTTCCTGTAAGACGCTTGACGTTGTTCACAGCCGGATATGCTCTGCTAGTCTCTGTAACAGTAACATGCTGTAACGCTTTGAGTAACTCGACGAGGCTGAAGCTGGTCAGTTTATGACTGACTTCCTCCCGCTCACGGCATGGACCCAGGTGCCACCTGTGTCACTATCCATCTCGTTGTGTGCTTAATGGAACTGCTGTAACGATTATCTCATGCTTCCTGTTTAGTTAAGAATGAGCCTGGTAATCCACATTCTTCACTGTTACTTTATTGTATACTTCATTATACTGAGAGTTCATCAGTTAATTGACTGGCCGTCTCTTGTATACTCACCGTGACTGTGAGGTACAGGTTTTAAGTGTAAGTCAAGCACACGATTTATGTGCTTGATTATTAATCATTTTGTCATGTATTATAGTAACCTTCAGGTAAACTACATGGTTACTGTATTATTTAGATAATTGCTGTTGCTTAGACTTTACATTTGCTTTCATGTTCTAAATGTTTTTGTTTGCTTGTGTCTTTTCTAAAACAGACACTGTTTCCTGGTTGGTTGGTGTACAAATAAAAGTTATGTTATAGCAACCTCTGACTTGTGACTCTTCATCCATGCTTCCAACCTGCTTCCCTCAACGCCCCATCCCCACTCCCCTACACCTAATTAAAATCAGTAATTCTACGACCAACTACTCCAATAACCATCAGCTAAGTTGTCAGATTTCTTCCGTTTCATTGGGGTTTTGTTTGTTTATAAATATAATGTATTATGTTTGTTACTTGCAAAAAGGTGCCTGCCACTGAAAATTTGCACATTTTATACTGTCTAAATAAAATCAGTGTTCTTCTTAACCTTTTGTGTGTTTTGAAACTCAATCTCCTTTACTCTTGTTTCTTTTTGCTACGTCTCTTTGAGCTTGTCACTTCTTGAACTTGGCTTCCAACACCCAATTTGCACAAACCCCTTCTCAGCTGAGCAGTCTGACCTGCTGACAGATGCTGGCATAGCGGGCGAGGACATTGGCATTCTCCACCATGGCTATGTAAGATGGGGTGTTCTTGGTGATTTTCAGGACACAGCGCCATTTGGCAAACTGAGCGCCAGCCTTCTTGTACTCTGCGCATCGCTCAGCCAGGCCATCCAAACCTACAACAGTAAATGGGTCATTGCAAAAAGTCAAACCAACACAGCTGTGGCCTAAGGAGCTCAAATTTGAAAGCAAAGAACAAAAAGGTACTGCTTTTATATAAGTACAGACAGAAAGCCAAATGACAACCTCAGATGGAATACTTGCACATTTTAAGGCCAACTTCTGTCTTCCCTCTGGACCCTCTTTACAAACAACACTGTCTCTCATTAACATCTCACACATCCCTCAACCCTTTAATCACAACTTTTTTTGCAATCAGGCTTGACTGAACACAAGCTGAGGAGACGCTGTCAAACATGTGAGCTGACAATGAAGCAAATAAAGGTGAGGAGGCACATGCATGCTTCTCTCTGCATCCCGACATGGTGTTTAGGGTTCATTAATTCAAAACAGCTAAGGAATAACCCCTTCACCGCCAGGCATGTGGGCATGCTGTAGGCTTCAAAATAAAAGTACACAACTAAAATCTTTCAACTTTACTCTGCATTAGCATACACATGAAAATTCATGGAAAATACCCAGTTTGAAGATGCATTCTTCTTTTGCTCTGAAAATGTACTTTTTGCACTAAATCAGTTGAAAAACATATTATTGTTACTGAACTGACAAACAAAGCTTCAGCCAAAGTAAACAATCAGTGACACTGTATACTGTTAATGTATAAGATCAAACCACAGCTTTAATTTCCCGCTGGGATGAATAAAGTATACTGTTACTGTTGTTATTGTTGTGGGAATATTGAGACAGAGAATGGGTTTTTTCCTTCTTCTTTTTTTAACAGTCAAGTATGATGGTCCTACAGGGACACAATGACTCATCAAATCACAAGTACAGGTCTTGGTCACCAACGGTAACACATACCTCTTCCATGTTTGAACAGGACTGCCAAAGAGCTGAACTAGAGAGAAAAAAGAAAAAAGAAAAAAAAATGTTACAACTATTTGACACCAATTCTGATGCCAGACCACCTGCGCTGTAAATCCATGAAAACTGTCAATGTCAGTGGAGAGAAAGCCTCACCCTGTGTGGTGCACTCGTTGTTGGTTCCAGCCAGAGGTACCACACCCTTGTCCACCTTGATGCCAGGAATGATTCCCTTCTCCTTCAGAAGGTCTACAAAGGGCTTGCCATTACTGTCTTTCTGGTACAAGGTCTCGTGGAAGAGAATGACCCCAGAGATGTAGTCTCCCAGTGACTTGTCACTGGTGAAGAGCACCTCACGGTACTGGCGGCGGTTCTCCTCTGTGTTCTCCACACCAATGCCCTGCAGGCGCTTGCCCATGGAGCCTGCAGAGGGAGGCTGCCTTTAGTCATGAACACCTCCCATCAGACACACAAAGACACACACACATGTGCGCACGCGCATGCACACACACACACACAAACACACATGACAAGCTATGAATATGATCCACAATCACAGTCTGATGTACAGTCAGTTCCTACAGTGTTATGGGAAGCAACTGACTGTGATGTCATCAGGCTATTAGTATTACTCTGTAAGAGCTAGGATGAAAGAAGGAAAGCTGTAATATCACCATTCGTGACTACAGCAAGTTTGAAACCTACATTACATGACCACTTGCTTGACAGGAACATCACAGTCTTGTGGTTTCCCATAACAATTGATCATACATCACTGAAAGTGGATCTCAGCTTGTAACACACACACACACACACACACACATATTATGCACAGACACTATATATCTACACAAGGCTGTTTTAGACAACTACTGAATTAGGGCAAACATACTAACCAACATGTTCTCTTTCTTGTTATTCCATAACATATACTGGCAAGCTTGTCAGACCAAGTACAAATAGGGTTGTTTGGGTGGGGTGCTACCAATACCATTGTTCTATGCCAGTGCCCTGTGGACACTTGCCCAAACAACCTGCAGAGGATGATCCCTCTTCTAAGACGATCCCTCATCTAAGACAACTCTGATAAAGTGACATATATATGACTTAGTCCCAAAAGGTGTGCATGAAAACAGGACAAAGGGGGTAGAAAATAAAGTTGATGATACATTGAAACTAGTTGTGTTTTTAGAATGGGCACAATGCTAGGAAATATTTCTTAACAGCAAAAGATAAAAACTTGTACACTTTTGGAGATATTTGCTGACAAAAGGTCATAAAAGGCCGCATGTTGTACATCAGATATTACAACATGCATAGTTCATTGTGTCTTCAGTTTTGCACAAGTATGCACAAAATCAAGTCACACTATTTGTGCACATCTCCCCTACTATGTTTGTGCCAAATTTTGTACACTCATATAATTTAACACATGATTATGACATGTTGATTGTTGTAATATCTGATGGGCGACATAAACCCATAACTCAACATTTTTTTTATATAACAAGTAACACACCCTTTCATGCAATATACTATAATCAGCCATACAAGTGCATGCAAGAACACAGAGATTTTTTCTCAGTTTGCATTTAATAACAAGTCATAAAAATTAAATGAAACAAATTTCTGTATTACATCAGTATTACAACAAAATAACATTTCCCCCAATTTTTAGCATAGAAAACATTATGTTTGCTTAGATCAGTCTAACAAAAACAAATCAGAATGACCTGATTTTATCAAGGTAATTAACAATTAAGTCCAACTGAATCAACAGTTGCACGTAACATTTACAAGATACTGCCTTGTCGTAATGAAATCCTTCACGCTGTACTCGACCAAGTATAAAAAAACGGGTTTCAAATCTTCGGCGCGCTCTTGGGGGCGGGGATAGCTCAGTGGTTAGAGCACCGGACTCGTGATTGAAAGGTCGCGGGTTCGAATCCCTGCTGGAACGGCGGGAGAATTTTCTTCTCCAGGGTCCACTTTCTGTGCTGACTCTTATTTCGGTATCCGTTCCACCCCCGTGTTACCACAGTAGCACGTAAAAAATCCCGGTCATTCTGCCAAAAGTGCAGGTGGCAGGTTACAGCTAAAACACGCATACACCTTACGTATGTGGCTTTTATTGAACCGTGCTTCGGCATTGGTCACAACATGTCCCTAATATGTCAAATGACATCTGAGGACATTAAGCATCAACTCATCATCATCATCTTCGGCGCGGGAAGATGCCACTTTTCGCACACCCAAATTGGCGGAAAACTTGAAAATAATCTAAACAAACTCCTAAAAAAGCGCACAGTGCATGTTCTACATCAGACCATTGTACCGACGTCACACCACTGAAGGAGACTACAACACACCTTTCGGTGTTTCCGAACAAAGACACGCCATGTGGCCGAAAAAATGAAGGCACTCGGGAAAGGTCACGTGACGTTCCGGATGTTGTCGATAAAAAAGAGACTGCTTTCTCGTTTGTTTTGTACAAAATATTAGATATCTTATAGGGACGTTGGATATTACAACAATATCAAACGATCGGGGAAATATTCTTCAGATTTCGTGCAAAACTTCGCTGAAAAAAACACGAGTATCGCTGTGTAGTGCAAATGCATGGATCAGAACACACGCGACGTTTCCGGTGATTCCGAAGCGATGCTGTTGTTTTTCGGTTGTTCAAAGTTTTCAGTTTGAGTTTGCAACACATCTGACGTATATACAGGGCAAATATTCACGATCAATTGATCGAAAATACAACTATCGTGAGTGTTGATGTTATCCGTATAAAACGATGTTTTCTGCGTACAAATCAGTGATTGTTTCTCCATGTGCTTGCGGTTTGTTTGTAAGTAAAGTGACCAAAATCACTTGGTACACGGATGTCCGTTTTTGGCGGTCATTTTTTGGCGCTTTTTCAGTGTGTGATGACTGTATCTTGAAATCAACCACAGCCTGGTTGCTGAAATTTTCTGTACTATATATTCATTCATTCATGCAATTACACAACATTTCAAATAAAAACAGTTTTCAACAATGTTTTATTTTCAACTGAAGTGCATAACCCCTTGCATGTGCACCTTTTGGCACTAAGTCATATAGAAGCCTGTGACAGAAGGTGCTCCCGCTCAACCCAGGTCTGTTTGTATACTTCTATTTTTTGTTGTTGACTACAGTTACATGAAATTGTGGTTGCTTTTACTCAGTATGCATTGATGAATAATTAAAGTAAAAATTGGCAGCTTTGGTCACCAAGAGGAAGATTAAAACCAAAAATACTTCTGGAAAGTGGGACAACATGGGTTGTTTGACTTCAGATGAAAACAGCAACTAACCAGCTGAACTCTTCTTCACAACTTGTACACCATTTGACTACTGAATAAACTAACTTTAGTATCCAGTCAAATTGCAAGCCATGCGTGATGTTTCATACCCCAAAAAATTAAACTGAAAATACACTGGACGTTCATAACGGACTGTGTCCAAAACTCCGATAAGTTTAAAGATCATCTGCTACCGTACACCACTGCATTCACTGCGGGCCTTCGCTTCTCATATTTGCATATCAATCGTGCACCGAAAGCAATCGATATTTTTACTAAGGGCATTTTCGTGTTTAATTTTTTTTACCCAGCAATGCAAAACTAAAACTTTGTCCATTTGTTACGAACGTCCTTTTGCAAATTTATCAACATCAAAAACATTTAATTACTGCTGACCGCTTCTAAAACTACCATTGGCCTTCCTGTTGACGTCACACGCCTGCTTGTCGCTGACAATGGTCTTGTCAAAGGGGTGGCGGTGAGTACCGACTGTTTCCAGTTATTTTGTTTTGTTACAAACGTCCTAAATGTTATGAACATCCCAGGTAATTGTCAAATTTCTGTCCTCATCATATATTTTCCCAAACAAATGTTTTATTAGCCATTAATAAGTGATATATATGGCACTGGTAGTGTGCTTTTGTTTACTTATCATATTATGGTGGGAAGGGGCAATTTCAGATTGTGGACAAAGTCTGTGACTGTGTCTGTGTTACATACGTCCAGATGGTCACTGTGTCTTTTGTTACGTTAGTCTGCAGTCCGTCTATGTCTGTAATTATTACTGATTTAGCTAAACAGTTGATTTAAAAGTTGAAATGGCTCACAGCTTACACTTCAAGTGGTTGTTTACAAACTTTTAGTTTTACATCCGAATGGAGGCTTGTGCATATTAAACGAGTACTCTGTAAACTTTGTAGCAGGTGAACGTAATATGGACACAGTGCTACCCCTCGTTCCCCTTTCCTTTGTTTTGAGGTCTTATTTTTGTTTCCTTTCCGCATTAAATGTAATAGCTGACTTGCCACTTTTTTCTTCTTCTGTTTTTTATTGATTAACTGTGTATGAAGGCTGACTTGGGGGGGGGGGGGGGGGGGGGGAGTGGTGAAGATTTTCTTACAATTTATTATAAACATTTTCACTGCTCTTGTATTTAAATAAAGACCTTTGGTATGTAAGGGCATTTTAGGATTGTTACAGTCCAAAGTACATGTAGCATCTTTCTGTTTCCCTTTTTTACATACTGAAGAATTTAATACAGGTATCTGACTTAAAGATGCCATACTTTGTGACCTGACCACATTTTTTGTGTAGTTTTTCTTTTAGTTTTATTAAGCATACACCTGTCCCTGGTATTCAAGTCTCTATTAAATTCTGTTATTTGATAACTGTTGCAGGTTCTGGAAGTGTGCCATGCAGAAAAGCATTTATGGATCTAGTTCTTCACACACACACAGAAAGGAAGCATGTTGTTCAGGCCTTCACCACCAGACATATCTTAGGAAAATTCAGATTTCTTGACTGCAAACAGAAAAAAAGTTCCCCTGACACTTGAGTGCAAAGTACTCTACTCAGAGGCAGCAGTTTTTTTACTGACAGTGATTAACAGACAGGTTTAGTTTGAAAGGATGTTTGTTTGTTTGACAGTGATTAACAGACAGGTTTAGTTTGAAAGGATGTTTGTTTGTTTGTTTGTTTTTTGGGGGGGGCTTATAAGTTTTCCTAAAGTTTTAATGTGACCTGCATGTTCAGAAAGTCACTCTTTTCACCTGTCATATAATACTGTTATTGTGCCTAGATTCACTACAGTTGTGTACCGTTTGTTCAGTCTAGGTGAAATAGTATCTTGGTTTTCATAGACTGTGTCCACTGCCATAGTGTTACGTTCATCCACTTAAACAAGTTGGAATGTGTAAATATGCCTCCTGCCTTGCATTTTTTTGCATTTATCATTACAGTGACAGGGTATATTATCATACTATAGAATAAAGTGTTCCTTGTTTGAAAACTTTATTGAAGTTGTTCTGCATTTGAAATGATTATTTGTTGCACTAAATTTTTGAGTACAAATTTTGGACACAGTGATCACATAATACTTGCATTTAAAGCAGAATTTGTTTGTCCTAACTGCTCTGATTTCACTACTAGCAGCTAAAGTTAAATGCACCAGAAGCATTAAAATTGCACACAAATGTTTTTTTCTCTGTATGACATTCACTCTGTCCATTGTTACAAACATCCACACCTGACCCGACCTGTTTTGATGCCATACAGCACACACTTGGATCAAAACAATTTTTTTGATGACGGAAATAGTTGCTTGAAACATACCACTCTGTAATGGTAAGACTGAAAATAGCTTATTGGGAGTTTGATTTTGAGGCAGTGTGTCCCACTTTTGATCAAGACCTTTTGTCACACTCACAGGCTCATATATAACATCAAAAGAGGGATGGTCTTCTAATGTTAATTGTTCCTGGGGGATCCCACTGTGTTATCAGCCAAAGTGGTAAAGCAAAAGCTGGGAACTGACCGACAGACTCATCAGCCGCCAGGATGCCCTTGCCAGGTGCAACAATGGCCTGTGCAATGCTACGCAGCTCATCCTGCTGCTCCTTGCTCAGGTAGTGGGCAAACTCAGGCATGTTGGCTGCAACACACAACTCATAGGTTAAAAACTTAAATGCCAACACAGTGCATTGATAATAATATTGGTTATTTCTTCTCGCCCCAGTATGACCATATTGGTTGACTGGGATGTTGGTTGACTGGCATGAAGTTACTGGATATTTCTGCAAACATTTTAGCTTTAAGTGCCTTACAAACAACATCATGGGGGTGGGGAGTGTGTGTATGCATGTGTGTGTTCGGGGAGGGAGGGGGGGAGGGAGGTGGAAGCAGGACTGCAACACAAAGCAAGCCAACATTCTCTCTCTCTGACCAAAACAAAGAACAAAAAGTATCCTCTTTTTCTTTTTTAAATTTTAAATCTCATCAGTACTGAGGGTCTTTATAGCAGCTTGGACTGAAATGGGAGACAATATTCCTGGACTTTTCATTTTTCAAAGGCTTTCAAGAACCATTTTCTTCTTCAAGGACCTAGAAAAATCAGAAAAATAGCTGGACAGGAAAAAACGTAACTGTTACAGTGTTAGTGAAAACTTTACAAGAACAAATCACTGATTAAGTACTACACATACACTGCACGTAAATGTTCTCCATCACTAGTTGTATGTACAGCACAGTAAAATAGCACTTTAAAAGAATGATCTATTAATGGACTATCAGTAGTACTAGTTGTACCAGTAGTAGTATCATTATCATTCTTACTTATTATAACGATGTATAACTATAAATCAGAAGGAAACAAATATTTCAAAAATTCAAAGATTTTGTTATCCTGGAAAAATCTTGAGAGAAAGGCATGATGAAAAAAAAGGCATGTCAGCTTGAAAAGCAATTATGTTGATAGGTCACTTAGGTGGGTTCTGTCACACAGTGCCATGACAAAGTGCATTCTCTTCCTCATGTTGCAAAACTAAAACCAAATACACAATCAATGAATACTTGCATAAAATATGTGTCCAATAATGCAGCAAAATGACCAGAAAACTGTCGAGAACTGTAGGTGCTTACCACTATACCAGTTACCTTTTCAACCCCAAAACACTTAACAGAGAGGACAACGCATCAAGGTCAAGGTCAGACAAATGTTTGTGTCGCAATTAAATTTCAAGTTAAATCCTAACGACTTTTCAGTCTCTCTTCTTATTCGAAAAGTGTCATATGGTAACGGTTGTAACTGACACTCTAATGGATCCTAGAGGGAAATGAAAAGCAAACATGCGCAAACATACTGGTGTATCTGAAAACTGATAAAGCAGCGCACCTGATGCGCGAACAGGACCACGGTGCCTAAATAGTCGGTAGGAGTTAAGCAATTACTGGACTAACGATAAACACCACATCAATGTCAGTCACTGCCTGAAAATTAAAGTACCCTATGTAAAAGTGCACAGCATGAAAACTGCTATCAAACAACAAATCACTGAAGATTCCGCTAAATCAGCAGCCGGCACATTCAGCCTTGAGCTTTGCAAGGAAGGTCGCCGACAAACGAAGGGCATGAACCTCGGCGAAAGAAAACAAGAAATCCGGTCTGTGCTTCACTGCCACAGATCCCCGTCTTCTGAAACGTTGTGACGCCGAGACAGAAGCTTAAACAACGCTAACATCGCTGAGCAAGAAGACAAGGTGACTTACATTTGTGTAGAACGGGAACTTCTGCACGGGCAAACAAGTCGGAGGATTATGAACGAGAGTGAGGCTACCAGGGGAATATAGTCTGTTGCACAGGCCCGTTGGAGGGGGTAGAGCAAGTGTGACAGGCTAAAGGGGACTACGTCACAACCGTTTTTAACGTTGGCCTTCACCTTCAGTGTCACTAAAGTCCTAACGCAGTCAAGTTCAAAGGGTCTCCGACTTTCTTTTTTTTTAGCGATCTACTCTGGGTGTTCAGTTTGTGTGTGCGTTTTTGCACCTGTGTTTTGGTTTCTTTTGTTTGTTTTTCATTTCAGTGTTTTGTTGTTGTTCGCGTTGGGCAGTTTGTTTTGTTTTTGTGTCGTGTCAGTGTGTCTGTCTAAAAACTTTCGTTTTCTGTCAGTTCAGCGTCTTGCCAGGCGGGTCTGGCTAGTTTATTGCCATTGTTTGAAACTGACTGCCAGTCGGCTCGTGACAGCAGACAAGGACCGTGGTTGTAACAGTAGGCCGTGTGTCCGGCTACGGACACTGAAATTATGAACCAGCAACGCCTCAAAACAGATTTATTTCTGGAATGATAGTGATCAGTGACATGTCAGCCGGAGGCAACCCGGAGAAAACCAGTCACCGAACGGTGGTGCCGCCGCGGCCGGACTCGCCGGAGTCCGGTTTGACCGGAACGCCTTAACTTACAATGCCGCCGGCGCCTTACTGACTTAACGACTCGGCATCAAGTGGCTTAATAAATCTTTCACTGAGGCGACCAAATGACCCGACTCTAGTAAATCAGTTTAGTCATGTCACTTACGTAATGATATGCATTGACCACGCGTATTACTGACGGCGTGCGCGGCCTGGCCGCGTGATTGTCCGTATGAGCGAATCAGTGGTTAGTCAGTTAAAGTTAACTTATGCGTGTTTCATGCGGCGACTGGATGAGCAAACTGATGTGTCAGTGGAATGACTCGACTAACGGTTAGTGTGTTGCACAGGTTCCGCGAATGCAACTGAGAAAGTGACTACTGACACGGCGGGTTGGAAAGCTGACTGAGTTGTTCTCAGGTGACCAGTTTATTTATACTTGTATAACTGAGATTAAGTGTGAGTGCGAGCGAGACAGAGACTGAGAGAAAGCCGAACCGCCGGGTATGGACAGCCGACCAGCAGTGACACTGAGTAAGTTGAATAACAGCCGTTTATGATCCAACAACATGGGATTGCCTTCGGCCGCGTTGACTCATGAATTGGCTGGATAAAAAAACGGGCGCACAAACTCAGTGACGACCGACTGAACCTGCGGCCACCCGCCAACACTGACTCCATTGCAACCACCAATATTACATATACAGAAGTATAACTGAATTCACACTGACTGAGGATGTAGCGGGGGGCGTAACTGCGGGAGAATAAAATTAATGCCATCACGAGATGAAACTGATATGACACTTTAAATAACTTGAATGAGTCATAGTCAGTCGAAAACTTATTCTGGCCGGCTCAGTGTAACTTGACTAAACTGAGACTGATGGACTTTGAGAAAAATCGTCGCAATGTTTTTGTCAGAGTCATGTCCCGGACTAGGTCTATCCCGAATACGGGCCTAATTTATAAGCTGTCAGATAATAGTCAGTCATTGTTGAGGGTTCCAGGCGAGATCAAAAGATCAAGAGATCTTAGAGGAGGGAGGTGGAGCTGGACCCTCACTTTTGCCCAGAAGAGATCATGAGTAGGGAGGTGGAGCCGCGCTGGGCTGAGCAAGTTGGACGTCTTTTGCTTCGAGTTGTCCAAGTTGTTCGTCAACAGCGGTGCAACGGACATTGTCTTAGTGACTCTGTCCAGCACAGCAGTTGAAAGAGCAATTGCGCAGTGCACAAGTCGCTGGGCAATGGCGAAGGGACACCGCCAAAGCACGCACATAAACATGAGACGCATCCACCCCGGGTAAGAAAAAGAGTTTCCGTCTCGATTCAAACGAATGACATCCTTCCTTCAACCACTGCCGTATTTAGGTACGCCATACTGGGTCCCAGAAAACTGTCAGCTCAGTAACGAACAGTTTTTTGTTGGAGCTCAAACAGTAGTAAGTTTGTTACAAACAACTCAAATATGAAAACAAGGCGTGTCATTTACAGCCGCCAACAAAGTTTACACCAGCGCAGATAAAACCACATTCGTTTGAATCGAGACGGAAACTCTTTTTCTTACCCGGGGTGGATGCGTCTCATGTTTATGTGCGTGCTTTTTCGCTAGGTTAGGTAGGTAAGTAGTGTTTCCTAATGTCCTCAGATGTCAGTTGACATATTAGGGACAAGCTGAGACCAATGCCGAAGTATGGTTCATTATAGCTTTACGTCCACGGACGGACAGCCCAGGACGGCCACCTCGACTCTCACACAGCTCATGAACTATGATGGCGCTAGCTGCTTCTACAGTCATATTAGTACGCGAACCTTTCGGAGAGCGCTGACCGCGTCGCTGGACACCTGCGCGGAGATAAGGAGTATCCGTTCAGTGGCCGCGTAACTAAACGTGGCAGAGTGTGGAGGAGGGTGTCGGAAAGCGATGCTCGGAGTGTGCCCCAGCGCTTCAGTAACAACGCTACTGGACGCTTGATGAAGTGATGCTTAATGACCTCAGATGTCAGTTGACATATTAGAGACAAGCTGTGGCCAATGCCGAAGCATGGTTCAGTATAGTCCACGGAAACCAGAAGGCTCGTTAGGACGGACAGCCCAGGACGGCCACCTCGACTCTCACAAAGCTCCTCAACTATGACTACTGGACGCAGTTTGAATATCTACCAAATACCAAACCATTGCTCGCCGTCACTGAACTGACTCAAAACGAAACCGGCTGTGAGTGTTAACTGTGTTACATTTTTATAATCATATCGCTTTTTTCTTCTTCTTTTTAAAATTGTATTCCTGGCAGGAGTACTCTCTCTCCCTCTCCCTCTCTCTCTTTTCGAGCGGCTATGCCGCTGGATCAGTCTGGCCGCTTCGGACGCTAGTGACGAGGCCGCCATTTAGGCAGACCGGCCTCACGGCGCTGAGCTGGCACTTCCGGGATGCACGAGTTACTGGACGTTACTGAATAGCCTGTCATGGTGGTTTGGGCGTTACAAAAAATACGACTGACATTAAGGCATATATGTTCACTCCCTCTCGTGACTCCGCGATCCTACAGTTTAGCTTTTCTTTAGCTAATGACAGCGTGCATGCACACTGTGCCGCATAACTTGATCACTGAAGCCGGGCCATTTACTTCCATGGCCGAACTATATAATTATGCGCTGGTTAGATCGGCACTTGAACTCAGTGACTGTGTGCCGCGGCAGTGAATGACTTCTCTGAGACCACAGCTAAGTTTTCGGCCGTTGCCGGAGTGCCGCATATGTCACTGAGCGAGACGACTGAGAGAGATAAGGCTGAAAGCGAGCCGCGCTAGTAGAGATGGACGGAGGGGGGGGGGGGGGGAGGAGAGAGATAGTGTGTCCGTGTGTGTGTGTGTGTGTGTGTGTGCGCGCGCGCGCGCGCGGGCGCTCGCTCATGTGTGTAACTGCTTCTCAAAACGAGGACATGCTAACAGTCGGCCGTGGAGTCAGTGCCCTCTCAGTCGTGACCGCGGTTCCATCACGACAGACAAGTTCCGGTCCTGCGCAGAACTCACACCGAGACTGAATCTCGGCCGCCGAGTCCCTTTGACCCGTTTGCGCACTGAGTCGGAGGCCATCGCCGGGATCACCATCCGCAGCGCACCGTCACACAGCCATTGCCATCCACTGACTATGGCACTCACGGAGGCAATATTTCCTTGAGTTTATATTTGGCTTAATTTCAGTAACTTGACTGACTGCAACAAACACCGTCCGGTGTTCATTCTTACTTTACTGAAACGCTACAGCGTCACTTCTGACTAATTCAAGTTAATGTTGATGTCAACTTTGTATGCTTACGAAGGCTTTTCTACAACTGACAGGAAAGCACTGCAAACAACTTGATTTTGTGGGCTAGCATTTTTTTTCTGACGGTGGTAGATCAGACAGTGTCAGACAGTCTCACTGCATACTTGTTTTGGGGGGAAGGAAAGGTTGGTTTTCAGTATAATAATACCCGGCCAAGAGTGGTTTTCAATATTATCCAGTCAAGAGTGGTTTTCAATAATACCCAGTCAAGAGTCATGACGGTTAGACTTACATCCGGGTGAAAGTGTTTCGTTTGTTTTCAGTACTGACATTCCGCCGACACAGTAAAAGCCGTTTGGGGCCTACCTCGACAGACACGTGACTAAAGTGGCGTCATTCACGTCAGCAGTGACGTACCATACTGCGTAAATTATCATATTAACGAGCATCTGGCAAGTTTCAGGAGAACTATGATCATGATACTTTACTGGTCTGAGTAACCTGGGGTGCATCTGAACGTAACTGTTGATCTCGCTGTACCCAATGTGCTGTGCATGTTAAAACTTTGCATCAGCTAGCAAAGTTACTGACTGGTTTCGATCTTCGACTGACTGAGCACAAGCTTACACAGTTCACACATCGCGGCATAGCGGTTCACGCGAGAGGTTATCGGTATGGCCGTCATCATACTGTCTTCTGATCAGCCGGCACAGCTATAACTGATGAACATCAGTAAACACTCAGTGAATATGTGTGATTATGGAGAAACTGAGAAGGGGGGGTGGGGGGAGACAGACAGAGATGAGAGACAGAGATGCAACGCACAATTTAAATATGTTGCCTTTATCAGTCATGCGAACTGGAGGGGGGAAAGCAGCATACTGAGAGAGAGAGAGAGAGAGAGAGAGAGAGAGAGAGAGAGAGAGAGAGAGAGAGAGAGAGAGAGAGAGAGAGAGAGAGACACACACACACACACACACACACACACACACACACACACACACACACACACACACACACACACACAGAGAGAGAGAGAGAGAGAGAGAGAGAGAGAGAGAGAGAGAGAGAGAGAGAGGTAGGTAGGTAGGTAGGTAGGTATATAGTGTTGCTTAATGTCCTCAGATGTCAGTTGACATATTAGGGACAAGCTGAGACCAATGCCGAAGCATGGTTCAATAATAGCTTTACGTCCACGGAAACCAGAAGGCTCGTTAGGACGGACCAGAGAGAGATAATTTTATGCTTAATGTCCTCGGATGTCATGAGACATATTAGGGACACCCCGAGAGAGAGGTGGAGGATCGCTTTTATATATCGCTGTTCTCCGTTCTCGAGCAGACTCGCTGCGATCTTGTCGCATGGATTCTCAGTGACAGCGAGCGAGCGAGAGAGAGAGAGGGAGAGAGTTATATCTTGGATCAACGTCGCCTTCAGCGGCACTGAACTTTACTATCCATGCAAGGATTGAGATTTTATGCAACAGCCTATCCTTACAATCTGTCCTTGCTAAGCTACGCATACACATATAAAAATAACAGCTAATAGTATAGACACTCACATCACATAATAAAACCGTCCAGCAACTTCGACATCTACAATAATTGAAAGTAAGTAAGTAAATTGGTGTTTTACGCCCAGTCAACCGGTGCGGTTACATCAGGGCGATACACATCTCATATTGTATATTTAATTTTTAATAATGTGTATGTCTTAAAATGGGTCTATATAACAATAATTGAAAAGACATAATAATTATTCATTATAAGCATAAGCCACGAAAGAAACCTTCAAACCACACCGATGTATGCGATACTGAAAAAGCATAGTTTTATGGCATTTGCATCATAACTATAAATAACGGATGTAGAAACCGTAAAGTCACCAAGACATCACCTTAGTGCTTCGATGTCGTTGAAAATGCGCAAATTCTGAAAGTGTACAATAAAGAGACAGAGAAAAAGACTGACAGACAGACAGCCGGACTGACCGACCCTGAGACAGCCTAACTGAGGAAATACAAAATTCGAAGTATCTAGAGAGGCAAAAAATTCCGCAGCTTCATACAAGTAACTTCACACACACACACACACACACACACACACACACACACACACACACACACACACACCTTTTCATGAAATATAATGAAAATTCGGTATTTCAGTCACTGAGCAACCGTTTTGCAAAAGACCAGCAACATTAACATTTGAAACTGACCACAAAACATGATGGACACATAAGCCAAAATGAGGGCATTGTAATTTCATTCCATTGCACAGTAGCTTCACTGAAATGCGTTTGAGTATATATCGTGTAAATCTGTTCGCCGCAAATGGCTTGCCCAAAACACGCCTCAGACCTCACTGGACGTTGGATTGTGACCATCGGGATCGCGCTCAAGGACAGCTGCAGCAAGGAAATCAGCTGCAGTGGCTAGTTGGGGGTCTTACGATGGAGTTGGTGTACCACACGACCAAGAATGTCCAATACATGCTCAATCAAACAAAGTGCAGCCACCAACACATCGGGATGCACTCTAGGCAAGCATAGGAAGGAATGCCATTGTCCATATCACAGCAGTTTATGATCTATCTTACAATACAGCAGTTGCATAATTCATGCCTCTCTGCATCTTGGCCTTACAAAAAATACTGTCGATGAGGTAAAATGAAGTGATACCCACACTTTGACGTCATGCCGGCCGTGATGGGGTGGGGCGTCGCAAGAGGAAAGGACATTTTGAGTTCTTCTCGGACAAAAAGGGCGGGGT
>OY757552.1:18344230-18374230 GCA_963584105.1 Alviniconcha strummeri
GACACAATGTGACAAGTTGGTAGACAATGGTTGTGTGCCTACCATTACTGCAGGTCAGGCCTTCCTTCAATAACGTTAGGTGAGGCTAAAGATTATAAATATTTTATAACCTTTGGTGAGGCTGAGCACTAATCACATCAGACTGAAAGATCACGCCATTGACAACCAAAATAGCTGCAGACGACAGCTGGGGAATGCGGGCACATTCATGATCATCACCAGCTCGGAGCTGAATTGACCGTGTGTGTAGATGTGTACGCCAAAAAGGCGAAGAAAACTTAAGTCGAACGACGATGCCTGGAGTCTTGTGTTGGTCTGGTGGTGACTGAACGACGCGTGTATTGGAAGGACATCACACTATCCACGGCCCTGGAGAGGGGGGGGGGGGGGGTGATGGGGGGGAGGGGGGTCTCGTCAATGGTACTACTGGCATGTCCCCGGCCTAACCTGCACCACGTGAAAAACACGCAGCACGGGAATCTTTTTTCGGCTCTCATTACTGCCCATCTTAATGCAGGAATCATTCTGGTGGTGACAGTGTAGCGATAGGTATAACAGTCTCCCTCTTCCCCCACCCCCATAACCCCCTTCCCCCTTCCCTAATAATCCTTACGGTTTCTGAGGACGCTAAGCACCATGTTTACTTACTTAAGTCTTTTTTTCGCCTGTCCCAGCTGCAGTACTGCAGGACAGTGGGAATTATCGTTGTTTACTGAGTATCTTCTCCCTCCACTATGCACTTATGCTACACGGCAATAATTTTGTAACGTCCACGTGCATACACTCAGATGGTACCCAGAAGTAGACACACTGCTGCGTGTTAATTTCATCTGCCTGCTGACGTGCTGGAATGCATGCAACCCAGACTGTCAAAGTAGCTGTTTTTTGCGCCTTGCAAAATTCTAGAAGCCTTAAATCACAGTGGTGGCGCGGCTTGTTGTGGTAGGTAAACACGTGTTCGTGCATAACGGGGTGACTGAATTATGTAAGTCGGTCAGTCAGCTGATGGTAGAGTGGCCGCAGCTCACACAATCGAGGCCATTCACACAAATGCAGCCTGGGTCGCGTTCAGCCAACACAACAAACCACGATATTAAAGCTACCATGGACTTATTCAAGTCCACGAAAGCTGCACTACAACGCTGCACAAGCCGCCACGAAACGACTTTCACTTTCAGCCTCTACCTGGAGTTGCAGAGACTGCAAACATGGTTTGGCGTAATTGCCTCGGCTAAACGGATTTCTCGCGATGTTGCCGAGATTTGAAGACAAAAACAACAACACGCACACAATCGAAAGCAGCATCAGAACTTTCAAAAGTAGTCTAGCTAACCCATACAAAACCAGAAATGATTTTAAATTATATGTTTTTTCAATTCTTAAAAATAACTAGGTTCATTCTTTTAAAATAAATAAATAAAGGAAATGGTGCGGCAATACAGTCAGGCAAGAAGGGAACACAGCCCTGTTACATCGTCATTTTTTTAACTTGAAGAAAAGGGGAGAAAAGGGAAAGCTGGAAAGAAAGAAATCGACAATAGAGACATTTTGAGCACTCTATGGACATTTTGCGCACTCTACGCAGTACAGCTAGGATAGTGTCACGTTTCGTGGATGAACGGGCCTCTGTTGTAACTGAGATAGGCTCTGATGGCCTTGACCTCAATCGTTATTCACTCAACAGTCTACGAGTTGATATACTGGTCACATTTTAAAGCGCCTTCGTCGTAACCCACCATTGTACTGACTCAGCAATGGATACAACTTGACAAAGAAGTTCTCAATCTCTCAGGGTTGTTTGACGAAGCAGTTTGCGTAGGTCACTGGAAACCTATAATTATGTCCATTTACCAAAGAAAAACACTGAATACCATTGATTACATTGGTTGTTTGTTGGTCAGTTATAAAGACACAGCTGTCGCCGGCCAGCATTGACTCGCGTCGCTAAATAATCTTCTGTTCTTCACACACACACACACACACACACACACACACACACACACACACACACCTCTCTCTCTCTCTCTCTCTCTCTCTCTCTCTCTCTCATCTCTCTCTCTCTCTCTCTCTCTCTCTCTCTCACACACACACACACACACACACACACACACACACACACACACACACGGAAGGGAGCCGGGCCGGCCATACAGAGCGTCTGTTCGTGCTTTCTTGCCACAAGTGAGACTGACTAACACAAAGCACTCGAAAAGACGTAGCCAGCGACGGCCCTAATGCAGCCAAGCCAATTTTGCCGGGCTGTAGAGTCATCCATCCCTGGATGTTCAAAATCAACCTTCGACTTCAAAATGGAGAAGAGTTGTCTGCGCATGGCTACAGCCGAGCCGGAGACACAGAGAGAGAGAGTCACTGGGATTTGAACGTCCCGTCAACCGCATAGGGTCACCTCAGAATGACAAAAATGAACCAACAATTTTTTTAAATTTTTTTTTTTAAATGAGGATAATGAAATAAGTAATAGTTGGTAAATACCTTTTTACGTCCAGCCCTCGGGCAAACAATCCTAAACAAAATATAAACTCAAAAAAATAACAAAAAAATAAAAAATGCTAACTATTGAGAGAGAGAGAGAGAGAGAGAGATGAGAGAGAGAGAGAGAGAGAGAGAGAGAGAGAGAGAGAGAGAGAGAGAGAGAGAGAGAGAGAGAGATTAAAATGCAGAGCATACATATATACATAGCAAGCATGCATATCTGACACATCAATTCATACATATTGAGAACTTAAACGCAGTACGACATGTTAAAAATGAAAAAAATAGTGCACATATCCATAACCTTTTTTCGTTTTTTTGTTCTCCAGTTAGTACTGTTTAAATGATTTTGTCAATGTTTTGTGATCTGTCTAAATTTAATTCGTAATGGTATGGAAATTCTCATGTATATAATTTCACTCACTCATTCATGCCTGTATACGTGTATTTCAATGATGCCTGTAATTTTATATTTACTCATCAGTAGCTTAGCAAGGACTAGCTGTTAGACAGGTTTTTGACTGAACCTAAACTACAATCCTTGTAAATAAAGTTTTCAAGTTCGAGTTCTCTCTCTCCTCTTCTTCTTCTTCCAATAATATCCAGGATCAATTTCTGATCATTACTGATGTTGTTGTTGTTGTTGTTGTTGTTGTTGCTTGTTCTGTTTTTGTTTATTGCTGTTGATCTTTCCTCTATATATCTAGTTATTTTGGGGGTCACCATCTTCACACACCAGTAATATTAGTACGATGATCAACACTGATCATGGCTTTTAGTATTACTGGAAGAAGAAGACCAGACTGGCAGACAGACAGACATAATAGGTAGGAATGGTTTTACAGACAACACGAATCTGAAACCGCTAAAACCAAAAGCTTGTTGGTGGAATTTTTTAGATTTAGGTCAGAACAGGAAAAGGGCGATGTTTTATCATTGCATTGAAGCGGCTAATGTCTGAACCCAGAACATAACAGCAAAGGAATAAAGTTGCATAGGATACTACCTTCAACCTTAATAACATCGTGTGCAGCCTCATCCCCTCCATCAGCGCGTTTGCTGCCCAAACAGCAAGCCATGATGAGGAGACACTAGATCTAGCCGGACGAAACCACCGTACCACCGTTGTTAGACCACGATAAAGGGATGTCATTCAAAATAAGGAAGACAACTGAGTGGCTTAGCCTGACCCTGACCCTGTGACCTTGGCACTGTATGTGTCTGTGTGCGTGTTTCAGTCCAAAAATGGTCTCTTGCTTTTATATTGCAAAGCCGCACGTTAGCTTTAATGCGGCAAAAGAAATTGTGTGCAAGACCAAAAAGTAATTATAGTAATGTACAACTTAAAAAAATATTTGTTTCTCAGTTTTATCTCCTAGGAAAAATTGGGTAGAATTTCTAGGCCTGGAAGCACTATATTTCAGTAACAACCCCTGCTCGCAAATGTCATTTTTGGAAGGTCCAGAAATATTTTAAAGAGTAGAAGACCCAAAGAGGTCCACATAGGTCCAGAGATGTTCTGCGATGTCCAGAAATGTTCTAAGTTCTGCGAGGTCAAGAATCGTCTAAGTTATAGAAGGTGCAAAATCGATATTACATATTCTGCGATGTCCAAGAATATTCTATGCTCTGGCGATTTTGAAATTAATCTAAGTTTTGGAAGCGCTTACAAGTCTGTATTCTAGCCAAGAAAATTGAGCAGAAATCCATGTGGAAGGGGGTGGAGGTTGCGAGGCACAACCCTGGCCCAAAATAGAAGAAATTTAAAACTGTAGTTTTACAGTAGCATAGAACTGGCCCCAAATAGAGCTTTACAACGCTAGTTGCACAACCATGCGTGCCGCACTGATTTCCGTTGAGTCGGTCGGTGAAAGCCCGCAAGCCGTCATAGTTCAGGAGCTGTGTGAGAGTCCAGGTGGACGTCCTGGGCTGTCCGTCCTAACGAGCCTTCTGGTTTCCGTGGACGTAAAGATTTATTGAACCGTGCTTCGGCATTGGTCACAACTAGTCCCTAATATGTCAACTGACATCTGAGGACATTAAGCATCACTTCACTCACACCCGCAAGCCGAAGGTTACAGCTGCTTCAATACCAGTGGTAAAGCCGTGAGGCTGGGGGGGGGGGGGGGGGGGGGGGGGGGGGGGGATGGGGGGAGGGAGGTTAAGGGGAATCGAACCGCAGACGTTAGTTGGCCGTAAAAAGTAGAAAATGTGCAACCATTTTCATCTGCATGCTGCATAACGCAAACGAAGTACATTTTTGCTTCGAACTTGAGCTCCTTAGGTGCTGCCATGTTGGCTCGCTCTGTATAAATATGAAGAAGGGAAATGGGTTGGCTTGTGACTCTTGTCTTTGTGACTCTGCCCAACACAGCAGTTGAAACAGCAATTGCGTAGTACACTAGTTGCTGCGCAATGGCGAGGGGACACGGCCTCCTCGGTCCCCCCATCCCGCTTCTTTGGTTCGGTTCCCCTTTAAAGTTTTCGTGTACCGAAAAATGCCTGAGACGATCGTGTACCCTTAACCATGGCCGGCTCGACCCTCGTTTTGAATGGTTCGTGAAACCGTAGGCGATTCTCGTCTTCTAATCTCCGCTGGGTAGGCGTTCCTTCAGTTTTACGGTGACGTCTGTCGAGCGCTGTTAAAGGAGACTCGAGGCTAAGAGCAGCAAATTGGCCTGAAAACATAGAGAATGTTAAAATATTTTTCGTTTGCAGCTTCCTCTGGCTGCCGTATCAATATTTTGCAACCAAATTTTTATATTTTTATATTTTTTAAATTTAAAATCTTAGACCCTCGGGGCACAGACATAATTATATGTTCACGCATTATGTTAGTGAGTAAATGGATTTTAACGTCCTATCAGGATCATCTCAGGACGATCAAACTCTGTCCTAAGCAAATGCACATTATAAAACTGCTCATAATTATGTAAACTTTCTAAAGTCAAATCCATAAAAAAAAAAAAAAACTGGTTCTGTCTTATACCTGTACACATGTGTATCTCCAAGTGTGCCTGAAATGGCGGGGATATATATATATATATATGCCACTGGCAGGCATCCCTTTTGAGGTTGTACCTCTGTTGGAGTTTATGTACCTTGTATTTCCTCATATGCCAGGTGAGAGTTACCGAAGGCAACTCAGGTCTTTGTTGTTGACATATTTGGAGCGCTAATTAACGCACTTGTTTGTTGATTCTGGTTTCCACAGTTACTGTCGCACAAGCTTTCAATCTGACCATCATGTTGTTGTACTGTGTTGACAGGTGCAATACACAATCCAGTGTTCAAATTAATATATTTTGCCTTTTGTGATTGTCGGTAATATTTCTCATCATCAGTGAAACTGAGCAATTATTTACTTTGAAGGTTTTATTCAGAATCTGTCAGTGTTTTGCTCTGCTTTAGTTTGTGGGCCAAACTGGCCATTTCGGTGGCTATTCACGCAGAACATTACTTATAACAATCCGACTGGCCAATGCTACTTGAGTGATTGGCAACCTTGGAACTCTCTTCTGTGGGGGGTAAGCAAGAAGTGAAGTCAATGTCTAAACTGAATACAAAATCACTCAGAACTTCATATCACACAAGTTTCATCAAACACAATATTAATGTGCACATGCATGCAAAAACAAAAACATTCAAACATGATACACATCTTTTTGGATAATATTTTTATTTTGATATTATAAAGGAATGAACTAGTACTCTGAGCGATATCAAGACAGTATACAAATTTATGTAAATCTGTTTCAAAATATTAAAATCTATGAAAAACTCATTTTAATATAGCAACAGCCAAGGAATTTTTTTAATGGAAAGTTGTGTTTGCAAGGTACAATGGACACAGTGTCCATATATTTAACTAAGAGAATAACGAGATGACTGAAGTGCAGCAGCTGCCAATATCATACATGTGCTTTGTGAAATTCACACCATTGTACTGAATTTTAAATACCAGCTATGCGTATAATTGTTACAGTTTTCCTTGAAATGTTGAATAAAGTGAACTGATCTTCCCCAGAAACTTTTTTCCTGATCACAAAACATGCATGCCTCAGCTACTGCCAGGAATGTCTCCCTTCCTGATCCATTCAACTTCATCGTTTTTCAAATCCTCTCCACTTTTTTTATTGTGTTAGATGTGATTAATACAGGTTCCTGTGTGGGCTCGTGGCATAAAATATGTCACCCTGCTCCTTATCACAAAATGATTAATGTGGAATCCCAGTTAGAAACCAATGAAATATGAACAGGCTTCAAAACATTCGCAACAAGTGTGAGATAATTGAAAGGCGAAATAATGCAGATGGTGACTGTGGAGCTGACAGGATGTTAAAATCCAATAACCAAAAATGTACCAATAACTGGCAATATAAATAAAGCAGCAGTATCCAGAGCTATGTTTCAAATTCTGTGCACATCAGCTACCTAAATTCTGAGATATTTTATAAAAGGCATAATGTTTTAGTGATGTTTTTGCATATATACTGCATTAATTGAGACACAGATTAATGACCTGTTGCAAGAGTAATAAAACTGATTACTGAAACATATAAATAATATATTCACATCAAACACACACTGTCATGGTTATCTGCTACGACTGTAGACCTTATTGATGAATTCATATTTTTTAATATTCCCAACTCTAAAAATAAATAAACAAACAAAACAAAAACAGCAAGTCATGACAAACATAATTTAAAAAAAAACTTACACACATAACAGAATCAAGGAATGTACAACTAAATGCAGGCATATCAAATAAAACAAAAGAAAAACAAAACAAAACTAATGCTCAGATGACTTCATTTCATTTGCAAAAAAAAGAAAAAAAGAAAAAAAAGCTTATTATTTCCTGTAAAGACAGCAGAGTCACAAAAAGCAGTTTGTGCATTAACCTTTTTAATGTATGTAAGAATCAAATAACACACTAGTCCCAATTCAATTTGAATTTTTTTCTTTTCTTTTCTAAATTGCAGTTGCCATTTATGGTGAGTACAATATCAAGGTCATGAAACCTGATCTAAATCAGTAGACCCAAAGCATTGGTTATAGTCGTTTTAAGTTTGAAAGACCTTCCTGAAACAGTCCCCCCTAAAATCAATGCTTTCATTTGAGGAGGAAACATCAGCTGTATCCCTTGAATACTGCAAAAATAAAAAACAGTGATATATTCATGATCTAGTAGGTGTAATCAACAACCATACAAACTTGTGACTTAATCAAAGACATACATTTTCAGCCAAAGGTGCTTACCCCTGCTGTGACCTTCAAATATGGCCAAAGTCACTTGAAAAAATATCTAAATGGCTAAAGCTCAATGAATCCAAATCACAGTTATGATTTCTGAGAAAACTGCAACGTTAAAGTTCTTTGTTGCAACAAATGGCCAAACTCCAACACATTTTTCATGCAAGTCAAAAAGCATACAAAAAGTAATGCTGAGATCAGTAAAAGCACAAAGCAGTTTATGTACAAAACTTAAATAACGTTCATCAAAACCTTCAAACTGGATCTATTTCACACACACACACACACACACACACACACACACACACACACACACACACACACACACACACACACACACACACACTCAAGAGAGAGAGAGAAGCTGTAGAAAGGGGATACATATATATGTGTGTGTGTGTGTGTGTGTGTGTGTGTGTGTGTGTGTGTGTGTGTGTGTGTGTGTGTGTGTGTTTCGTGCATGTGTGTGACAGATAATGAGAGACTGAAACAGTCACCGAGAAAGAGAGATGGAGGGAAAAACAGACTAACAACAGTGACAGTTAAAGACAGACAAAAAGATAAACAGGGAGAATCACCCGGAGAGGGGGGAGGGGAACAACGGGGAAGGGGGGGGGGGGGTTCCAGCAGAGGCAGATAAACATACATAAAAAATAAAATTTAAAAACTGGTAGACAGCCACAAAGAGACAGCTGTGTCAATAGACCAGTTTTTCACACTCTCCCAGGTTTAGTCTGTTGGTGCAATAGTTGTGTTTTTCTAATACTGAACTTTTGCATGCAATTTGTTACAACCCTGTCTCAAAGTGGGCCCTAAGCAAAGATGCAAGCTGGCCTGGAAGGTAGAAAATGGGCAAATATTTCCACCTGCAAGCTTCATGTGATTTATGCAATAGAAATACTGCTTCAAATTTGAGTTTCTGATGGTGCAGACATGCCGGTTCGCTATTTACCAGCATCAAAAGGTAGGCTCATGACATGACATGTGCAATTCTGCCAGATATACTGCCCTTCTTTGTGATGTTAAACATACTGCCAGACGCAAACTGGTAGTGCCAAAGGCTGTGTTTTCATAGTGTTCAAACATCAATTTGAACCTACTCCCTGCTGTTAGGACATGATATGATGTCCTTGGCAAAATGATTCCCCATTCTGTCTGTCTTGGGAAGTCCTGCTGTAATTCCAACATGGAGCAGTTTCTCACAGTGCGCATTTCTGGTTAGTTTCATGTATCTCTGGTACTGTCCTTGGAAGAATATTGCACTGACAGGAGAACAGTTTGGCAGTGAAAGGGTTAACAAGCCACACAGAAATTGACCCCAAAACTGTTGTGAGTCTATTTTTGACTCCATTTCTATTGATAGGACCCACAATGTTCCTTCACTTGATGTCCCCTTTAATGCTTAAGTGCCCTTAACACACTGCCTTCCTCATGCTTCCTCACTTGATGTCCCCTTTAATGCTGAAGTGCTCTCAACACACTGCCTTCTTCAATTACTTTTATATCATAAAAAACTAAATCTATCAGAACAACATTAAAAGTCAAAGTAAAAAACAACAACCATTGCACAAAATTATTTCAGATTATGCAGCATTCAATTGTAAAGCAGTGATGAGTTGATGTCTGCCCAATTCTGAGCAAAGCTGTAAAAGGCAGACTGATCTTTTCACACACAAAGTAATGGACAGCGAAGACATGAATTACACAGCACAACACTGTACACCTCTACTTTCTACTAAGGTAGCTGAGACATTAACATATGGCTGCATTAATAAATACAAGCACATGCAAAGTTTTACCAAAACCAGTCACCAAGAAGAACTGTGGATAAACACCCTGTGATATAAGCTTGTTTTTATAAATGATTAAGGAAGAACTGTACACCGTTTCAACAAAATTCATGAGTTATCAAATTTTCTTGAGAAGTACAAATGTACATCAGAGGTGTTGGGACGACTACACTTGCCAACTTTTATGAAATGTGTCATACTCTTAAGCTGTCACTCAAACACTGACTGGGTTAGGAGAGTGTACAGGGACGGGGGATGGAGTGGGGAATGTGAGATGGGCTGGGGGGTGGGTGGGGGTGGGGGGTTGGATGTAACCACCCTCCTCTTCCTCAGCTATAACACACCAGCTGACAGGTTCAGTTATAATTTATACCATGTGTGCACCACCTGGAGTTACAAAGACACTCACACACAGAGTATTGTGACCAGCACAGACAGTTTATATTTCCACAAAAATCAATCCAAAGGTCGCCTCCAACAAAAAACAAGCACAAAAGTCATCTTTCATGCCTTCTCCATTCCCTGTTGAATGGCCTGTGACAACATGACCCATCTCACAGCCGGTCCTTGTTTCCACAACACTACCATTACATTCCAGTTCACCTGTATTTAAAGGGGGTCTGAAGCAAAGACACAAGCTGGCCTGATAATACAGAAAATGTGCATCTATTTTTATCTGCAGCATTCACTTGTTTGTTTGTTTTTCAATAACTATTTACACGAAAGTACCTATTTCAATATTTGCTCAAACTTTGACCACCTCAGGGTGCAGACACTCTGGTTCACTCTTAAAAAGCAGAAAAAAATTGGCTCACGACACATTTAATAATTTTGCCATAAATTCTGTCCTTGTTCACGGTGTCACCAATGCAACTGCTTGGCACAAAACTGCAGTGTTCATGGTCATGTTTTCGTGAGTCTTGAATGTTAAATTTTATCCACCAGCACCAGGTAATGCTTCTTCACTTCACTTCCCCTTTAACTAACAGATAACCCTTACCCACCCTTTGCTCCACCCCTTTAGTTTACAGTGCCTACACACCATCCTTCGTACAATTCAACACAGTTTTACACAGCCCTTAAAGTTTATCACAGCAAGTACATTTAATATATATACATGTTACAAATACAGGACAATGTCAAATGAAATGTGACTTTTCTATGTACATTTTCAGTGTAATCCCCCCCCCCCCCCCCCCAACACCTATCCACCTCCGAAAAGGTCTCAAAGGGTATATATATATATACATATACAAATGTGAGGATCACAGATGTGGTTAATAGATATGAAAATTGTAATACTATTAAAATTCAAGTTACAGTCACCTTTCTTCTGACATTATGACATTACAGTTATACAAACATTGCAAGCTGTAACACACAGTGACATATATATATATAAAATACACACAAATAACATAACAAGTAAAACTGCATTCAATCAAGACAAAGCAAGTATACTTACTTTACAGTTTATTCTGTACATTTCTAAGTGAACACCAACCTCAAGCTTCACACAGATCTATACAAAATGCTCTCAGAAGAGTCCACCATTATGCCCCCCAAAGTTCATTACCAACAGCATTTTTAACCAACACAATTACTGGAATCATCAGGAAATTCATATATTTAAGTCCTGCATCAAAAAGGAATAAGTGCTCCAGTGACAATGTCCAGGAGGCATAGATGAGATCACAGCACTAACTTCTCTATTTAAAAAGATAAGTCAACCATGCAGGTTGTTTCTGGGAGATGCCAACAACAAACTTACCTTCCTTTCACACAAATGCACTTAAGCTGGATAAGTACACCAGGCATAATGGGGGACAAGTCCCCTGGAAATGTGTCCAGTTGGAGCATGTTCAGCCCAGTTTGAAACTAAAGGATTTAATAAAACTGAAATTGAAGTCTCAGGTTTTTCTTTTGAGGCCTAACTGTGCAAAATACTATCTCCCCAGTTTTAAAACTAAAGGATTTAATAAAACTGAAGTTGAAGTCTCAGGTTTTTCTTTTGAGGCCTGGAAGTAGAAAATACTATCTCCCCAGTTTTAAAACTAAAGGATTTAAATTTTAATAAACTGAAGTTGAAGTCTCAGGTTTTTCTTTTGAGGACTGGAAGTAGAAAACACCCTCTCAGCTGGATCTACAGTTCAAAATGCAAATGACATTTTTCGCCAGTCACAGAATATGGAGATTCCTTTTTGTTGTGGTATGCCTAGCTTATGTTAGTGGGATTTCTCGTGTATTTATTCATGAATGACTTTTTACGTGGATGCTTGTTTGCTGTTGTGGTAATCTAATGATGTTTCATGATTGGTGTGAATGTGTGATGAGTGTATCTGGCACCACAAAACATTCCTACTGCAATTGTACTGACAACTGGCAATAAAGTTGTATCGAATTGTTGTTGTTGACTCTATTCACATTTGTTTTTTCATCAAAACCTTATGGACTTGGACTACATCATGGAAGAGTGTCATGGCTCGCTATGTTAACATCAACAAGCTGTTACAACAGTAAGCACTAAACCCTAAAGCAAAGATCCAGTCCTCAGAATTTGGGCACTGGTTGAGATACAATGCTCTTTTGTTACTTTTAAAATTTCTAGTTTGCAGCCAGTAAAGTTAACATTTTTACTGACTGCAAAAACCTAAGGCTGATTCATTTTTTGTTTACTCCAAAGAGTGATGGTGCAGACTGGTCTTTGGTTAGGTTGAATCCAATTCAAACCAAAATACTCAAAGAAATAATAAATTTGGTGTAAAAATCAAGAGTTATTAAAACAAATAAAAAAATATTATATAAAAAAATAATCTAATACTAACTGTGCAAAATGTAGAGATTTTAGAGATGGCTGTCAGATTTTAGTGTCAGTGAGCAAGTTACTGCACAGTACATTAGCATGTAGACCCCAAAATCTAGCTTAATTTTTTTTTTTTTTATAGTACAAATAAACATATCATGCCTGGTCAAATTGCTTTTGAGATTTTTCAGATGTACAGAATCAAGATTCATCATGCTCTTCTTATCAACTGTGTTAAGTCCTGATCAGTAACTGCTATTTTTAATTCCCCCAGCTGACAGTTCACTGCGCTCTGCTGTTGAAGCTTCACCCTCACCAACGTAATATCGATCACACACACATGGTTACAGAGATGTGTGACCCTGCCTTTGGAAATGAGTCCGAGGGATACTAGGCCAGCCTCTCACTGCGGCTTATTTTCAAAAGGAGCTTCCATTTTTCTAGATTTGGGGTTTTCAGCAAAATCAAATTGCCCAGTCTTTTTTGCATCAGAAATTATACTCCTTATGCACAAAAACTGTTTACAACTGTTACTGAAAGATGTTTTACACATGCACCCATTTGTTGCTAAGGGCTGTATGATGAAACTTTTGCTGATTTCTCAAAATGAGATGCTGTGGTGGTTGTGATTTCAAACTATTATAATAATACCAACAAGATTTTGTATCAATTTAAAGAAAGTTTTGTTCTCTCTACCTAAATATCTCAAAATAACAAAAACTATCACTGTGACTCATTTCAAAGGGTAGGGTCTCACACACACACACACACATGTATATATAACTATATCCATAAAAAAAAGCAGTGACTCTAGCCCAAAACAAATCACAAAAGGTTGTGCTGGGGGAATGTAACTGCTGCCCTGTATTACTGGATGTCGAGAGCCTCTCCCTCTTTGGTGTAAGTGGACAGGCAGAGTCGCTCCAGTTTGTTGAGGATCTTCCGACTGGAGCTGTCAAACAGACCCGAATCCACAAAGTCAATGCCAGGGCTGCGCTGTCGCTGATGGAGCTTCCGGCGAACGCACGTCTCAATCAGAGCATCCATGAGCTTGGCCTCCCGGGAGTAGACCTTGAGCAGCTTGGTCAAGGCTCCAGGAACGTTTCCTCCTTCCGGGTCTCCCCGCTGAACGGTGCCTGTTGAACTGCCTTCCATCCCATCTGAACTTTCATTTGCAAGGAACTGCAGGAACAAGCAGGGCGGAGGGTCATTGTCCCCGTCAAAGTCGGGGTCTCGGAACTCCCATGACAGCTGGGAAAAGGGGATTGAGAGGAGCAGCTCTCTTCGCAGCCGGTCAATGACTGTGACACAGTCTGTGTTGATGGCCGTCCACACCTCGGTGTCCGGAGGTGGGAGGATCAGTTTCTTGAGGCGCCCTGTCGGAGTCTCCACCTGGCCTGAGAAGAAGGCAGAGCCGTAGAAAGGGTAGGACCAGCATATTTCCAGGTACTTGCGGTACAGGATGGACAGGGACTTGTCAATGGCAAGGTCTGCATACTCTTCTGAAACCTGGAGAAAAATACAAGCCTGCTCTGATGCAATAGCTCCAAGTCATCAACATGCCATTTAAAACCAAACTGCTGTTACCCTTTTCGAACTCAGATGCCATGGACAGTGCTATTATACTCATGGACCTGGGCATTGGTGAATACAGTGACAACACAAAGTGATCTGTGCTTGTCAGTTAAATTCAACATGGAGTGATGCAGTTCTATGAATGTAGCCATATTAAAATGGCATGATAAATGTATTATATAACTTCTAAACTCAGTAACGATCTTCACACTCTCATCAGGGGTACCTTTGCTCTGGTCAGCACACAGATTTATCTACAAACAAGAATGACCCTCATACAGGGGCCGTATTAACACATGGTTTAAAATGTATATATTTTAACAGTTTTGAATGACACATACACATTTTTTAGAATATTACATGTATTGTAACTTTTTATGTAAAGCCCGTTCTTAACTGGGCGAATGTTTGTTCGCCCGAACATACTTCGGACACTTCGACGAACTATGATTCGTTTCTTAATTGAACATTTAGTTCGCCGAATATGGTTCGGACAGTCCAAACTTTACTTCATTCTCAACTGGCTTGAAATGAGATGCAAGCTTCGGCCTGAACTTGCGGCAGACACGCAGCAGACAGCATGATCGAAAATGTAGGCTAAATTCAAGTCAGGTCAAGTCAATATACTTTAATCATCCCTCACAGGGTAATTCAACTAACTACTATCTCATTCTGGGTCTCCGAGACAAGGCTGCACCTTCCACAAGTCCACAAATAAACAAATTCCCTCCGAACCGAGTGAAAAACCTAGCGACACCGTCATCCATTTTTATTTTTGTTTTTTCTTCATTCACAGGAGAGCCAATCAGAGGCAATCTCAGCCAATCAGAGGCAATGATCGTCCAATAGGGCGAATGTTCCCAGAACATGCTGAGCGAAGGTTTTTGGACCCCGAATATAGCTTGGACGAATACTTCCAACTAGGTTCGCGAAGAAACGTTGGCCCAATTAAGAACCAACTAGCTTCGCCGCATACTTCCAACTAGGTTCGCAAAGAAACAGTCGCCCAATTAAGAACGGGCTTAAGGCATCCGCAAAACTTAAAGGGTTCGTTTCCCACCCAACCACTGACACAAATAAATCTAGAAATGGCGACAGTCACAGTGATGCCCACACCTTGCTGTGCTTGAACTGTCCACCCTCCTTGCAAGAGTTTTCAATAACTAAAAGCAGCAATCTTTTATCACACGCAAACAGGAATACCGTTTTACTAATTTCACTTTCACAACACTATTTTACTGATTTCACTTTTGCATGGATGTTTTCTGATCAGTCTGAAACAAATGTGAGAAAATGCCACTTCTAATTACTAATACTATAAACACAATAAAAAGCTGCATTAATTTGCTCTTCTCTTTCTTTATTCTTCTTCTTTTTTCTTTCTTTTCTTCAAAAGTGGCAACAAGATGAAACCAAAGAAATCTCTGTTATGACAGACACTGACAAGTGATAGTGATAGAGCTGATGCTGGCATTGCTTTAGAGCTCCATATATGATCAGTCTATGTCTCAGCTCCATATATAATCAGTCTGTGTCTCCACGATCTCACTTTCTTAGTATCTAAGAAAATGCCAACAAAAAAGCTTGCCAGAGCCAGTCCAGTGGAAGGACAAACAGTGATCACTCCATGTAGCAAAACCAAAAGCTCACCCTTTTGTGAGCCTCCATGAACAGCTCTTCGCAGTCCCTGGTGTGTGGCCTGGCGCGGGCAAAGAAGAGAAACCTCTCCTTGGTGTACATGTGCTCTGGGTAAAACTGAACCAGGTTGGTGCGGTAGTCAGCTAGTACATGTGTCTGTGCTGAAAACTTGCCCAAATGGATCAGAGCCTGCACAAAGCACGAGGAAAGAAAAAGTACACAACTAATGTGACACTGACAGCAAACATTCAAACAGCCTGAAATCCCCAGGCTGCAACCACTTTCTTCTTCCATTATGTCTAGGCCATTAACATGATTAAGTCTGGGCTTGTGACTCCAGGTGTAGCCATGATCAACAGTTTCATTATTCTGCTACCATTATGCATCATTTGTCCATTTCCAGGCCACTGGCCATTAGACCCTCTCTTAAAAATCAAAAGACGGATGTGACACTTTAACATGCACAATGATTTTACTACATGCTGTGCAAGACAGGTACTAATGAGTGTGTTGACTCGGATCCAGAAGAACCAAAAAACAGTCTTTGTCTCTGCTGGGATTCAAACTCCTGGTAGCTGCTTTCACTGGATCACCAGTGCAGCATCGCAAACACTTAAAATAGTTATGATCAAAACTACAAAGATCTGTGAATCACTGAATGCTCTTCATTGTATGTTATATGAACACGCATTCAATGCAAAACTGCTGACACTTACAGTGCAATAATTTGTATAGCTAGCATAAACTTACACATGTTTACACTAGCAAATTATGCAATATTATGCAAAAGATGAAATACACTCAAAATGCAAAATTACACCAAATACAGAATGAGCATAACAAATAATTAAATACATTTTAAGTGGTATCCACAAAAGGTTGATTAATATTACAATTTTGTCATGACATTCAGGCATGGGAGACAACTGTTCTCTGTTCACTGTTCTTGTCACTATGTCATTGTCAGCATTACTTAGGTTTAGTACCATGACTTCTCGTACAGTGGCAGAGTGTAAACTTGTTTCTTTAGGCTGTGGAATGCAAATCAATACTTTCACATCTGGGAAAGCAGGGTAAGGAAGTTCTCTTATTATGAATGCAATAGGTTCTCTTCAAAGTTTTCTTCACCAGGATCCCTCATGTGTTGAGAAAGATCACACTGAATGTTAACTCAAAGATCATGTAGTCCATGACAGTTTGGTGGACTACTAAAAAAATTCATTTGAACAACCCAATATGTACTAACACAGCATATAAATTATAATATATACAATAATTATGGTTGTATAGTGAGTCCACCCAAGAGCAGAGAATATTAGTACTAACTACTACATTGAAAGTGGTCTGTGAACAATTTAAAAATAAAGATAGCTAATTAAGATTTCATATCATTTATAAATCCTGAAAATATTGTATCCATCATTCTATGATTATGGTACCATTAAACATTTTTGATAAAATGCTATTTCCAGTGGTTTGTGAAAGAGAAAGGTGTTTTTGTCTCATGAGGACTGTGGATTTTTGTTTTTGTTTTTGTTTTTTGGGATCAGATTTCATTATGTACAATGAACTGCTGGGCAAGGTAGCAAAAGTGAAGTACATGATCATCAAAATCAAAACAAACAAACAAATGACAGAAACTGTGTACCTGTAAACCAGCCAGGCGGTGGTAATCTTCCACGTAGAGTGCATAGCGGCCCTGCACGACATTGAACTTGGCCTCATGGTAAAGGAGACACAGCATTTGTTCGTTGGTAACAAACACCTCCTGAAATTAAAAGAACCATCTTTGAATTTAATTGTCACTTGTCAGTCATCTTCTGTCTTTAGAAGCACATTTTCCATACATGTTCGAAGCACTTAGTCTACATTACTCCATTATCAATACCATTCATGAACAACATCCTCCCTAATATTAATAAATACTGCCATCCAGGGCCTCCCAATTTTGATGACTCTGGTGGGGGTGAGGGGGGGGGGGGATTACCTAACACCATTTTTGGTTGTTTCTGTCATAGCCATGCACTCCTAAAATCCTGTGAACATCTATGAGTCTAGGCTGAATCTTTAGGGTGCTTTTGCTTTTGGCTTGATACACAGATTAGCCATGCCATTAGCACCACTGCAATAAACACACACACAATGTTCACTACAGCTCACAGCTTGGATAAAGTAAAGACATTTTGGTCAAATTCAGAATGACTCACAGTGTGACCCAAACTCCAAGCACTGGTTTATGACACCCTTCCTTCAACCACTGCCATATTTAGTTACTGTCAGCTAACGAGTAGGTTTTTTTTGACCATACTCAAACAGTAGTAAGTTTGTTACAAACAACTCAGATTATATCAGATGTTTGTTTTATAACTGACCATGTTGCTTACACTAGCTCAAATAAAACCAAAATCATTTGAATCAAGACAGAACTCCTTTTTTTTTTTACCCAGGGTGGATGCGTCTCATGTTTATGTGTGTGCTTGGGCACTAGGCTGCTTCCACAACCATATCAGTACTCAAACCTTTTGGAGGGCGCTGACCGCGTCGGTGGACAGCTGCGTGGAGATAAAGAGTGCCCCTTCAGTGGCATAACTAAATCTGGCAGAGTTTGGAGGAAAGTGCCGGAAAGCAATGCTTGGAGTGTGAGTGTGACCTGGGTGTTTGTTGCAATGCAGCTTCAACACTGTTTTGCACTGCACTGTCAACATTGAACTGCTTGTCTCAGTGTAAAATTGGTGGTCATTGTCACTGGGTAGACAGATTTTTAAGAGGTATTTTCACTCCTTAATACAGATTTTAAAGAGTAGACTTCACTGATGATTTCACTCACAGAACTTAATCTAAAGGGTAAATCTGAGGTCCTAATGTGTGAATATATATATATATGCACAGATTTGTTGTTGTTGTTTTGCTTGCTTTTTTGTTTGTTGTTTTGTTGTTGTTTTGGGGAGAAGGGGGAGCCCTGACCATCTTAAAATTCTACAGAATCCTGGTAAAACAAAGCAGTGAGCAAGTGCCTCATGGTTCTGAGGATTATGGAAACATTGAAATCCCTACCAATAGCTATGCAACAGCCTCTGTGCTTAACCTGGGACACTATGGATTCCGGGGGGGTGCATCACTTCAAATCGAAAATGCACAGTTAAAACTGCATTTTTCATCCTGCATGCTTGTGTTATCGTTTGAGTGAATGAATATTCTACAGCCTACACTGTGTGTTGTTTTATTTCATGCCTTTGAAAGTAGTATAATCTTTGAAAAACCGTCATTTTACGGGTTGAGCGGCCGGCCTCGCGCCGTGGACCGATTTCCGAAAAGACACTGTTTCGGGTGGCTCTCTTCGAACTCCTCGTACCGTCGCAAATGACGACGTACAAGGCTTAAACTTTACAGCCAATCAGAAGAAAGAACGCTCTTTCGTGCGGTATATGAACTTTTTTGATGCGGTCTATGAAAACATCGTAATGGCGGTAAGTACGGTTGTTGTAATTTCTTTCTCAAATATTTTGTTAAAATTGGTCGTTTAGGAAAAAAGTTCACCCACAGGCTTATTCTGTGTTCTTTTATCTACAAGAGCATGTATTTCACTAGTGGTTTTGTTGAAAAATACGACGGTAATGGGCTTAAAACGATGACGATGTGGCAAAAAAATCTCTCAAACTCGGCCTGCGCATCGCGTGGGTTCGTCGGACTCCAGATCAAGCGAGATGGAGGAGACTTAAAAATACAAAGCAGCTCTCATCTAAGTGCAGTAAAAGCACTAAAACTAAAGCTAAACACATTGACCTGAGGAATATTCGGTTGATATGTTTATTCCATCAGGTATTTGGTTAAAGTTTATAAAAGTTTGGGGATCGTTCTTGGAACATTCCATCTCCAGCTACTGGTCACTCCTGCCTCAGTAATGGCCGCACCCAGAGTGCTTTTTATCGGACCTGGATTTTGACTACGGGCAGGTCTATTTCTTTAGCCGAGGGGTGTCAGATATTTAATCAGTGCTATTTTCTTGATTTACATTGGTCTGGACTTTTTTAAGATTCTTCATTTTTCCCCCATTGAAATTTATATCAGTGATTTTTTGTTTGTTTGTCCAGATTTAATATTTATGGCACTTTCAGTTTCAGGTAGTGAGTTGCTTTGCAGACTTAATTAAGTGTCTCATCAGTCTTTTTTTTTTTTTTTTTTAACTGAAATTTTTGAAAACCTGCTTTATTTTTTTTCTTTCTTTCTTTTGGGTGGGAGGGTGCCAGCATTTCTCATGATGTATAATAGTAATAATAAATTAATAAAACAAGATTAAAAAGTGTTAGTGTAAACAAGTGGAGTAAAATATCAGTTTTATTTTTAATTTGATTTATTTCTAATGTTATTTATATTAACTTTAATAACTGGTTTCAAATAATGATCCAAAGATTTAGCAGTTTTTTTAATGTTCCTTTTATTGTGTGGTTGCAGGTTCTAGAGCCTTTTGTGAGAGTGATGCAGCTGTGCCCAAACCCAGGCAGACCACATGGATTTATATAAAACTTAGAAGACCACAGTGTCATCATGAATTTGTTTTTGTTTTTTAATTTTTATGGCAGTTGGTGAATCATTAAAATAAAAAACAACTGGAAAAAATATTTTTGTCATCATTGTGTGAATGTGTGAATGACTGCTTTTTGGTGAGGGTGAATTGGACAAAAAGCTGATATTGTGTGGATAGGTATATATTTTTGCAAATAAATTAGCCTAACGAGCTTGTTTGTTATACTATGGTAATGATATGAACACAAATTGACACTGACTGATCCTGTTTACCTGTGGTAATTGCAACACAAAAAACAACATTGAAACTAAAAATCTGAAAGTTCTAGTTAAAAATAAAATAATAAAAAACTGAACTAAATTAGCATGTTTTATTAATATGCTAATTTATGCAAATGGGACTGAATTACTTCACAGGGTTGACACCATTTCAGTCAATTTATTATAATGGCAAAGCTCCAGGAGCTGAATTTCAGTATTCTAATAGATGTGGCAGGTAACTTCATATAAACAATTTATGAAAAATTTATAGATGCTCGTTATGTTAATTTATGCAGATTAGATTGTACATCAATGATCTGCTAATGCTACAAGTGCAAATTTCAACAAGGTTACCACAAATAAGAAACCCCATGTGCAGATTTTGAAGATTGTTTCAGGGATAATTGTGGTATCTCAACAACACAACACAACAAGGAACAGTAACGAGTTTGTTATGTAATTTATGCAAATGAGGGATCAAACTGGGTTAGATTCTATGCTGAGAAGTGGTGTACACTATTGGTATATCTAAATTTCCATGTTTAAAATCTGTAAGTCCTGTGAACATGCACAAATCAGTTAATTATTATACTTAATTAGTTATTACATAACAGTATGCTAATTATCTCTTGAAATTGGATTGTGAGGCACCTTTTTTCACCGTTTTTGGATTCGTCATGTCCCAGAATATAAATTCACCAACTTTAGTAC
Source organism: Alviniconcha strummeri (assembly GCA_963584105.1). NCBI lineage: Eukaryota > Metazoa > Mollusca > Gastropoda > Provannidae > Alviniconcha > Alviniconcha strummeri. The sequence continues at coordinate 18,365,285 of OY757552.1, forward strand.
CAATGACTTGAGTCATTCTGATTTTATGTACATAAACCCTTATTATTGCTGCTTTCCACAGGTCCACCCTTTTGCCTTCATATCCTTCATTGTCATAGTAAAGGACTGTCCCGAAATTGAGCCGATTTTTGGAACTTAAAATTTTAATATCTCCCAAACTATTGATCCGATTTGAGTGAAATAAACTGCGATGGATTCAGCTTCATGAGCTCTTTAATTTGATACACTTCATTCAGTCAGAGGCATAGAGCAATTTTTGGCTGTTGCATAGCTACTACCAAGTACCATGCACTGCAAAAGTAATAAAACACGTGAAGCATGGAGAGTCTGCTAGAACACGGAGAATAGTGCCATATAAAAGCGACCAATAAACTTAATAATAATAATTCATTCGTGAATTCATTCATCTTGAAGCAGTGTACAATTCAAGCTCCAAGATCAAGAACATGCCAGTGTTGCACTAAAGCTGACGGATGGAGAAGTTTTTGTTTCAGCAACGTGAACAAACCTGGTCCTTCGGGTAGAAGACATCCCGCTGCACCATCAGCACTGGCTCACTGTCGCGGATCTCATTATTCTTGGCGTCTGTGTAAAGAGCACAGAGCTGGTCCCACTGTTGGATAATCTGAAATGGTTGGTGGTGACCCTTCAACCGAATGTCCAAAATCGGGGACACGAACCAGAGCGAGAAGATTTCTTTGGCTTCAGGGGGTAATCCTTGCTCTTCGATCACCAGCTCGAGAAGTTCGTCAGCCCGAACAAGGTGCCCGTCTTCCAGATGAAAATAAATTCCAGCTCGATCTCTGAGAAAGACCACCATTTCAACCGGCTCTTTCTGGCCCTTGTCAAGCAGCGACGCTTTTTCGTTCCCTTGGCGGGCCTGATCATTGTCGTCGAAGTTCGACATTGCTGTTGCCAAATTACCACCCCAGCGGTCAATGTGTGGCGTCTTCACCAGGCTGATTTGCTGAAAACCACTCGACTGCAAGATTTTCTACAGTACCGGAAGGACCACGACTGTTTAGTGACAACGGCACCTAGCAATTCTCTCAGAGTTAGTGTTCTTTGAGATGTTGCAAGAGTTACTGCTCTTCTTGGTTTTCCTTTCGCTTTTAACCTGATTCGTTCGATGTTGCTGTACGTTCATAGAGACTGTACAGACTATTAGGGACTGACAGTCCAGCACGTCTACCTCTTCTTTCACACAGTTCCATGGCCTAGCTCCCTCCTTCTACCTTATCACCCACACACACCTCTCTTTTGTTCCTTGTCTCACTAGACTACACAACGGGTCTGAATTAATATTGCGACTGGCTGCCTGTGCATGTGTGTATGGCATGTATGGCCTGCGTGCCCTTACTTAACAAAAATAATACCAACGGAATTTCATTCGAGCGTTTTCGGCGACCATTTTATGTGACTATAATGAAGGATAGATGAATGAATTGGATATGAGTGTTCAGTCAGTGCCGTTGAACGTTTGAGTATGTCACGGTTGTACGTATAGACAGTACTTGCTTATTGTACTGATTTTCTTCAATTTTTTTTTTCTTTGTATTTGCAAAATTGTAGAGCGCCGCTAGCTCGTAATATTTTTACGGGGTATAGCATTATTAAATACTTATTATTAATGTCACTTATTATTATTGGATGGCTAGTAGTTCTTCTTTTCCATAAGTAGTTCAGACTGGACTCACTGAGCGTAGTTTCGTCCTGCAGTGATGTTAGTGATTTATAGTTGCGGTCTGTCCCCACAGTAATTTGAAAACTGTTGTAGATTGTCTGCAACATCCTGATGCACAGTGGACCTGACAGTGTCAAACATCCCAGTGCGGTAACTGCCAGGTTCAGACTTGGCACATAGAGGGTAGACCTAGACTTTTCCCACATAGTTCAGTACAACATGATGTCTATGTACGTGCTCCACCCAAACTCCAAGCACTGGTTTACGACATCCTTCCTTCAACCACTGCCGTATTTCAATAGTTACACCATAGGTTCCAAAAAACTATCAGCTAACAAGCAGTTTTTTGTTGGTGCTCAAACAGTAGTAAGTTTATTACAAACAACTCAAATTATATCTGCTGTTTGTTTTATAACGGCTGACCATGTTGCTTACGCCAGCTCAAATAAAACCAAAATCGTTTGAATCGAGACGGAACTGACCTTCTTCTTTTTTAACCCGGGGTAGGTGCGTCTCTTGTTTACGTGCGTGCCTGGGCGCTAGTAAGTAAGTAAACATGGTGCTTAACGTCCACAGAAACCATAAGGCTTATTAGGGACGGGTAGAACGGGGGGAAGCGGATATGGAGGTGGGGGAGAGGGAGATTATATACCTATCGCTACACTGTCACCACCAGAATGACTCCTGCATTAAGATGGGCAGCGATGAGAACCAGTTTAATGTTTCATTAACTGTGAGGGACAAAGTCACAAGACAGTGTCCACAGACCACAACTTTCGAAGAGAAAGGAGAGCCGAAGCAGATTCGAACCGAGATCCTTCCGCTTACCAGCCTAACGCCTTACCGCTAGGCCAAACCGGCTCACTTGGGCCCTAGGTTGCTTCCACAGTCGTATCTTTCGGAGGGCGCTGACCGCGTCGGTGGACAGCCGCGCGGCCATAAAAAGTGCCCTTTCATTGGCGTAACCAAATCTGGCAGAGTTTGGAGGAAGATGCCGGAAAGCGATGCACGGAGTGTGCGCTCCACCCACACTCCGAGCACCGCTTTCCGGCATCTTCCTCCAAACTCTGCCAGATTTAGTTACGCCACTGAAGGGGCACTCTTTACCTCCGTGCAACTGTCCACCGACGCAGTCAGCGCCCTCCGAAAACTGATAAGACTGTGGAAGCAACCTAGCGCCCAAGCCGCACGCACGTACACATGAGATGCATCCACCCCTGGTACCGAAAAGGTTCCGTCTCGATTCAAACGATTTTGGTTTTATTTGAGCTGGCGTAAGCAGCATGGCAACATAAAACAAACATCTGATATAATCTGAGTTATTTGTAACAAACTTACTACTGTTTGAGCACCAACAAAAAAATGCTCGTTAGCTGACAGTTTTCTGGACCTATGGCGTAACTAAATACGTCAGTGGTAGAAGGAAGGATGTCGTAAACCAGTGTTTGGAGTTTGCGCTCCCCCCTGTCTCCCCCAACAGAAGTATCTCCAGTGTTGTCTTCGGAACAGACGCAGTGTTGATCTGATGATGACCATTCTCAGTCGTTCTTTGAACGAAGCAGACCTCCCACCTCTGCCTGTTTACTACGTCTCTCTCCTCCCTGGAGGCGATGACTGTGCGAAGTGTCTTTGGCTTTACGCCCGCTGGCACCGTATCAATATCCTCAGACTACGCTGGTTATAAATCATACAGACATATGCAACTGGTGGGTATTGATCATGCCAGTGTGGAGACTAGCTGCGAGTGTACAAGGACACGACAGACACATGTCCGCAGTACTTGATGAACACACACACACACACACACACACACACACACACACACACACACACACACACACACACACACACACACACACACACACACACACACACACACACACACACACACACATTAATGAGCGCGCGATGGGGAATATTGATGTTTCTCATGCACTAAACCTTGCGTAACTTGATGATAACCGCAACTGGGGCTGACCTACTCAGTCGGATTAAGTGACTTAGGCTCGGTCACTACCTGTCAGGGGAGAGAATCCGAGGTTACAATGGAAAGCCTTGCATATTTTCCAGTTTGATACGTTACTTATGAAGTATTTGCACGTCTTGTTATTGTTTATTATTAAAAGAAAGAAGTAAAATAGGAGGGGAAAAAATAAGGGTAAGTAAGTAAGTAAATTGGTGTTTTACGCCCAGTCAACCTTTACGGTTATACCAGGGCGGGAAAAAAAGAAGAAGAGGTGAAGATAAGACCATACGTATTATAACTTGAGAACTTGTGCCTAAGTAAACGTATTTCGAACGTGTTCCTCAGGTAAACTGTTCAGTGCAGACAATTATCGTTGAGGTTTCACACGTTGCACGCACCAGTACAAAGGCCAGTCAGGAAGCTCTGCCATCGGTGCAATAGCTTCAAAAATAAAAATAAAAACTTTTTAGACAGCGACATTTTCAGGGATTTTCAAAGTTCTCTCTCACGGAGCTGCAGTCGCCTTTGCCATTTTTGGAAGACGTACACGTGGTACTCCAAAGAGTGTATGGCATGAAATTATTCACCGCTCTTGCAAGGTCCTCAATACCCAAAACACTTCTTCTTCTTTTTGTAAAGCAAGGCCATAAAAAAAGCAAGAAAAAAAAAGAGCAGAAGTTCATTATGCTGTGGGAATCCCAGTAGTTTGGGCAACATTTCACAACTGGTAAAAAACAGACAAACAAACCAAAAAGAAAACAAACAAAAACAATACATCAACAACAAAACAAACAAACAAAAGCCACAAAACGGCGAACAGTCACATGGTGCTACGTCAGGCCTGTCGGGTGGATGAAGCAAGACTTGTAACAAGTTGTTGGGTGCATGCGTCCCGCGTTGAGTGTAAACGTACTGAGTGGGTACTCGTCATCTTCTGTGAGCTTAAACAGCAGCGTCGGCAGGTGGAGAGACGATGGCTCAAATCTAAGCTCATCGTCCACCGATATACGACTCCATTACACAGAAAGTAACAAACCTTGTATATAAAGCCAAACAAGCTTACTACTCTGCTAAGATTTAGTCTAGCACAACCTGTAAACAGCTCTTTCAAAACTTGAACACCATCCTCGGCAAAAGCAGATCTTCACCTCTTCCTTCAACATTTGACTCTGACGACTTTCCGAATGTCTTTTCTGATTACTTCACTGAGAAAATCCGCACCATCAGAAACAATTTTCCTCCTCCAAACCAAACTGCTTGCCCTGATACCTCTTTCACTGGAAATCCCTTGCTAACTTTTGAGCCTGTCACTGATGAATTTGTCTTTAAAAAAATAATCAACAGTGCATCTGCCAAGTCTTGTGAACTTGATCCCATTCCCACCACGCTTCTTTATGAAAACCTTGACATCCTCTTTCCGACCATCACGAACATCATCAACACATCTCTTACCACTGGCATTGTACCACGTGATCTGAAGACAGCCGTCGCCAAACCTCTGTTGAAAAAGCCATCACTTGACAAAAATCTTTTGAAAAACTACCGTCCCATTTAACCTTCCATTTCTGTCGAAAAAACTTGAAAAAGTCGTTCTCCACAAACTTCTCTCCCATCTCCAAGAAAACAACCTCAGCAATCCCTTTCAGTCAGCCTATCGAGCAGGACACACCACTGAGACCGTTTTGTTACGTATTGTAAACGATATTCTCTCCGCTCTGGACAATGACAACATTTCTGTTCTTCTTTGGTTGGATCTTTCTGCCGTTTTTGACACTACTGACCACCAAATTCTCCTGTCCCGCCTGAACTCTGTTTTTGGCATTCAGTCTACTGCACTCCAGTGGTTTCAGTCATACCAGTTTCAGACAGATATCAGTCCACTTCAGTCAATAACTCGTCTTCGTCACCATCAAAGCTCATGTACGGTATGCCTCAGGGTTCAATACTGGGGCCCATTCTCTTCGTCCTGCACACTACGCCTCTCAACGATATCATAGCTAACCACTCTGTAAACCATCAGCTTTTTGCAGATGACACACAGCTCCAGGAATCCGCTCCTCTCAGTGAAGTGACCAACTTCACCAAAGAACTCAATGCACGCACAGACGACATAAAAACATGGATGACGGAAAATCAGCTCAAACTGAACGACGACAAAACAGAAGTTCTTCTCTTTCTCTTTTCGTCTTCCTTGAAACCTTCTACCGTTGCCCTCCCTGACTCGATTACTCTTGGCTCTCACAACATCCCCTTCTCTGATTCTGCCAGGAACCTTGGATTCATTCTTGACTCAAAACTGTCCATGAAGAAGCACGTCATAAACAAAATTGCCAAACTGCTTATTTCGAGCTTAAACGCATTAGTTCAATCCGCAGGTTTTAATTCTCACTGAGGACGCAACCAAGACTCTCGTTATTTCCTATATCCTCTCACGGCTTGACTACTGCAACTGTCTCCTCATGGGTACAACTAATTCTGTCATCTAACCTCTACAGAAAATTCAGAACTTTGCTGCAAGACTTGTTCTCTTGGCACCCCGTCACCACCACTCAACACCTCTCCTGGAAAAACTGCACTGGCTTCCCATTTCAGAACGTATTAAGTATAAAGTCGCTTGTATGTGTTTCAGTGCTGTAAATGGTTCTGGTCCTGCTTATCTCTCTGAACTGCTGCATGACTACACTCCGTCTCGTACACTACGCTCTGCTTCTGACACCCGCATGCTGGAAATCCAACAATACAAACGCAAGACTCATGGCTTTCGCACCTTCTCTTGCTTTGGACCCCGCATTTGGAATTCACTCCCACAAGACCTTAGACACTTAGACCTTAGACACTGCTCAACCCTGTCATCTTTTAAAGCCAAACTGAAAACCTTCCTCTTCTCACAGTATTTCCATCCTGACTAATATCAGTACCCAGTTTCTGCTACACTCTGTGTGTGTGTGTGTGTGTGTGCGTGCGTGCGTGCGTGCGTGCGTGCGTGCGTGCGTGCATGTGTGTGTGTGTGTGTGTGTGTGTGTGTGTGTGTGTGTGTGTGTGTGTGTGTGTGTGTGTGTGTGTGTGTGTGTGTGTGTGTGTGTGTGTGTGTGTGTTTGTAGTGCGTTTTTTTAACATTTATGTTTATATATAATAATGATACTTTATGTAAATTGTTTTGGTAGGACTATGCTCTACATGTGTATAGAATATCATATTTAGGTTAATATGTATCATGCTGAGCGCATGATAAATGTACATTATCATTATCTTCGGTACAGTGGGTTGAATCAGCTACGTGTGGATCAAACACAAGATCAGTTAAACTATAATAGCTGTTTTGCAGTAGCCTGAAGTTTGACAGTCTGCTATCAGCCTCTCGAGAGGCCTCGTGAGCTCTGACTTGCGACGTAACTCCCAGTGCTTCAGCGATAGGCTGGTGTTTGTTAAGCTTGCAGCATGCGTATCTCTTTATATCAGACTCTGAAAATTAGTAAGCTTTTGGGGCTACATCGTATGACTTCAGTACTGTGTGAACTTTGGTTCACATACCTAAAATTATGTAGCCCCCCCCCCCCCCCAACCCCACCCCACACGCACACACACACACACACACACACACACACACACACACACACACACACACACACGTACGCACGCATACACATGCACACACATGCACGCACGCACGCACGCACACACACACACACACACACACACACACACACACACACACACACACACACACACACACACAACATAACGCACGCACGCACGCACACGCGCGCTTAGAGGAAGAGTGAGAGAGTGAAGGAGTGGGACAGACAGAAAGAGACAGAGACGAAGAGTGAATTATTAAATAATATTAATTACAATCAACTTCACACATTTGAAGAGTGGCCCGTTTTCAGAGAAGTATATTTCAAATCACTGAGTACGGTTTGACATTCAAATATTCAGTTAGCCTACCCTGCAGCCACTTATATTCTCATTCGAAGATATTTTAATTACACAACTAATGACACTAAACTGCCGAAGACTCCATTAGAGAAAAGTTGAGTCGGGCTGACATCACCACCTCTTAAGACCAAGGGACCAAGGGGCGTCTCCATACACATTCAAAGTGGCCTCAAGCACACTGATAATGATGTAGCAGTACGTCAGTTTTTCACTCTCACCAACCTTGATAAAACACCTGTCCCGATTAAATGAACTTACTAAACAGCTTAACATCCGTACTAACTTGACCATCGTGACTACAGTTCATTATCAGCAGAGCTAGTGGAGCTGCACAACGTTTTCCGTTCCATGCACCCCGAAATTGTCATTGAGAGTTAAAACTAAGTGGCGCTGCTCTTGCTGCTGCTGTGTCTTACCCAGGTAAGGCGACCCGAATATCCCGCAAGGGACAAAGAATTTGTTTTTGTTTTTTAAGTACACGAAGTATTAATTTCGTCAAGGATCTAGTACCCTCGACAACTAAAAATAGCGTAACTGCAAATAGAATGAATGGCAGTTTAATGCTGAACATGCTAACTTGCAGACAACGGCAGACCTAATGTGACAAAAAGCTGACAGAATGAACCATGTCACGGAGGTAAGGCCAATAAGCAACCTCTATAAACCTCAAAAATTTAAGCCAGAGGTAGGCCGGAACTGCTGAATCGAACCTTAATCTGTATACTTAGCGACTGAACGTTTACCACTAGGCCAAGTCTGCTCACAGCCGCACTTGCGTGCAGTGTAACACCGGAAGCTGCCCATCACGTGCCGATGATAGTTTTGCCTATCTGGTTATAGATAATAAATACAAACCTGATAATGTGTCATTACCGAGTGCGCTAGTTAGCACATTCTCTCGATATAGTTTTTATTTTTTTAGACTAACCACCAGTCTAGTGTTCGACATCCTGCATTTCAGGTTTTGGGCTGTTAAGACTCAGCACACCAGTGCCCGTAAATATTTGGCTGCTGAAACACAACGTGCTGCGTGAGGCATTGAGGGAGGCTAAGGCCGCATACACGGGTACTGAACTGAGATCGACAGCTTGAATCTTCTGTACGGACAGCACCAACCTACAGCTGATAATCGAACTTCAAATCTCGTCTGTTGTATTTATTTACTTAGGCCTAACTATTTATGTACTTTTATTGTTTAGTTAGTTACTCATATGCTTTATTACTATTATTATCGTTACGTGTATTTGTTCATCTCTCTCTCTCGGTGTTTGTGTGTCGTGTTGTGTGGATGTATGTAGGTGCGCGCGCCAGCATGTGTGTGTGTGTGTGTGTGTGTGTGTGTGTGTGTGTGTGTGTG